>CM072772.1:83412500-83790000 GCA_036936925.1 Cenchrus fungigraminus
CAACACACACATTTTGGTAATCAAAGAGAAAAGAAAAGAAAAGAAACGACTAAAAGAAACTCCAACAAGCGATCGAAAGCCAAAGGAAGGCAAAGATCATGATCACATGAAGAAGACAAGTCTCGGACCCCTTAGGCAAGGGCAACGGCTCGACACATCCGAGACAAAACCATGCTCAAGCAAAGAGCACAAACCACCAATCCAAAGCTCGAAAACCACAAAGAGCTCCCCCTGCACACATGCAAGCACCCCTGAACCAATGCAACTCCCCCTGGATGAATGCATGCAAACCACCTCGCAAAACAGAGCAGCTGCTTCAGCCTTGCTCTGGCCGGTCAGACCGGTCAACCACACCGGTCAGACCGGTGCGCTAGATCGCCCAGTACCTGGGAACTTACACCAGTCAGACCGGTGGGTGGCACCGGTCAGGCCGATGACCATCTGGGAACTGCACGAGCTCAAAAATAGCTCGAAACCACTTGGAAACCTTCTAAATGCATGCAGCAAGCCAAAACATGCTCAAACTTCTCCCCCTTGTTGACAATGCATGAATCAAGCCAAAAATGCAAAAAATGCAACCTAGAGCTTCTCAAATAGACAAAATTCAACATAGGATGCTACACATGTCCAAATGAGCAAGTTAGATACTCTATAGCTTCGTAATGACATCAACTACAAGATCACCAAGTTTCACAACCATTGGGCGAAGCTAAGATAGAATTGAGCAATTTTGCGAAAAGTCACCCTCTCATGAGCAAAGTCCTAAACATGAGCAAAACATGTCAAAATGGCAAAGCCACACAAACTTCATGCTAGGACAACCATTCTAAGCATAAGACCATCATAAACACCCACAAGCACCTCATGTCATGTCAAAGCCACCGAGCCATGTGCCTACTTCTATATATGAGACTTCTCATTGGTAGGCATCAAGCAACGGTTTAGCACCCAAAGCAAATTAAATTTACCACATATGACATGGGAGCAAATTTTTCAAGCAATTTACATTTCATTTTCAGATTTGAAATTGATACATGAAATGTCTTTGCGACAAAAAGGAACTTATGCCCCTCCACAAGATCAAGCATGGGGGCTAAACATTCATGATGGCATATGAGCCTTTGGCCCCATATGATCAAAATAAGCTATCCAACCACAAATTAAGCATAGCCAAGCCACTAAAACATGTCAAGATCATATAAAGGCATTTACTCACAAGAGAGCATACATGTGACATTTTTCAAAAACATAGCCATCAACCATGGATATAAACCAAGATCATCAAGAGCTAAGCCAAACTAACCATAGCTTACCAAACTAGCTCACAAGGACATATATATCATACCATGGTGAACAATGTATATAGGAGAAGCTTTTCCTACACAATGCATATGATACAAAATGCATGCATTCTAAGATACAAAGATGCCTATACATCATGTTACATATGCCATGCCAAATGCAAGAAAAGCACAAAGGAAAGCTATACATATGCTACAAAGGAGCTCCCACACACCAACTCATGAAATCAAACAAACACCAAGCTCCCCCCGCAAACGAGTGAAAGTTGTTTGATGTAGGGGTTTGGTGAAAATATCGGCTAGATGGTCATGTGTGGGTACATGGATCAAAGAGATTTTTCCTTGCTCAACATTGTCTCTCAGGAAATGATACCTCACTTCTATGTGCTTGGTTTTGGAGTGAAGAACTGGGTTCTTTGCAACACTTATGGCACTGGTGCTGTCGCATTGAAGTGGGACATGGGTATATTCCTCACCAAAGTCACTCATGGTGTATGTGATCCAAAGGAGCTGAGAGCAACATCTAGCTGCAGCCACATACTCTGCCTCGGTAGTGGATTGAGCAACACTCGACTGTTTGCGGGAAGTCCAAGACACCAAAGAAGAACCCAAGAACGGGCAACTCCCAGAAGTGGACTTCCTATCCAACCGACACCCAGCTAAATCCGCACCTGAAAATCCATGAAGAGCCAAAGAAGAAGACGCGGAGAACCAAAGGCCGAAGTCGGGAGTATGACGCAAATACCTGAATATGCGCTTGACTGCTTGCCGATGCGAAGTCCTTGGAGACGCTTGAAAACGAGCGCACAGACATACCGAGAATTGGATGTCCGGCCTCGTCGCCGTCAAGTAGAGGAGTGACCCGATCATGCTCCGGTACTCCTTCTGGTCCACATGCTCACCTTCCTCGTCCGCATCAAGAGCTGTAGTCGTACTCATAGGCGTCGCCATGGCCTTGGAATCCTCCATTTTGAACTTCCTCACAATGTCCTTGGTGTACTTTGCTTGGTGCACAAATGTTCCTTCCTTTGATTGCTTGATCTGAAGCCCAAGGAAGAACTGCAACTCACCCATCATGCTCATCTCAAATTCCCTGCTCATGTCTTCTGCAAACCTTGCAACAAGAGAGTTAGACGAGCCACCAAAGACAATATCATCCACGTATACATGCACAATCAGGATATCTTTGCCCTGCCTGAGGAGAAACAAGGTCTGATCGACCTTCCCCATCTCAAACCCTCTCTCAAACAGGAACCCCCTCAACCTACCATACCAAGCTCTAGGCGCCTACTTCAACCCATACAACGCCTTCCTCAACTTGTACACCCGGTGGGGGTACTTCTCACTCTCAAACCCCGGTGGTTGCCTCACATACACTTCTTCCTCCAACACACCGTTCAGGAAAGCACTCTTCACGTCCATTTGGTGCAACTTGAACCCTTTAGCCACGGAAAAGGCTAGAAGGATCCTAATCGCCTCCAAACGAGCTACGGGAGCAAAGGTCTCCTCGTAGTCGATCCCCTCTTTCTGACTATACCCCTAAGCAACAAGCCTTGACTTGTTTCTCACCACTTCTCCTTTCTCTCCCTCGTTGTTTTTCCACACCCATTTTGTCCCAATCGGCTTACACCCTGGGGGAGGGTCAACCAACTCCCAAACTTGGTTCCTCTCGAAATTCTCCAACTCCTCATGCATCGAATTAACCCAATTATGATCAGATAGCGCGTGTCCAATGTCTTTGGGCTCAAAGGTGGCAACAAAAGCAGCATGAGCAAAATGAGAATTGTTTCGAACCCTCGACCGTGTAGTACGTTCATTCATGTCGCCCATGATCCTCGAAGCTGGGTGATCCACTTGCACTCACCGGGGAGGTTCTCGCCTTGATGCTACCTCCCCCTCAACAGCAGCTTCGCCTTGATCTGGGTTTGTCGTTGTAGGTGTGGGAGAGGGCCCGTTCTCGATCGTCGTCGAAGTAGTAGGTACATGTTCAGCCGTGGGCACCACACCGCCATATTCATCATCTCCATGTTCATGCTCCTCCTCCTTGAAAATCTCCTCGCCAAGTTCGTCGTCACCTTGGATGTGCGACCGTGCATGAACTCATAGCAGGTTTTCTTCTTGTGAACCTTGAGGTAGATCCTGTTCGACACATAGCACGCGGTATTGACCGCCTCAGCCCAGAACCTTCTCGGAGTCCTATGCTCATCGAGCATCGTCCGAGCCATCTCGCACAAGGTCCTGTTTTTCCTTTCCACCACGCCATTCTGGGGAGGCGTATACGGACTTGAAAACTAGTGTTCAAGACCCAAGTCATGGCAAAAGGTTTCGAAGCGAGAGTTTTTGAATTTCGAGCCATTGTCAATACGAATCGCTCGTACGTCATCTCCGTGCCTCTCGTTCCTTAACCTCAAGACGAGATCTCGAACAAAACCAAACGTCTTCCCTTTCTCTTCAAGAAAGAACACCCACGCATACCGAGAGTAGTCGTCCACCACAACAAGGACATACCACTTCCCACCCGCAGATCTCACACGAGCTGGGCCAACAAGGTCCATATGGAGCAGCTCGCATGGACCCTCAGTCATCACATCGGTGAGAGGCGGGTGAGAAGAGGCTACCATCTTGGCATGCCTACATGGCGCACAAACCAACTCTTTCTTAAACCTCAACCGTGGCAATCCTCGGACCAAATTGAGTTTACTCAAGCGAGACAAAAGGTCAAAGCTCAAGTGACCCAACTTCCTATGCCACTTCCACAACTCACTCGAAGAACCAGCCAAAAAGCAACGCTCCACACCAGAAGACTGAGAAAAATCAGCTCGGAACACTTGATCCTCGGGAACGACCATGCAAACTAGGTCCCCTCGAGAATTTAAAATCCGAGAACCACCAGGCCGAAACAACACCTCAAAGCCCTCATCCAACAACTGGGACACGGAAAGCAAATTGAACCCCAGCGATTGAACAAGAGCAACACGCCTGAGAGTGACCTTGTCACTTACCTTGATCTCACCTTCTGAAAGCACACGCCCGCGCCCATTGTCCCCAAAGGTGATGTATGTCCTGGACACCACCGGGACAAGACTTGAGAACCACCCCTTGTCCCCGGTCATATGCCTCGAGCAACCGGAGTCAATCAACCAAACGTTCCTCAAGTCTCCCACCTGAAATTGAAAAGTGAGCACGTGAGTGAACAAACGACTCAGCACTGGGGTTAGTACCAAAAGAGTAAAACCAGTGCTGAGCCATTTGCTCCAAAGTGGGGTTAGCACAAACCAAATCATCACACCTATCAAAGCTACCACCACGAACACCACCACGGTAACCACTACGAGGGAACCAACCCTCTCTAGCTGGAGGAGGACGAAAGCCACGAAAGGAAGATCGTGGACCATTCCTCCTCTCCATCTCAAAGCTACTACTCCTCCCACCCTCGTATTGAGCACGAGGTGGAGAACGTCTAGCAAACTGACCACCTGCAGACTTTTCATACCAACCACCAGAACCACGACCACCTAAACCAATCCGAGCATCCTCACGAACACAAAAACCAACTCGCTGTCTGCCCAGACCTGCACCCGTCTGACCAGTGTAGTGCACCGGTCTGACCAGTGGTGCTCGGCCAGCAGCACCACCTGCCACCTTCCAATCTCCCCAAGCCGGAACCGTCCTCACAATCGCCTTGGCCCTGGGCATCTGCATACGAGGCTCAAGTACACCATTGGAAGGGTGGTACTTGTCCTTGTTAGCCCACTCCTTTGCCATTCTCTCCTCACGCTTCCTCTTGAAGCAAAACTCGCCCTTGTGACCATCTCTCCCACAATAGTCACAATGAAACCACACGGGCTTTGGTTTAGGCTTGGGATGGGGCTGCTCACTTGGTTTCTCCCCACTCAGCTTCTCATCCTTCTTCTCTTTCCCAACAAACTCATTTCCCAAGTCACTCTTGAACTTGATAGGTTTTTGGAAATTATTTGTGGAGTGAGGGAATATGGGAGGATCTGGAGTTGTGTCAAGTTTGTTTTTTAGTGGGTTGGGCTTAGGAGCATAGGCATTTTTGTGGAAGGTTTTTGGTGGAGCTAGGATATCACTAATCTTCTCTCCTCCCTCACCACTACACTCTCCAACCTTCTCCGAACCAAGCTCTTGCCCATCATAGCGCTTGTATGCCTCTATCATCATCCTAAGCTGAGGTTCATGCCCCGACAACCAACCCATCATTTTCCTCAACTCATCATTCTCATCCTGCAAGTGATCCACATAATGTGCAAGTTCCAGATTTTTCAAAGCATGCAATTCACAAGTAGAGTAAGAAGTAGGAATAGGCTCTTTCAACTTAGCCTCAAGCGAAACAGTGTAAGCATGCATCTCATCAATCTTTCCATGCAAAATAGGGAAAGAAGTGCAAAGAACCTAGCAAAGCAGGTCTAGACTTAAGCTCAGCCACTTCAACCCTAAGCACATCTAGTTCATCACAAGTAGAGGCATGCTTATCCTTGAGACTAGTAAGATCAGCTAGGTACACAGCAATCACAACAATCAATCTCATCAGAAACCACAGGTGAAGCCTTAAGCGAATCAATCTCAAGCTTAGCATCAAGGTTTTGGGTTTCTAGCTCAGCTACTCGGTTCCTAGCATCTTCTAGTGAGACCCTAAGCTCTTTCCTCATCTTCTTGGCCTCTCTAAGCATGTCATCATGATTATCAAGCAACTTGCCAAGACGCTCGATCTCCTCACACAAGAAAGGAAGCTCGTCACGTACCTCATCCTCGGAGTCGGAGTCTGAGTCGCTCTGGTGACTCTTCTTGCTGCCGGAGCTATGAGCCATGCCACAGAAGCCATCTCTCGCGTAGCAGCTCAGCCCGCTCAAGTTCTTGGATGACTTCTTGCTCTTGCGCCGATCGCCTTCGTCTTCACTGCTACTCGAGCTCAAGGAAGAGTAGGCAGAGCTGGAGTCGATGTCGCTCGCTCCGACCATCGCTCGGGCCTTCCTGCCGCGGCTGTCCTTCTTCCTCGATCATCGCTCGTCCTTGTGCTTGTTCTTGTGCTTGTGATCATGCTTCGATCGGTACTTGCCGTCCTTGCTCGACCGGTGCTTGTAGCCGTCCTTATAGCCGTCCTTGTTCTCCGTCTTCTCTGGACAGTCGGCGACGAAGTGTCCTAGCTTGCCGCACTGAAAGCACGTCTGTGCTGTCCTCCTCGTGTTCACCCGGCTCTCGTGCAGCCTCTCGAACCGCCTAGTCAGCAACGCCAGCTCGTCCTCTCCAAGCACGTCGAACTCCTCGTCTGGCAAAGTCATCAAAGAAGACAGAGAGTACATCCTAGAGGATGTGTTAGCGTTAGACTTAGCACCTTTGCCACCGACGAGAGCAAGACTATGGGAATCAGTCGGGCTCTCAAGACGGGCTGTCAAACCACGATCAGCCTCAGCTGACTTGAGCTTAGAGAACAGCTCGTTCACCGTCAGTGTGGTATACTTCTCCGACTCAAGAATGGCCTCAACCTTTCCATCCCATACGGTACGATCCAGTGCGTGCAAGAGCTTCACAGCTCTATCATGGTCATCGTACGGGAGGACGTCCACATTAGCCCTCATGTTGTTCACAACCACCGTGAACCGCTGGAACAAGGCATCAATCGACTCTCCGGGGAGATGAGTGAAATTCTCGTACTCTCTCCGGTAGGTCGCATACAACCGTGCCTGAACTTCAGCATTTCCAGCATGAGCATTCTTCAGCTCTAACCAAATCCTACAAGCTAAGTCCTCTGTCTGAACCCGATCGAATTCGGACTGACACAGAGCACGAAACAAGTAGTCGACCGCCTTGTTGTTGGCGTCAAACATGTCCCTCGATCCTGGAGCAAGGAAGTTTATCGGATGAACATAAGTTGTGTTCACCGTAATGTCCCAAAGGATCTGACCCTTTCCACGGAGGAACGCCGCCATCCGCCTCTGCCACATCTGGTAGTTCTTCCCATCGAAGTGCGGAGGACCCGAACCCCGTTCCTGGTACGCCATCTTTGGATCTTAGACTGGTTAGAATCATGAAGATTCGTAACCAGCTCTGATATTAATTGAAGGACCGATTAGGCGAACCAGAGAGGGGGGGGGGTGTGAATGGGAGCTGATAAAAATTCTTCTCAAAGGAGATGGAAACTCCAACAAGATGAACAAGGCTTCCAAAGCACGTCTCCTGACTCAACTACCCAAGTTGGTCCAGACCACGCAGCCACTGGAGTGCTACTGGTCCTAGGAACCAACAACCACCGAAGCTAACTCGAGAACGCAGCGGAAAAACCAACTCGAGCAGCTACTGGACTGCACCGGTTAGACCGGTCGCACACACCAGTCAGACCGGTCCCTGCTGGAGCACCCTGACAAATTCTGAGAACTTCCACAGAAGGCTCCTACACCGGTCAGGCCGATGTAGCACGCTGGTCAGACCGGTCTAAGCCAGGAAACCCCGAAAACACAAACATGACCTTCCGAGGTCCAAAACGAACCAAACTCGATACAGCAGCAACACAAGACAACAGGGAACTCACCAAGACGTTCACCCGAGCAAAACTCAACAAAGAGTCTGCACAGGTCAGACCGGTGAGAGGCACTGGTTAGGCCAGTGTGACCTGAGCTCTAGGGATGAACAGCGCCCGTGGGTCAACTCCCCAAAATCCAACTCCCGATCTCCCGATTCGCTCCACGCATTTGCACAAGACTTTGGGGATAGTAGGAACACCTCATGTGCACTCCATAGCCAAGATTTGGTCCACCAAAACTTGCTAAATCGAGAGGAATCGAAGAAATCCCACCAAGAACGCCTCTAACCCTAGGGCCAAGAAAACCCCAAAATCGTGCCCCTTTGCTCACGGATTTGGGAGGGGAATCAAAGGGAAAAGAACCACGAAGGATTCAAGCATACACCCCCCACCAAATCCCAAAGAGAAAGGCCTCGAAATCGCTCCAAGAAAATCTCCAAGAAAGGGCTCCGAAAATCACCAAAAAGGAGAAACGGGAAAGACACATCCAAGCCTTGAGGAACCACGCCAAATCAACTATACATACCAAAGAGGTTCAAACAAGGTCTAGCTTGCCGCCCGATCATCCTTCCCTCTCACAAGATCTCACCATGAAGCTCTCAAGCTAGTCCTGTGAAAATCCTAAGGAAAATAGGAAAACAAATGAGCTAGGGTTCCAAGAGCTGGCTGCCATCCTCTCACCACTTGGGTTATATGGAGGCAACCGAATGACTAAAATACCCTTACTAGCTAACTAGGGATACATGCCCCTCAAGGGCGAATTTGGAAGTCTTTGTCTTCGCACCATCGGACGAATTCCCAGCGACCGCAAACTTGCTTAGCCTCGACGCAAGCCTTGCGATCCCGACGCGTGTCCTCCGCTTCGAAGATTCCGAACTGCGTCATCGCCCACCGGTCAGACCGATCTGATGCTGCTGCACCTCCGTCTTCGGTTCTTCGGTCTTGGCTTTGTGGATCAACCAAGGAACCCAGTGATTTTCTGGTGAACCACAGGAAACCCCGGGAACTCGGTGTAGCCTCCGCCAATCACCACTCATGACTCGGCTCCCACGTAGTCCCGGCTCGACCTTGGTTTTGAGACTCAACCAAGAAACCGTCCATGACTTCATCTTGCCGTTCTTGCAACCATGCG
This sequence comes from Cenchrus fungigraminus, assembly GCA_036936925.1. Lineage (NCBI taxonomy): Eukaryota > Viridiplantae > Streptophyta > Magnoliopsida > Poales > Poaceae > Cenchrus > Cenchrus fungigraminus. Next base: position 83,421,472 of record CM072772.1, read on the forward strand.
GCCCGCACTTGACCCCGCTGGCCACCGGTTCCCTCGAACCAAGCCTACTTGTCTTCTCCACACCTGGAGGCCTCACCGGCAACGACCTTTCACGCTTGGTCTTCACCTGCACCAACACCAGTCAAGCCGCAACCTGCACCTGCAATACTTATCCAAGAATCAGTCCACACCACGTTGTCAATCACTCATCACACCAGGAAGCTACCATCCACCGGTCCTCGAACCACACATGGCTCTCACTTTTAGCGACACGTGTACCAGCCAATCGGCCGATACGAAAGAGCGGGATCGGCCGGCTCGAGAGCGACCGAGGCGCGAGGATGTGAGTAAAAAGATCGGCTGGATCGGCCGATCATGACATCAGCACTCAAGTAGGTCAGAATCGGTCATCATGTTAGAAGCCGACAGGATCTAGATCGAGCGAGATAAATTGGTGATAATAGCTGAAAACCACAAGAATTGGTACAAAAACTTGCAGATCTAGCTAATATCGGTAAGGGGTAAATAAAGAACTAGACGAAACCTCAGCGATGCGCCCGGAGGTTAAAGTCTAGGGTTATTCGGTAAAATGGTACTCACAAGCTTGCCGGAGATCGATCGATGCAGCCCGATGAACTTGAAGGACGGCGTTGTAGAAAAGAGAAAAAACGCAATGGGAAGTCACCAAAAAGTAGATGCTGTAAAGTAGATACTGTAAATTGTAAAGGGTTTACCCAGAGGCAGTTTGTTTGATATTGGTGTGTACACTTTTTTCCGACCACACAGGGTCGCTATTTATGTCCCGAGGACAACCCGACTCCTAGCCGATTACGGCACTGTTTACTTGCTTCTAAAGAAAGCGAATACTACTAAAAATAGAAAAAGACTCACGCAGGAGTCAAAACTCTCCTAAAACTAACTCTTGACCCGTTGTCAATCATAGATTGACCCGCCTCCACCGTGCTTTCCTTTAGGCGCATTTTCTTGATTTCCGCCCTCTTCTCTTTCCATCGGCCGTTCTTCCAGTTGACCATCGGCCAATCGGTTTGTCCTACCAGCCTATCGATAGAGTTGGACTCCTCTGACCATCGGCTAGTTCTATTGACCATCTCTCTCCCTCTCTTCAATCGGCCGATTACCTTGCTTTCTCATCGACTGCTCTTTCTTATCCTTTTGACCTGTTTTCCCCAAAAATGGTGTCAACACATGCCCCTAAGTTTCGGAGTAAATAATCTTTTGCTCCAAAATTTCCTCGAATCCGGTATCCTCTTTGATTTGAAGTCAGCTGAAGAATCCAAACAAATCTTAGGGGGCCATAAATACAACTGCCTCAACTCTCTTTTCCCCGAATCTCGTTGTTTCAACAGAGGTTTTTGGGAGAAGTACAAAATTAGTCAATGCATCACCCTGTCTCTGTCTGACATGTCCCGGAATGAGTCTCTTTTAATAGCCGCTTCTTATTTTTGGTTTGATGCACTCAATGCTTTCTTATTTGGTCATGGGCCGATGACTCCAACTTTGGCTGATGTTCTTCTATTGAGTGGTTTGGACATTTCTTCCTCGGATGTTCTCTTCAGCTGTCGCGGTGTCAAACCATCCTACCACCTAAAAACCAAGAATGTGGATGGCTGGTCTAGCTATATTACCAAGCACATGAAAGAAGGCACTGTAACTGTTAGAGAACATGTGGCTTTTCTGAACATGAGGCTTGAAAAATTCGTCTTCTGCGGTAAATTTTTCGGTCCCACTACCAATTATTAGATCGTAGCCGAGCGGTTAGTTATTGGTTCTTCCAGCCCTCTTGGCAAATATCTTCTAGGGGTGGTGTACAATCTCCTCCATCAAGTGGCGGTTAGCTTGTCGACCAATTCCCCCATAGGCACCCCAGGAGGTCCTTGGTGGTTTATCAACATGTGGTTAAACCTTCATCTCCGACACAGATTGGAGCAGAACATTTTTAATATGTCCTTTCTAGGAGACCAGCCAGATGGTGTCCCGATTGTAAAGCGTCGGTGCATGAATTTTGGGGAAGCAGCTGCTGCATTCCCAGGACATAAGAGGACTCCATCCCATATAGCAGAATATTTCAGGAGTTTTTACCTCGGCTTCACCCCAGAGTCTATTATCTGGTTTGCTTATAGAGATGATGATACTAATTTTTAGACCATATTCAGCTTTGATGACCTCCATGAGGATGATGAAAACATGATGGTTTTTGTGGAGATGATCAAACCAGGGCTTCTTCCATCCTGCGTTTTTGGGAAAGATCCATTGGCCACTTATGAATTCTACAATCCTTTAGTGAGTGCTCGTCAGCTGGGGTTTGGCCAGTTGCCAATTGGTCTTTACTTCTCCAACCTGATCAAACCACGGGAGGTTATCCCTAGTGGTACCTATTATCAGCGTATGCTGGATTTGGTCCCCGATTCTTCCACTTTTGATCTGGACTCCTGGAGATTTTCCGGTTTTGCTTCTTCTCTTTTCAATATCTGGTGGGCAGAATGGTGTGATCATCTTTTATGTGTATCCCCAAGACTTTACTGCGAGAAGTTGGCTCCCGCATATGAGGCATCGGTTGACGAGGTACTTTCTTGTTTAACTGCCCTTGTGCATTCTTAATATGATCTGACTGTTTCTCTTTTTTCTTCAGCCTCACACTTATGAACCACTTGTTAGAAGCAAAAGTGGCAAGCCGATTGGTTATTGGCCACCGAGGTCTTTACTGTACATCGGCTGCAATGCTCCTCCAATTTCTTCGGTCATGCAGGGTCCCAAGACAAATCCTACTCCAGATAATCTACCTTTGTCGACCCTCAAGAGGAAAACTATGACCAACAAAGTTCTTACCCGCAGAACGAAGAAGAAGATCGACACCAAGGTTGTTAATATCTCAGATATGGCTGGAGTATTGGCAAATGCTTTTGAGGTATCAATCATTTCTTAGCCTTTCTTTCCTTTCACCATTTTTTAATTAATCTGTCTTTTGTGCAGTCTTCGGGATTGATCGGGCAATCAAAACAGGCCACCACCACTGATCTTGGTCAAGACAAGACCCTGAAATCGATTCAAGAGAGCCCGGTTGATGATGTTTTGATTTCGTCAACTGAGCAACCTGAAACTCATCAACGAGCTGATGTCTTAGATGCTTCTATTGGCCAACTTCAGCATTCCCCTGAACGGGTTGATCTCCAGATTGAAAAAACAACTGAGGTAGAATTTTCATTAGTTGTTTTCTCATTCTTCCTATCTTTAATCTCTTGTTTTTGTTTCAGGATGTCGTTGAGACGCCAATTGAGATTCAAAATAAGTCCCTAGATGACCTTCAGCAGGATACTGGTGGTCAATCACAATTGCCGATTATTGAGGTTCCTGAATCAGAATCGGCTTCAAGTCTTCTTCTTCAAGTAGTAACTCTTTTCCTTTAACATCGGTAGCAGTTGCTTGTACTTTGGGATCAACAGCTCCTTTTTTGAGCTGATTCCGACGTTAGCAACTTAACACGTGATGTGTTTTTGCTAGACACTTCAACTGTATTAGTTGGGAAGGGGTGCTGATCAATCTTCATCGGCTTTTCAGCTTTGGTAGGGGTTTCAAACTTGAGTTTCCCTTGTTCAATAGCTGATTGAATCTGCTGTCTGAAGATCTTGCAATCATTGGTATCGTGTGACGCGGCATTGTGCCATTTGCAATACTTCACTCTTGAGCTCTTCTGCAGATGGTATGGTGTGGAACTGGGAGAGTTTGATCTGCCCTTGCTGAAGCAACAGATCAAATATCTTATCGGCCTTAGTGATATCAAAGCCGAATTTTTCTGGTTCCTTCTTACCAAAGGGGCAGGATACTGTCTTCTTGCCTTTGACCCACTCTGCAAACCCTATCATGTTATCTTCATCTTCTGAGTCAGAGTAATCCACATAAGACACCTTCTTTTGGAAGTTCTTCCTAGGCTCATAAGATCTTGCAGTCTCTTGACTCATCCTCCTGACCTTCTGGCTCAGACTCTCGAAGTCATGTGATGCATGTTTTTCTCTCAAAGTTGGCAAGAGACCTTGGAATGCTAATTCAGCTAGCTGTTTGTCTCCCAGATTCAGACTATAGCATTTGTTTCTGACCTCCCTGAATCTTTGAACGAATCTAGCAACAGTTTCATCGTTCCTTTGCTTGAGTCTAGTCAGATCAGTAATCTTCATCTCATGAATGCCAGAGAAGAAATAATTGTGGAACTGCTGCTCCAGATCAGACTACTTGATGATGGAGTTAGCTGGGAGCGAAGTGAACCACGAAAAAGCTGGCCCTGAGAGAGATAAAGAGAACAATCATATCCTTAGTGCATCAACATTCCCTGCCTCTCCACATTGTATGACGAATCGAGTAATATGCTCCATTGTAGATGTATCATCTTGTCCAGAGAATTTTGTGAAGTCTGGCACCTTGAACCTTGGAGGGAAAGGTATCTGATCATAACCAGATGGATACGGTGTCCTGTACATGTAGGTTTGCTGCTTGGGCTTTATCCCAAATTGCTTCTGCAGCGTCTCTAATAGATGGTCAATCAATTCTTGCTTCATATGAGACTTCAACTGAGCATATATCTATTTGATTGCTTACATCTCAGCTGATGGAGTCTCTGGAGGCTGTTCTTCTGAGGTTCTTGGCTGTGGATTTGGTGCCGCTGATGTCCTTGCTCTAGAAGAACTTTGTGTATTTGATTGACCTGTCACAGGTGGAATTTGCCCGATCGGCTGACCAGTCGATGGAACTGGCTGATGCAGGTTCAACTAGCCTGAGATAGCCAATTGATTTAGGAGCATCTGTATCGCTTGCGTAGGATCCACTTGTTGTTGTGGTGCTGTTGGCTGTCCTGTCATCCCTTGATTGATCGGCTGCTGAGGTGATGATCTTGTATGAGCAACTGTATTAGCCGGGTTTAAGACAAGCTGCATTGATGTTGACTGTTGCAGTGCAGTAGTTTGTATAGGCATCCCCAAAGTTGGTTGAGGAACTAGTCTCTGAGGTGGAACAGGAGCTTTTCTTTCCATTGGTATAACCATATGGGTAAGAGCTGGACTGATCTTGACTCTTTCAAAAGCTTTGTTCCCATGATTGAAGTAAACAAACTCCACTCCTTCTTTGGTCATATGCACAGTCCCTGGAGTACCTCCAAACATAGATTGATAAGATTGCGGGTACTTTACTTCTGGAACTTCTTCAGGCTGAGATTCAAAGAAATTTGAGATATCAGTCTCAAAATGATCACGGGGCAAGTCCCATCCTGCAAGTCTTCTGTCATGATCTCTCATTATAGGATATCTTTGATGAGGGTTCTGTACTGAGAACGTCTGATCCTGGACATTGGACTGTGTTGAGTAAGTTTAGACCACAGGCATTGTAACAGTAGGGTCTTTGGACATATTCCCAATATTCTGATTTTGAATCAGCTGGGCAGCCGATGAAGGACCAGGATCGGTTGCATTGATCTGTGGAGATGATGTAACCCCTACTGTTGGATCGTCAATCGGCAGGGAAGCCGATTGGTCTTTTTGGAACACTGGAGGAGTTCGATTTAGTTGGAAGTATGCAGGTCCCACGTACCCTCCTTCTGCTCCTTTCTTGAGCGTCTCAGTCAGACAATTTTGGATGGTATTGGTGAGGACTTTATCTTGATCAATCATTGTCTGATGCATCACCTTGTTCATCATATCTTGAAGCCCTTCGGGATCAGCTGAGAAGGTGATCTGCTGAGGTGTTGGCAAAGGATTTTTCTTGTAAACTCCACCTTTAGTTTGGCCGTATGACGCCAAGCATAGTTCTTCATAATGCTTCATGTGAGCTTCGAACTCGGCTTTGTCTGCATCTTTCAGCTGATCCCTAGTGATTGTCTGAACGTTGCTCTGGTCAACTTCGTTATTCTTTGAGTTCTTTGTCATTGTTGACTTTTTCGTGTCCCACCGGGTGTGCCAAAAGTGTGTTGATGCGAAAATAGGACGTCACCTCCGTGCGCAGCACATGTGACTCCCCAGTCTGTAGCGAGGTGTGCCAGCCAATCTAACCTGTTGATTGACAATGGAAAAATATTAGGGATCGGCTAGAAAACCGATGGCCTTTTAGCGACACATGTACCAGCCAATTGGCCGATACGAAAGAGCGGGATCGGACGGCTCGAGAGTGACCGAGGCGCGAGGATGTGAGTAAAAAGATCGGCTAGATCGGCCGATCGTGACATCAACACTCGAGTAGGCCGGAATCGGCCGTAATGTTAGAAGCCGACAGGATCTAGATCGAGCGGGATAAATTGGTGATAATAGCTAAAAACAACAAGAATTGATACAAAAACTTGCAGATCTAGCTAATATCGGTAAGGGGTGAATAAAGAACTAGACGAAACCTCAACGATGCGCCCGGAGGTTACAGCCTAGGGTTATTCGGTAAAACGGTACTCACAAGCTTGCCAGAGATCGATCGATGCAGCCCGACGAACTTGAAGGACGGCATTGTAGAAAAGAGAAAAAACGCAATGGCGCAGTCGCCGAAAAGTAGATGTTGTAAAGTAGATGCTGTAAATTGTAAAGGGTTTGCCCGGAGGTGGTTTGTTTGATATTGGTGTGTACACTTTTTTTCAACCACGCAGGGTCGCTATTTATGTCCCGGGGACAACCTGACTCCTAGCTGATTACAGCACTATTTACTTGCTTCTAAAGAAAGCGAATACTACTAAAAATACAAAAAGACTCACGCAGGAGTCAAAACTCTCCTAAAACTAACTCTTGACCCGTTGTCAATCATAGATTGACCCGCCTCCACCGTGCTTTCCTTTAGGCGCATTTTCTTGATTTCTGCCTTCTTCTCTTTCCATCGGCTGTTCTTCCAGTTGACCATCGGCTGATCGGTTTGTCCTACCAGTCTATCGATTGAGTTGGACTCCTCTGACCATCGGCGAGTTCTGTTGACCATCTCTCTCCCTCTCTTCAATCGGTCGATTGCCTTGCTTTCTCATCGACTGCTCTTTCTTATCCTTTTGACATGTTTTCCAAAAAACGGTGTCAACCGCTTGTACATAGTATTCATGCGCTCTATGATCTCTTTTGTTGTTTCATGCAACTTTAACACCAATTCAGCATGTTTAGTAGCATCAAAAGTTAGTTTCTCGGAAGCTGGCAAAGGCATTAAATCAATAGGAGCATGAGGCAAGAAACCATATACAACCTGAAATGGGCACATCTTTGTAGTAGAATGCAACGAACGATTGTAAGCAAATTCAACATGAGGTAAACATTCTTCCCACATCTTAATATTTTTCTTTAAATCAGCCCTTAACATAGTAGACAAGGTTCTATTCACAACTTCAGTCCGACCATCAGTTTGAGGATGACATGTCGTAGAGAACAAAAGCTTAGTCCCCAATTTAGCCCACAAAGTTTTCCAAAAATAACTAAGAAACTTTGCATCACGATCAGAAACAATTGTATTGGGCACTCCATGCAAGCGAACAACTTCTCTAAAGAACAAATCAACAATATTCGATGCATCATCAGTTTTATGACATGGTATGAAGTGTGCCATCTTTGAAAATCTATCAACAACCACAAACACACTATCATGACCCTTCCTAGTCCTTGGCAAACCCAACACAAAATCCATAGAAATATCTTCCCAAGGAGCACTAGGAACAGGAAGAGGCAAATACAAACCGTGTGGATTTAAGCGTGACTTAGCCTTTCGACATGTAGCACAATGAGCAACAAATCTCTCCACATCTCTCCTCATCTGTGGCCAAAAGAAATGACCAGCAAGGATGTCCGCCGTCTTTTTGGCTCCAAAATGTCCCATCAAGCCACCTTCATGCGCTTCCTGCAACAACAACAAACGTACGGAACTAGCTGGAATGCATAGCTTGTTAGCTCTAAACACAAACCCATCACTAACGATGAATTTGTTCCATCCTTTTCCATCTTTGCAATGCAGCAAAACATCTTTAAAATCAACATCATTAACATATTGTTCTTTAATTGTTTCTAGTCCAAATATCTTGTAATCAAGTTGATTCAGCAAAGTATATCTCCTAGACAAAGCATCAGCGATGATATTTTCTTTCCCTTTCTTGTACTTAATAACATAAGGAAAAGATTCAATGAATTCAACCCACTTAGCATGTCTACAGTTCAGTGTTCCTTGACTACGAATATGTTTCAAAGATTCATGATCATAATGAATAACAAACTCTTTGGGCCACAAATAATGCTGTCATGTTTCCAAACATCGCACAAGAGCGTACAATTCTTTATCATAAGTGGAATAATTCAGAACAGGACCGCTCAATTTTTCACTAAAATATGCAATTGGTTTTCCTTCTTGCAACAAAACACCTCCCAACCCAATTCCACTAGCATCACATTCAAGCTCAAAAGTCTTATTAAATTCAGGGAGTTGGAGAAGAGGTGCATGTGTCAACTTATCTTTCAACATGTTGAAGGCGTTCTCTTGTTTATTACACCAACTAAAAGGCACTCCTGTGACAGAACCGCCCAAAATAATTCCGTATTATCGCCTAAGCCGGTCCACGTGGCCATTAAGCAATAATAAAGAACTATTCTGTCGCCTCTGCCGGGGCATGCCCGGTAAATCACTTACACAGGATCGATTTATGCGCTAAGCCCACACGAAGGCGGGACCAGAGTACAACATTACATTACATAAAAGTTCACAAAGTTACATTATTACAAACCAGGTTTTCGTACATAAAAGTAAAGGTGATTCAGAGATTAAACAGCGGAAATAAAACTAGCGGGAGATACACATGGGAGGCCATCCACAGAGTATCACTCATCGTCAACCTGCTCCCACTCAAGTTCCCAACCATCTGGAATAGAACCAGGCCAGATGGGGTTACCTGAAAACAACAACAAAAGCAAGGCTGAGTATAATAATACTCAGCAAGACTTACCCGACAAAAATAAAAGACACAGCTAGACATGCAAGGCTTTTTGGCTGGTGGGTTTGTTTTGCCAAAAGCAACTAAGAGTTGATCCTTACTTTCAAATTTTAGCTCAAGTTCTAGTATGTTAACCATTCTAGGTAAGCACCTAGCTAAGCAAGCATGGTTGTACAAACAAAATTAATCCGAAATGTTCCATAAATAAACATGGGGTAGCCAGTGGTCAAGCCGACTCAGATAACGGCGAGTGACCGACGATCGATCGATTTATATCCTTGCAAGGTAAACCCAAGATACACGGAAGAAGGTAGACCAAGTGCAGTGTCTACCCCAACCAGGCGGTTCCCAACATCCCACAGTTTGGGATCAGACGCTACAAACTCTGGTACACGGTTATCCGGAGGGTCTAACCCGACTAGTCCGGACTCACACACTATACCACGGGTAGCTAGCCCGGAGACGCAACCCAAGCCGGTAGCTAGAAAGATCCCGCCCCGGTTCAGAAGGTACTAGGCTTACCGGCCCCATTCCCGACAAGCACTTGGTACGTTCAATAGCTTAAACCAGCACAATGCTACTCGGTCGAGACCGAACCCATTGCTCTTACCACATGAGCGAGTCATTTTAACCAACTTATGATTCCAACATAAGCATCCTATATCTCGCGAGCAATGAGTCATTACTCGACTTGTACCGTGTCCTTAAAGCATGGCACTAGCGTTTCTAACATACTAGTAAAAGAGCATAGGAGTCCTAAGGATCATGCATCTAGGTTTCAAAGCAACTCCTGAAACTTAAATGCACAAATCATAACATAAATACGAAAAGTAAAGATATGAGTTTAGAAAAAGGGTTAGATGTATCCGGGGCTTGCCTTCCTCTGACTCAACACTAACACTAGCCTTGGGCTCTTCTGGACTTTGGTCCAGGTCTTGCTGCACACTAACTTGATTCAACTCTCCAGTAGCTGCTCCCTCCTCCTCCTGGGTGAGCGTGTATGTCCCGTTGGGAAGATCTACACGTTTACATGCACATGCATTAGATTATGGTGGAGGTGGGAGAATTACCACACAACCAACTCTTGTTGGACACATTCATCCAAACATTATCATTTTCTCACAGAAATTATTAGGGTGTGTGATGATAAGCAAAACACTACTTTGATGGTGATTGTGTGCACATCTAAGCAATTTAAGTTACTTAACTACACCAAACAGCAAGGGGGTGTGTTTAAATTAATAAAAACAGAAACAAACATGATTTCACAATTTGACACCTTAATTTCCATTTCTTTATTTAAATACATAAAACAAGCATTTCAACCATAAATCCAAATTAAATCAAAAACACTTCAAATGAGCCTAATCTTTTGCACACAGCAACATATGCTTAATTTAAGCTCTCACACCAAAATTTGGCTTAAGATCATTTATAAATTAATTTAAACGAAAAAGACAAATTTCAGCCTAGCAAATCAACATTAATTCATATAAAAAGATTTAATAAACTTTTTGATCTCAACTTTCTCCTACAGGTCATGTATGCCAAAAATGAGTTTCTGACCAAAGCATGGTTGCAGATTCAAATTATTTTTTAGATTTTGAAATTAAACTCCTACACAAGATTAAATCCAAAACATCTATTAAACAATTCCCTAAAATCACAACCATCATACCAGAGGTACTACTCAACAAGGCAAAGCCCTAGAGTGCACTGGTGCTCAAAGAAAAGTTCATTAAAGAGGCTATAAAAAGCATCAAACTTAATCTAGTATAAAGCTTAAATAAATTATAACTGAACATATATACATCAAAATCATGCAAACTTTTGCCACAGATCTAGACATGCCATAAAGAGAAACATATCCAAAATTCAAGTTCATAGCATGTGTATATTTTAAACTATACTAAAAACACCTCAAACTGAGTTTGAATTTTCATTCAAAAACTACACAGAAAAACCCTATATATGCATTCTAGAAAAGGTAGGTTTCTTCACCAGGAACCCAACAAAATTGGATTTGCATTTTTCCGATTTTTCTACACTTTTCTACGGATTTTTGAAGTTACTGCTGAAACCCTAAAACTGCTTTTACAGCCGGGTCCCTGGAATCTTACATTGGGAACCCTAAAAAGAATTGAATCGACGCAATTGGGTCCCTGGGCGGACTGGACCTCGCCGGCGGCCGGATTCCGGCCAGTCCTCGCCGGAGGACTCCGGGGGGAGACGGGCGTGCCTGCCCCGCACCCTTGGGGGGCGGCGGCCGGCCCGGAAGCGGCTCCCGGTGGGCCCTCGCCGGGTGGCGGCGGCGCCCAGCCCGCCACAGGCGGGTGCCTGGCCGTGCAGCCCCCTGGCGCGACGAGGCAAGGGGTGTGGCGGCGTAGGAAGCTGCGGGTGGACTCGGAGGAGGAGTAGGAGCAGCAGGGCAGCCTCGGTTTGGCGCGAGAGGAGAGGTTCGGCGACGGCGGCGGCTATGGCGGCCGGCGCAACGACGTCTGCGGCTGGCGGACGAAAGGCGAGAGCAACAGGGCTTGGCTCGGCTTTAGCTGACCAGTAGGACGGGCGCGACGATGTCGAGGCGATGGCAAGTTGCAGGGCACCCTCGGGCGGCCATCTGGCCGTGGCTGCATGCGCGGGACGCGCGCGGCAGCGGTGTGCGTCGGCGCGTGGCCGGGCGGGCCCGCGACCGGTTCGCGGACTCGCGCCTGGGCGCGGCGCAGTGGGCCTGGGGTCGGGCGGAGGGAACCAGGGCACGCGGGTCCACAGCGGAGGCACCGCTGCGTCCGTACGCCGGAGGAACGCGCGGACGACGCGTGGCGCGCGGTGACGTCGGCTCCCTGCTCGATTCCACTTACCCTGCTTCGAAATTGCAAAACTCCAAAAAGTGCCAACTAAGTTGAAAATATCCAGAAAGCAAAGTTGTAGAGGAGCTATAGATCTACAACTTTCCCAAAGGGCGTCATATGTTTTAATCAACCGTTTGCCCGGGAACGTCGACCGAAGTTGCAGATTTTCCACGGCTCGGTTTACTGTTCACAGCGCGTTCAACTCAATTTTTGGCCAATTTTCACTCAAAAATGGAATGTCCGCCAATTACGAAAAATGTGTTCCCGGAAATAACGAAGAACTTTTATATTGGCCGATTTTGAACTTCTATAGCAAAATTTGGAGAACGCGGAAGAATTCCAAATCAGCCATTTGGGATCTATAGGGGTTTGACCGGGAATTTGAACTTTGACCAAGGTCTTTTGTGCAAAAGTGTGCCAAAACATGTCAAACATATTTAGGAGCCAATTAAACTTGATTAACACAACTAATTAAGGTATTTATCTTTATTAAACACCTGGGGTGTTACAGTCTACCCCCCTTAAAAGAAATCTCGTCCCGAGATTTGACAACAAGATTAGAGGAAAACCTCCAGGAGAGATAACAGGCTTGATGAGGAAATCAATGTCGCTCGTGCGGAAGCGGGCGATGAATGTACACATGAAAAACTAAAACCATCAATAATTGGACCGCAAAGCAGACGTACAGTCCTACTAGAGTCCAGCAGATGGAATCAAACATCTCCAGAAAAATGACCCATAGTTGGTGATGTGGGGTTGGCTCCCTCTTGTGGCTCTCTTCTCGAGCTTCTTCTTTGTGATGTTGGCATCAACCTTCAGTGGACGATCTTCAGGGAAAGGCTCGGACTTGACACCGATAGCGGGGGAAGCTTGACTCTTCTCCACATTGTTGGGGAAGATAGAGGAAAGAGCTTGATCAACGAGGAATGCCGTAAGCGGTGAAAGTGGCCGGTGTGTGCTAAAAGAAAACAACTGGAGAGAAGGGAGGGCGACAGGAGATGGTGGCTCAAGTGGATGCAACTCTGAGCAGTGAAAGTCGACGGGGAAGTGCTCCTTTTAATGATGTTCGCCGTGGTGTAGTGGCAGTGGTGCTCGCGCCACTTGGGTAGGGGCCAGTGGCAAGGAGGTGTGGTGGTGGCATGTGGCACGATGGTGGCCGGCATTGGATGCCTTGACGACAAGACGACCACGATCAGCCGTAGCACAGATCAGGCGAAGCACGGATATGGCGGGGTCAAATTGGCCTTCGAGAGGATTGATCGTGACTTTGGGAGAAAGAGAAGAGTTGGGGTATCCACCATCCTAAATTGAGATTGTACCCAGGAAAACCTATCAAAGGATTTTGCCCATCCTTTATTTACTGGTATCCCGGTTCCTTTCATTAGGAGGAAACGTGCTAAAGGACCAAAGATCACTGACTCAATAGAAGGCTCTTCTTATCTTAACTTTTGGAGAACTTGCTCATACTCCTTCAACCAGCTTAGTTGAGTTACTACCAAGTGAATTTTGAAATTTAGAAGGAAGAAGACCAAGTCGAAAGGTTCCAAAAAAATTCCCATAAAGAAGGGAAACCTCAAATATTTGGGTAAATTTGTTTACGGAGGTTCATGAATTTGTTTTTAGGAGATCAATAAAAAGTCAACTCCTAGAGTATCCTGGAAAGTACAATTGTCAATGGCAAGTGACAAGATTTTGGAAACAAAATTGGGATGGGAGTGAGGAAAATACCCTTGCTCACGGTTTATCTTAATGAAGTATTTTAATTACTTTATGCACCACACCAGGGTGTAATGATTTTGAGCTGAAACTCATGCACTTGATGAGTCATGGGATGACAATGCTTATGCATATGGGAAATGACTCGTGCAACAATGGGATGGTGCACATGTGGATGCTCATGATGAAGTGCATATAGTATGATGTACATGTATATGAGCATATGATGTTTATGCATATGAACTTTCAGTGTATATGTCATGGTGCATAGTGAGAGATGCACATGATATGTATATGATGAGGTGCATGCATGATGATGCACATGTTTATGAATGCGTGATGCGTATGCTCATGAGATATAGTGCTCATGATGCAGTGTCAGCATGATTTGCATTATTCACGAAATTAGACAGTGGCTTGGAGGACTGAGAAAAAATTAGGATCCGGGGTGAGTCGCATTCTCACAAACAAAGATACCTAGCGTGCTCCTAGTGGTTATCACATGGCTGCAGCACACATGATACACTAGGTTCCATCGCGGCACCTTCGTTCATGGATCAACAACATCACCACCATAAAGAGAATAGAGTAGAAAGGGTGAAACTTTCAGTGCGTATGCATGTTAGTCCAACCCAGGTTTCCAGATGCACATGTCGTGTATGCATTTCCATGCTCATGAATTATGTTGTTAGAGATGCAGCATATGCATGCTGGAATGATGCTCATTATGCATACCAACAGATTTTTGATGCCTTGTAACCATGTTCTCATTTATTTGTTTGTGAGCAAGCATAAGGATTTTTAGGTCATGGGTTGAGAATTTATAGTGATCAATGTAGGGATATCGATGCAAGGAAAGTGGAGTGATCACCTTTATATAGCCATAAGAAGTTGGTGGATCGCCTTTAAATTGAAGGAAAAGGTGTATAAGCAATCAGGAGAGTACAACGGGGTTCCACTTGACTCGGCAAGGATATGGGTATGCTTCTATAAGAAACCATCCTAAGAGGAGATGGAGATAGATGTATCTTGTACTGATTGTGTTCATCTGTGGATAGAAACTTCAAAAACATACGTGGAGCATTCTTCCACCACCTAAATATCATCATCTTTAGGCAGGGAATGTAAAATCTCGTGCCTTCCGATATTGGTATTCAACTTAGAGATAATGTTGAGGCTATCATGCTCGAAATTTCAGATATCGCTTTGCTGTCAGGGCTGTTGGACAGCAGGCCGAGGGTCACTAAAAATTCCATATCTCTCAGCTCAAAACTGCAATGATGCTGAAATTTTACGAGCATGCAGAATATGAAATTCTAAACAACTTTGGTATTCAAGGTTTGCTCTGGATTTCAAAGGAAGATGACCTAAAAATTTGAATTTCAGAGATCACTAGTTCTGAAATTCAGCAGGGCAGAGACCTAATGTTTTGGGCATAACTCCCAAACTAAAAATCTAGTGACCTTGAGATTTCTACAGGAGGTAGATAGACACCTAAGGAGCATTTTTGGTATTCAAGGGTCGAATTAAATCAGATTGTAAAAGGGTGTAAAAGGTTCATTTTCAGAGTGCTGTTGCCCAGAAATTTCAGCAGGACAGAGCTTCACTAAAAAGATCATATCTCAAAAATTGAGTACCCAATTACCATGAGATTTTTACAGCATGATCTAAGGTAGATAAAGAACATTTTTGCTATAGATTTTCTGGTCAAATTCATTTAGGAACTATATGCAAAAATTCGAGTTTTCAGACTAACTCAGGAATTTGACAGCCTTTCAGCATGACCTTGCCTAGCAAATTTGATCCTAACTTCAGTTTTAAGCATCCTAAAATCATGAGAAATTCAGAGAGCAACCTTAACTAGGTGATGACCAATTTTCCTAAAGAGCATCTGGTCAGAAATTTTCTAGATAATCCTTAGAAAAATTGGACAGCATCTAGTTACAATCTTTGCTCATCACTTCATCAAAGCATCAAACTAGCATGATTGGTCCTTACGAAACACAAATTAAATAGAGACCAAGCAACACATGATTTAAGTTCAGTTTTGGGTTTGATAGCTTTTACATGATGCAAAAAGCGTCCTAAACTTCCTCACAAAGCTTTTAAGCTCAAAAACGAAGTTAGTGCCGGTGGCAAGGCATACATATACGTCTCTCCTTATAATAGCTAGTCGAAAGCTACTCGTTTCTTAAATTACCGTTCCTAACAACCGTGGTTATTATACCTGCAGAAAATCACAGATATTCAAGACCTTTTGTGCCAGCACTCACAAAAGCGTCCACATTCATTACCGTTCACTATAGAAACGGTATCCATGCGTAAAGCCGCTGCATGGACAGCGTCCAACCTCGGACACCTCCGTTTGAATGGAGTTGTCCTTTCCGCCTATTGCGGGTTCGCACATGTATGGCAAAACATGGCTAGACACAGACGCGACGTGGGTTCCCATTGGAATAGGTCCCATCCATCCCTCACGGACTTTCCCGTGGCACCATCACGTATGGCAAAACGTGACGAGACGCAGACGCGACGTGGCACCCATTGGAATAGGTCCCACTAGTCCCTCACAGGACTTTCCTGTGGTACCACCACGTATGGCAAAACGTGATGAACTAGTATGGTTGTGCAAGAAAGTAAGTTTTGACAGGAATAAAATGTGCTGGAAGTCAGATTAAATACACCATAGAGTACTAGCCACCTGAAAGAACCCAAAAATTCCCTCTAGGGCCTCTCGGACTAGATAAGACCTTAACGTCCTACTCACTTAGCAAGATTATTAATCTTGGCAAATTTTATTCCAAAAACAAGTTTGTGAAGTTATTTTAATTACTCTGGTGCATAACTCGCTCTGGTACCAGCTGTGACAGAACCGCCCAAAATAATTCCGTATTATCGCCTAAGCCGGTCCACGTGGCCATTAAGCAATAATAAAGAACTATTCTGTCGCCTCTGCCGGGGCATGCCCGGTAAATCACTTGCACAGGATCGATTTATGCGCTAAGCCCACACGAAGGCGGGACCAGAGTACAACATTACATTACATAAAAGTTCACAAAGTTACATTATTACAAACCAGGTTTTCGTACATAAAAGTAAAGGTGATTCAGAGATTAAACAGCGGAAATAAAACTAGCGGGAGATACACATGGGAGGCCATCCACAGAGTATCACTCATCGTCAACCTGCTCCCACTCAAGTTCCCAACCATCTGGAATAGAACCAGGCCAGATGGGGTTACCTGAAAACAACAACAAAAGCAAGGCTGAGTATAATAATACTCAGCAAGACTTACCCGACAAAAATAAAAGACACAGCTAGACATGCAAGGCTTTTTGGCTGGTGGGTTTGTTTTGCCAAAAGCAACTAAGAGTTGATCCTTACTTTCAAATTTTAGCTCAAGTTCTAGTATGTTAACCATTCTAGGTAAGCACCTAGCTAAGCAAGCATGGTTGTACAAACAAAATTAATCCGAAATGTTCCATAAATAAACATGGGGTAGCCAGTGGTCAAGCCGACTCAGATAACGGCGAGTGACCGACGATCGATCGATTTATATCCTTGCAAGGTAAACCCAAGATACACGGAAGAAGGTAGACCAAGTGCAGTGTCTACCCCAACCAGGCGGTTCCCAACATCCCACAGTTTGGGATCAGACGCTACAAACTCTGGTACACGGTTATCCGGAGGGTCTAACCCGACTAGTCCGGACTCACACACTATACCACGGGTAGCTAGCCCGGAGACGCAACCCAAGCCGGTAGCTAGAAAGATCCCGCCCCGGTTCAGAAGGTACTAGGCTTACCGGCCCCGTTCCCGACAAGCACTTGGTACGTTCAATAGCTTAAACCAGCACAATGCTACTCGGTCGAGACCGAACCCATTGCTCTTACCACATGAGCGAGTCATTTTAACCAACTTATGATTCCAACATAAGCATCCTATATCTCGCGAGCAATGAGTCATTACTCGACTTGTACCGTGTCCTTAAAGCATGGCACTAGCGTTTCTAACATACTAGTAAAAGAGCATAGGAGTCCTAAGGATCATGCATCTAGGTTTCAAAGCAACTCCTGAAACTTAAATGCACAAATCATAACATAAATACGAAAAGTAAAGATATGAGTTTAGAAAAAGGGTTAGATGTATCCGGGGCTTGCCTTCCTCTGACTCAACACTAACACTAGCCTTGGGCTCTTCTGGACTTTGGTCCAGGTCTTGCTGCACACTAACATGATTCAACTCTCCAGTAGCTGCTCCCTCCTCCTCCTGGGTGAGCGTGTATGTCCCGTTGGGAAGATCTACACGTTTACATGCACATGCATTAGATTATGGTGGAGGTGGGAGAATTACCACACAACCAACTCTTGTTGGACACATTCATCCAAACATTATCATTTTCTCACAGAAATTATTAGGGTGTGTGATGATAAGCAAAACACTACTTTGATGGTGATTGTGTGCACATCTAAGCAATTTAAGTTACTTAACTACACCAAACAGCAAGGGGGTGTGTTTAAATTAATAAAAACAGAAACAAACATGATTTCACAATTTGACACCTTAATTTCCATTTCTTTATTTAAATACATAAAACAAGCATTTCAACCATAAATCCAAATTAAATCAAAAACACTTCAAATGAGCCTAATCTTTTGCACACAGCAACATATGCTTAATTTAAGCTCTCACACCAAAATTTGGCTTAAGATCATTTATAAATTAATTTAAACGAAAAAGACAAATTTCAGCCTAGCAAATCAACATTAATTCATATAAAAAGATTTAATAAACTTTTTGATCTCAACTTTCTCCTACAGGTCATGTATGCCAAAAATGAGTTTCTGACCAAAGCATGGTTGCAGATTCAAATTATGTTTCAGATTTTGAAATTAAACTCCTACACAAGATTAAATCCAAAACATCTATTAAACAATTCCCTAAAATCACAACCATCATACCAGAGGTACTACTCAACAAGGCAAAGCCCTAGGGTGCACTGGTGCTCAAAGAAAAGTTCATTAAAGAGGCTATAAAAAGCATCAAACTTAATCTAGTATAAAGCTTAAATAAATTATAACTGAACATATATACATCAAAATCATGCAAACTTTTGCCACAGATCTAGACATGCCATAAAGAGAAACATATCCAAAATTCAAGTTCATAGCATGTGTATATTTTAAACTATACTAAAAACACCTCAAACTGAGTTTGAATTTTCATTCAAAAACTACACAGAAAAACCCTATACATGCTTTCTAGAAAAGGTAGGTTTCTTCACCAGGAACCCAACAAAATTGGATTTGCATTTTTCCGATTTTTCTACACTTTTCTACGGATTTTTGAAGTTACTGCTGAAACCCTAAAACTGCTTTTACAGCCGGGTCCCTGGAATCTTACATTGGGAACCCTAAAAAGAATTGAATCGACGCAATTGGGTCCCTGGGCGGACTGGACCTCGCCGGCGGCCGGATTCCGGCCAGTCCTCGCCGGAGGACTCCGGGGGGAGGCGGGCGTGCCTGCCCCGCACCCTTGGGGGGCGGCGGCCGGCCCGGAAGCGGCTCCCGGTGGGCCCTCGCCGGGTGGCGGCGGCGCCCAGCCCGCCACAGGCGGGTGCCTGGCCGTGCAGCCCCCTGGCGCGACGAGGCAAGGGGTGTGGCGGCGTAGGAAGCTGCGGGTGGACTCGGAGGAGGAGTAGGAGCAGCAGGGCAGCCTCGGTTTGGCGCGAGAGGAGAGGTTCGGCGACGGCGGCGGCTATGGCGGCCGGCGCAACGACGTCTGCGGCTGGCGGACGAAAGGCGAGAGCAACAGGGCTTGGCTCGGCTTTAGCTGACCAGTAGGACGGGCGCGACGATGTCGAGGCGATGGCAAGTTGCAGGGCACCCTCGGGCGGCCATCTGGCCGTGGCTGCATGCGCGGGACGCGCGCGGCAGCGGTGTGCGTCGGCGCGTGGCCGGGCGGGCCCGCGACCGGTTCGCGGACTCGCGCCTGGGCGCGGCGCAGTGGGCCTGGGGTCGGGCGGAGGGAACCAGGGCACGCGGGTCCACAGCGGAGGCACCGCTGCGTCCGTACGCCGGAGGAACGCGCGGACGACGCGTGGCGCGCGGTGACGTCGGCTCCCTGCTTGATTCCACTTACCCTGCTTCGAAATTGCAAAACTCCAAAAAGTGCCAACTAAGTTGAAAATCTCCAAAAAGCAAAGTTGTAGAGGAGCTATAGATCTACAACTTTCCCAAAGGGCGTCATATGTTTTAATCAACCGTTTGCCCGGGAACGTCGACCGAAGTTGCAGATTTTCCACGGCTCGGTTTACTGTTCACAGCGCGTTCAACTCAATTTTTGGCCAATTTGCACTCAAAAATGGAATGTCCGCCAATTACGAAAAATGTGTTCCCGGAAATAACGAAGAACTTTTATATTGGCCGATTTTGAACTTCTATAGCAAAATTTGGAGAACGCGGAAGAATTCCAAATCAGCCATTTGGGATCTATAGGGGTTTGACCGGGAATTTGAACTTTGACCAAGGTCTTTTGTGCAAAAGTGTGCCAAAACATGTCAAACATATTTAGGAGCCAATTAAACTTGATTAACACAACTAATTAAGGTATTTATCTTTATTAAACACCTGGGGTGTTACAACTCCCTTCTTTGTAAGCTCATTCATTGGTGCAACAATGGTGCTGAAATCCTTCACAAACCGTGGATAGATCCCAGCAAGTCCTAGGAAACTCCGCACTTGTGTAATAGTCTTTGGTATAGGCCATCCCTGTATAGCTTCTACCTTGGCTTGATCAACCTCAATTCCCTGTGGAGTCACAACATAGCCAAGAAACGATACCCGATCGGTGCAAAAAGTGCACTTCTCAATGTTACCAAACAAACATGCATCTCGTAAAGCATTGAAAACAACACGTAAATGATCAAGATGTTCATCCATAGATTTACTGTAGATCAATATATCATCAAAGTAGACTACAACAAATGTCCCAATAAAAGCACGCAAAACCTCATTCATTAATCTCATGAAAGTGCTAGGTGCATTAGTTAACCCGAAAGGCATGACTAACCACTCATATAAACCAAACTTAGTTTTGAAAGCAGTTTTCCATTCATCTCCCAATTTCATACGAATCTGGTGATACCCACTACGCAAATCAACCTTAGAAAACACAGTGGCACCACTCAATTCATCAAGCTTATCATCTAGACGTGGAATAGGATGTCGATATCGAATTGTGATATTATTAATAGCTCTACAATCAACACACATATGCCATGTTCCATCTTTCTTAGGCACCAAAATAACTGGGACTGCACAAGGACTAAGAGACTCACGCACATAACCTTTGTCGAGTAGTTCTTGTACTTGTCACTGAATTTCTTTTGTTTCTTCTGGATTTGTCCTGTATGGTGCACGGTTGGGCAAAGAGGCACCCGGAATAAGATCATTTTGGTGCTCAATCCCTTGTATAGGTGGCAGCCCCGCTGGTATCTCACTTGGAAAAACATCAGAATATTCCTGCAAACGTTAGCAATAGCAGGCGGCAAAGAATGTTGCACATTTTGAGGTGAAATTAAAGTATCCTTGCATACCAAAGCATAGGCAATAGAGGTGGAAGCAAATAATTCATTAATATCAGATTTAGTAGCAAGCAAACAATGACCTTTCAATTGTATCCCATCATTCTTATTAGCAACAGATTTCATATTTGTATTGTTCTCAGTTTTAGCTTTTGCAGCTTTAGCAACATCATCACGCACAATAGCCTTAGGAGACATAGGAAGCAACAAAATTTTTTTATCATGGTACATGAGAGAATATTGATTTGATCTACCATGGTGCAAACAATCTGTATCAAATTGCCAAGGTCTACCTAGTAGAATATGACAAGCTTCCATAGGCACAACATCACACTCAACAAGTTCATGGTATGAACCAATAGAAAAATTAATTCGTACCAGCCTTGTTACCTTTACCTTACCACTATTGTTCAGCCATCGAATGTAATATGGATGTGGGTGCGGTTTGGTCGTAAGTGCAAGCCTCTCCACCATGTTGCTACTAGCCAAGTTATTGCAGCTTCCCCCATCAATGTTCAAGCGGCAAGAACGCTCTTTAATGACACACTTGGTTTGGAACAATGTATGCCGCTGATTTTGCTCCGCCTTCTCCATTTGCGCACTAAGCACACACTGCACAATAAGGCTCTCATAATGCTCTGCATCCTCTGGACCAATCTGTTCGTCAGGTGGCTCCTCTCTACCTGCATCGTCAGCCGCAAGCAAAGCAAGTGTTTCTTCATCAAAATCACTAGCAGAAGAATACCCACCATCATCCTTTACCTCCAAAACACGCTTGCTAGGACAGTCATGCTGCATGTGTCCAAAGCCCTTGCATCGATGGCACTGAACATCTCTTGTTCTACCGGTGGAGGCAACTGAAGATGCACTATTGGCTGGTTTTTGGACAGATTTGGTTGCTGAATTTGTGGGGGCACCACGAGTCTTGTCGCTGGAGGGAAACGGTGGTCCTAATCGACTCAATGCTGGTGTTGGGAGAGGTGCACGCCCACTGCATGAAGTAGTCGTACGCTACTGCTGCCATGATGTAGCTTTCCCTGCAGAAACATTAGACCTTGCACCTGCACGTCGTCCTTGCACCTCCCTTTTAGCTTTACAAGCAATATGAAAACAATCCACTATATAAGTATAATCCCTATATTCAACAATGTCCCGAATCTCTCTATTCAAACCACCCACAAATCTAGCAATAGCTGGTTCAACACCCTCCTCTATGTTACAACACAGCATACCCATTTGCAATTCCTGATAATATTCTTCTACACTGTTTGTACCCTGTCTCAACTGTTGCAACTTATGTAATAAATCATGTGCATAGTAAGAAGGAACAAATCTAGCCTGCATGATCCGTTTCAAAGCATCCCAAGTTCGTGGCACGTTATTAGGATTTTTCTTGCAATGTTCTATCCACCAAATAGATGCAAAATCAGTAAACTCACTAGTAGCAGCCCTAACACGTGTATTCTTAGGAAATTCATGACATTCAAACTTTTGATCAACAGCAATCTCCCAAGTAATATAAGCATCAGGATCATATTTACCAGCAAAAGGAGGTATCTTAAATTTAATCTTACTAAAAGCATCATTATTACCATGTACCTCACGGTCACGACGAAAACCACCCCGACCTCTACAATTAGTATGCTGTCGGCGACGACCTCGGTCATCGTGTTCTGTATCTGCAACATACTCGTCCCAATTGTCATCAAAAGACTCGTCCTTCTTGTCATCCTTCTTCTCATCCTTCTTGTTGTCAGTCTTCTTGCCATCCTCAATCATTTTAGCATGCACCTCGTCAAACCTGAGCAAAAGGGAAGCAAGACTTTTGTCCATGCGAGCAACTGACGACAACACCCCTGCAAGTTTGGTGTTGGTGTCAATCTGTGTGGTCTCCAATTGTCGAATCTTTTCATTCGTCACCAGCAAGTCATTATCAATTCCTTCATTGTGCTTCTTCACCATATTCTCGAAGTGTTGTATGATCCCCTTAGTGCGAGGAGACTATGGCACCTTGTTGACATCATATTCTGACCCTGACATGGTGAAAACAAACAAAGGCAACAAAGAAACAAGTGAAGGAATAAAAACCCTACAGCTAATGGGATGTAGCTACTGCAAAGGTGCGCACAACTCTCAACCTGTTACCACAAGTTCTCACCAATTCTTATGTTGCTCAACAGGAGGGGACGGCCACCAACAAGTCTGCAAGCCTGGAATGAAGTGTATCGGTGCCGCAACAACAAAACCTGTCAAGCTGTAGTCGAATATGTAGAGCTATAGGTGGGCTGAAACAAGGAATGGACTAGCACCACGTTAGTTATAAAAGCAAGCTAAAAAATCGTTCAACGGCGGTACTGTGCTGGTCCTAGGCTAAACCATGCTAGAGACGTGAGCCTAGGCACAAAGGTAGGCACCAACAAATAGCAACCAGTACAACACAAAGAACACAAAGGATTCAGCCCCAAATTTTTTTCTTCCTTCTTGTCTTTTTTTCCTCTCTTTTTCTTTCTTCTTTCTTTTCACACAAATGTTACAGCAAGATCAAACTCTTTTCTCTCCTGTTTTCTTCTTTTTTTCTATTTCTTTCTTTCACTTTTTTACTCCTTTACTGACACAAACCAGCACAAAAAGATTTGCAACATAGATTACAGATCGCCAATCTCCAGGACAATTGAGGAATGCTCAAAATGCATTTTGCAACAAGGTTAGATCCGTTGGAAAGAGATAAAGATAGGCTTTCCAGATTGTATTTAAACACTTGAATCGGACTTAAGATGTATCCGTGGTGGCAAAAACGCCGCAGCAATGTATATGATGATAATGGATCTCGTGGGGACCAAACGTGATAGAACTCAAAACTCTAAAGGATTAGACACTAAGACCAGCAACTCGACACAAACCGATGCAACCGAAAACTCAACAAGCCCTAACTAAGTAGTACTAGTAAAGGCTCAAAAAATTTATAGGATTGCAAGTAAACTGATCTACTATTGTTTTTGGCTTTTCTGGACTATAGGAAAAATAAAAAAAGCAATGGAATGATAGTCTCTCACCGATAAACCTCACTCTGATTACCAACTGATGTGAATCCGCTAGGGTTTGTGGCCGATCTTTCGATGAGGGACGTGGAAGATATTTTGATTGGAGGAAACGACGTTCACAGCCCGACTACAACCCTTCCAGGACTGCGTCTTAGCAACCGATACACCGTCTCCTATGGCTGCTGTGATCTTGTGGAGGGCGTCAACCGCCACGAGGGCACCCGTTCCTGCGAGCAATCGAAGAACTAGCAGAAACAAGTATGGAACAAGTACTGAAATTACTAGATATAATTGAAGGTTTCAAACTGAGTCACAACTCAATAAGGTGGGGTTCCGAAGACAGGAAGTCGGGCGGCTGATCAACACGCGCGCTTCAAGCAAGTAGCAATGGCTAAACTTGATCTAACAAAACCCAAGTGCTGGGGTCGTGCTCCAACCCTAGGACGTGTCCCTAATGGACCCAACTTGATACATAGCCCATTGGGCCAAAATAAGGTGGCATAGCACCCTGGATAGAAAAACCTCTGGTTAATGATTTGTTGATTGCGGACGCCTCAGGATAGATATGGACATGAGTCAGGATCCATATGAAAGTTGACTTTATCACGGTTCTAGGAAGTACTTGAACACTCCAATCTGACTCCGTATGCGTCCGTGGCACCCGTTAGAAGTTGGTGTTGTGTTTCAATCCGAATCCAGCCGACCCGAATCCTTTTCCAAGTCACTCTTCTCCATGATTCCTAAGAAAACTAATAGTGCACATGTCTTCACAATCTAAACATGATGTATATGAACTCAGGAGGGAACTTACTTGATAATTTAGTTGACGAGCACGAGTAATAGGGCCAGCAAGAGGAATATGGGATTTATCCTGCGGAAGTAGTGATGGTGCTGATGTTGGTGTTGATGCTAGGGGTGTATTGTTGGTAGGGATGTCCTCATCAAGCACGACGAGGTCGGTCCTCTGGTTTGAGCTGCTATATTTTCCCCTTCTTCCTAGGGTTGGGGATATCTAGATTTGGGGATCTGGAGGATTGATGAGCATATATGGTAGATTCAGATTTCATTATCGAACCTTTAGATTTGCACTTCGATTGGTGTTAGAAGTTGGTAGGCTATAGACAATTCATATTAGATTCAGTTAGTTTTCAATTTGCATCATCTTATGGTAGGTTTTGTATTTTAGTAGCTTCTGATTGTGCTTCAAGCCACTTGTTTTATGGATTTTTATCGAGGTGCACAATTGATAGGATTGATAGGTCCTTGTATTTTCAATTTGCATCATTTTATGGATTGGTAGATTGAAGATACTATTTTGGAGCTGCAGACCATGAAGGGACATCTGGATTCTGCCATGATTGTTAGCGTTTGCATAATTCATAGGTGTTAGATTCAGTTAGTTTCCAATTTGCATCGTTTGATGGATCGATAGGTTCAGTTAGGAAAGCCATGCCCTTGCTGAGTTTATGTAGGTAGCAAACAACCAGGTTCTATGACGTTTGGTGGTTGTTTTACTATACTCATACAATTGGGTTCAAGGGATACAGGTTTTTTGTATAGACTGAGATGAGTTCATTTTTCAGATTGAGTTTTCTCCAAGGATGTGTTTATTTGTACAAGAACATCTTAATGTTATTTTAGAAGATCTGGATGTCTCGTCCCGGGAGAGGACTCATTAGGATCTTCAGGGAAATTGGAAACATAATATCTCAGTTAGCTATGAAAGAGAAAGACTTTCAGTACTCACCTAACAACAAGGAAACTAAGGGCAAAGCTGACTCTGAAGGCTAAAGACATTGTAATAAACACGTCAATGAATGGGTAGAGCATTGAGTTTGTTTGGCTATTTTTTTCTTTTAAATGTTCAAGAAGTTTGTTGTCAGTTGGACTGAAATGGGTACCCTTGCCTATTGGTACCCGTTTCAGTCCAATTGACAACGAACTCCTTAATCATTTAAAAAAAGACTGACCAAACAAACTCAATGTTCTACTCATTCATTGACGCATTTATTCCAATGTCTTTTGCATTCAGAATCAGCTCTGCCCTAAGTTTTCTTGTTCTTAGGTGCGTACTGAAGCACTTTCTCTTTCATAGCTTATGGAGATATTAAGTTTTCAATCTCCCTGGATATCCTGACGAGCTCTCTTCCTGGGATGAGACATCCAGCATTTCTGAAAGAACTTTAAGAAATGTAAGAGAGACCCGCAAGACAAAAAATTTACGTCATGAGATGCAGAAGGTGAAGGAACAGCTGCAAGAGGCCAAACATGAGATGGAGAAGTTCTAGCAATCGTTATGATTATGAATGAATAGTTATGATTGTTGTGGAACTTGTATCATGCTTGTATTTTGGTGTTTGCTACCAGATCATCTTATGATGATTGCTACTTGTTGGTGGACTGGTGGTGTGAACTTTGTGGTGATGAGTTGCTATGAGATGCCATCTTATCATGCCAATTTGGTTTAATCTATTCCAAATTGATTCGAGCACACTCACCATTTGGAATTCATACGCATTGCATAGCTGCGGAATGAGACAAAAAATAAGGTAGAGGGAGAACAATGGGGGTATCATGATAATAGGTAGAGAAAGGGGAAGTTATGACCGAGGAAAGTCCGATCTGTTGATGTTTCGCAAGGAGGACCTTCCTAGTGATAAAAAGGGAGGAAAAACTAAGATGCTGTTTATTTGGATTGATCCTAAATTGGATGGTCCGATCTTTCGATGTTTCGCAGGAAGGACCTTCTTGAGTAACATTTGTGTAACTACGTATTTCCAAGTGTCGCCTATTCCATGTGGCTGGTTCAAGTAAGTTGGGGGGAGAAAAGCCCGGGAGCTTCTAGCTATCACTTCAGCGACAAAAAAACATCTTGTTGCTGAAGGCCTTGCATGCCGCGGGAAGTTGGAGTGCATGCATGCAAAAGAAAACAAAATTGATGACATCAGCTACATGCTACATTGATTGAAACTAAAAAAATCTATAAATCACAAGCCAAACACCAAAATTAAATTCCGATCGCACCATTGGATTTCTGACAATAAAAACTTCGAACCAAGATCCCACTTGACTATATTTTTACAAACTTTTTTTATTCGTATTTTTTAATTACGGTTATATATTCTGTTATCTCTAGAATAAAACGAATGAAGTGCCAGAACAAACGAGAACAACTGTCAGAACAAGTTTATATGTCATCCCGAACAACAAATGTGGTGTCAGAACAAGAGTCAGACAAATGTTATTATTATAGACAGAACAAGATATTACTATAGTCAGAACAACTTATTATTATAGCCAGAACAAGTTTGTATGTCATCTCGAACAAAAAAAGTGTCAGAACAAATGAGAACAACTGTTAGAACAAAATCCTATTATAGTCGGAACAATTTTGTGTGTCATCTTGAACAAAAATAAATGTAGTGTCAGAACAAATCAGAAAAAGGGTCAGAACAAGTTGTTATTATAGCCCGAACAAGATACTTTTAGCCAGAACAACTTATTATTCTAGCGAGAACAAATTTACATCTCATCTCGAACAATAAAAATATTAATGGAGGGAAAAATATTAAAAAGGAAAGAATATAAAAAAATGGAAATAGAAACAAAAAAATAAAGTAGAAAGTAATAAATAAATAAATAAAAATAAAAGAGAAATAAGAAAAATAAAAGAAATAGAATAAAGAGAAAGAAGAATAAATGGAAAGAAGAATAAAAAGAAAGAAAAAATGAAACAGAAAAAATAATATTAAAAAGGAAATATAAATAAAAAAGAAAAAAGAAAAAGAAATAAAGAAAAAGAAACAAGAAAAAAAAAGAAACAAGAAAAATAGAAAAGAAAAAAGAAATAAAAAAGAAAAGAAAGAAATAAAAAAAAGAAAGAAACAGAAAAGAAAGCAAGAAAGAAAAAACCCGCACCCCTCCTGTCCCGCGCCTCTTCAGCGACACATCACCAAACTGTCGCTGAAGCGACACATATGATTCCCGGAAAAGCCCGCGCTGCAGCCGAGAAAAGGTTTCCCGCAAATGTAGTCTCAAAGACTAGTGCAAAGACGGGTTGCGTGTCCATCTGAGGTATGACTGGATAGGCGCCAACCCTGGGCATCAGTATGTATGCTGCTGCGAGGTAAATGATAACTTGATTCACTTCTAATAAATGTTGCTTCTACATTTGATGTTAGCGTGGTCAATCGCTAATTATATGAACGAAATCGGTGACTGTAGATTGATGGCATGAAGTGCATGTCATTTAGGTGGATAGATACTTAATAGGATATTAGGACTCTAAAAGTTAGAAACTGATGGAAATGAAGGGAAAAGTAGAAGAGGAAACAAGGTCTTGGAAATAAGCATGTACAACTGGTAAGGAGGAGGCCAATGTCAAAGCACTTTAGCTGAAGACGATGACGCTACGGGGAGGTAACCCATAACCTGTTTGAGACGAGAAAGAAAATGAGAAACGATGCTCTGTTGTCTCCTACAGAAAAGGGTGAGGCCAACAGGTACCTAAAAGCTGAAAGTGAGGCAAGAATGTGGAAGGAAGAATGTGCAAAGGTTAACAGCAGACAGTGAAGCAGCTCCTGAATTCTGCCACAATTGTGGTGAAGGAATTGCTGAGACAGACCTCATATAAGAGGTCACTCAAGGACAACAATAAGGCATAATGTGATTCGTGGTGTTATTGCTAGGTAGAAGGTTTAGAGGTGTTAATCATGCTTGTATTTTGGTGTTTTCTACCTGACCATCTTATGATGTTTGCTACTTGTTGGTGGTGTGAACTTTGTAGTGATGAGTAGCTATGAGATGCCATCTTATGATGTTTGCTACTTGTCTGCTCTATTGATGTTTTGATGTAAGGACCTTCCTGATTATTGAATGCGTAACTGCTTGTTCCCTACTGTGATTGTGGTACATTGATTGTGGTAGAAACTCATACATATGCACAGAATAATTAAGGAAGGCTGATAATATAGATTTTGTACATTGAATTGCGTTATAGGTGGTACACAATCAAAGTTCCACATTACGGATAGCTAGGCAATAGCCATATTCCTCGCGACCAACCATGAACCCGCTTAATGCGGATCGCAGGAGTAGTGTTGACGCCTGGAACAATACCTATTCCCTGCTGGTAGATCCAGTTCTCATTCTTTTCATCGTGATGATATGTTTGTAGGAAGTAAATGTGATTTTCCCTCAGGTCAGGCAAACCAGAAATGGCATGCTCTTTTGTAACAATGCACTTGCCAGGACCAAACAAGATGATCTTATTTCAGAACTCTGGAGCTCTCTCCCAGGGAATTATAGGCTGCCAAATGTCCCCGACGAATGAATGCAGAGTTAATTCCACCACCTCAGCTTTTTTCTCCTCCAGAACAACATAGAACAATCGGTCTTCACCTTCGAATAGAGAAGAGTTGCCCATGCCAATAATCCATGACAACCGAAGTCCAACAGGGTGGGGAGGTGCTGGAAGATCTTGCCCCAAATAGATCTGCATGTGTTGAGAAGAACTGCATCAGAAATCTTTCGAAGGTAGTGTAGTCCAGTCGGATTGGCTACCCAAATGCCACATGACAACGAGCAATGACCCTAGCGCTGCAAATGATTTCTCCGGCCAAAAGAAAGTAATCACGACAAATGACTCTGCACCAGCTGCTGTTTCAAGGCACAAGATACAATCTTGGAGAGTAGCCATTTGGCTCCATTTTGGAAGTCGAGGAAGGCGAATGTGCTCCTGAGGAGACAAAGGATTCGGCATGAGCGTGTTGCACCAATCTCTGCAATCTAAGGCGACTAGGCTTCCAGATCCACCGCAATCAATCAATCTAGTCCTTTTCCCAGCCAAAGCAGGAAAGGAGACCTCAAAAAGCCGCATATTCCCGAAGGATGCTAATGTAACTCCTCCAGATTCACTAATAAATTCTGATTCAGAATCCAATGGTCAAACGGGTGTGCCTCACCTAAACGAGCGCAGTTCCAACCCTTGCAGACAGTTTTGAACATGATGAAATCTCTTACATCACTGATCTTATTGGTGATGCTCACAACAATGTCAAGAATAAGATTTGCCCAGGGATGAGGCATCACTGTCAGGATAGCCTAAGAACAAGGTTGTGGGAGAACAATGGAGGACTTACAGCTCCAATAAAAACAAATGAGCGGAAAAGGTTACAAAGGTCTGATATACTGATGTATTGCTAAAAGGACCTTCTGGACTACTATTATTTCTTCCAGTCTGTTAACATTCCGCTGAACGATCTTTCCCCCTTCCTCAGAACATACTCCCTCTGTCCACAAAAGAATGCAATTCTCACTTCTTGATAGAAAACTACTCTAATGTTTTTGGGAGCAGTTTTTTCAATAATGGTTGAATGGGTTCCTCTGGCCATAAATATCTCAGTTTGGCAACCAACAAAAGCCCCCTTATCGCCCAACGCCCTCTTCCTCTTGCCACTCTTGCAACCAACAAAAAATCCCATTCTCGCACAACGCCCTCTTCCTCTCCCCATGGAGCCATTGTCTCCTACAGGTGCAGCGCAAGCCACATCCTCCTCCTCCTCTTCTGATGAAAGGGAGGATCCTTAGTTGTCTGGTGATGAGGAGGCAGAGCGGAGGCCCATTCGGGTGCTGGTTGACACATCCTCAGATGATTTGGAGTTCGTGGAACAAATTGAAATCCAAGATCATGTGCCTCTAAAACATCGCACCCCTCGCGAGTTAGCACTGCCACTCGCTGGGGAACTGTTGTCTCCAACCGTCGTCATCCTCTCTCATCTTCATCGGTCGGCGGCAGTTGATCTCTGCCATCCTCGCCGAGTAGAGGTCATCATCGACCAACCGTCATCATCCGCCATGGAGCGGCACTAAGGCTGTGCTCGACTGGCCGCCATGGAGCGGTGCCATCATCTTCTGACTGCAGTATTGGAGGGATGACCTCATCCGCAGGTGGCGCCCAGGGAGGTCTGCCACTATCTTCCATGGGCGGTGGCAACAGAGCGACATCCTCAATTGTGAGCAGCTGCAACAAGGCACCGGGTGCACCATCAACAAAGAAGCGCCACCTTGATTAGTGGATTAGTGGTAATTTCTACTAATAGAAGGAGGAGTAGAAGAAGCAGAACGAACTTTCACCTTTTGTTCATCTAGTCTAATTGAATACTACTACTACTTGCTGTTTTTTCCTTGCAACATGTTGGTTTTTTTCATTGCGTAGCTGTGACAGTTTAATCCGGTCCGACTGAAAACTACAAAAACTGACTTTCGTCTTGTGTTCATCTGGTCTTTAAGAAATCAAGGGAACGGACTTCCATTTACACTGAATTTATACCGAGGGAGTAGACACATATTACCATTTTTATTAGAAACAACACAATCCAAATAAAAATGAGACAAATGCATGCATACACATTGATTGCACATGAGGATGGATCGATCCACTATCAGTGGAAGTACAACGACATACTCTGAGTGACACACTACTAGCAATCTACCATCACGGCTCATACTACTACCATCATGACATACTACTACCATCACGGGCTCATGGCAATCCCGCCACTGCACGGAGTGCAGCAAAACGTGTATCCTGGAGCAGATACTCTTCCAAAGCGCGATGCCTCGCCCTTGTATCCCACAGCCAAGTAGGCGAAATGGCGATGTTATGCATGTGTAACAGCAGGTCATGAATGGTCCATTGCCTATGACCCCTCTGAAAAAGGGCACACCCACATACCTTCGTTAAAAACATGGGCGGGTCCGGCCTGCTGAAGCCAAAGCAACACAGACCATTTCAGGTCATGCGATTCATCTTGTTCAATTACCACTGGCCGCGGGGGTGGCATTTCAATGGGCAACAATAGATTTGGCAGGCTGGACCGTGGGTGAAAAGGTGGTGCCATGAGGTTCACCTGATCCTGAGCTGCTGTTGCCAGCGGCTGAACTGGAGGTGGCATCACCCCCGGGTGGTGCTGAGGTGCTGATGCCAGCAAAAGTGGAGGTGCCATTAGGGCTGGGTGCTGCTGAGGTGCCGATACCAGCGGAAGTGGAGGTACCATTGGGGTCGGGTGCTACAGTGGTGCCGATGACAGTGGCTGAACCGGGTGCTGGTGAGGTGCCATTGCGCCCGACTGCTCCCGCTTCCCCGACTCCTCCAAGTTCCATGCTCCGTCCCTTCCTTGCTCGACCATTTTCCATGTACTACATACACAAACAAAGAACAAACCCTACATAAGCTAACAATGTGCCCGTCTCAATACCATGCATACATAAAGTAAATAAGATTAGCAAGAAAATGATCTCACCCTTGTATCCCACTGAAGTAGAGAAATGCAAGACGGGGAACCGATGAGTGTTGGCCTTGCCTTTCTAGAATGTTGTGCCGCCATCACCTATTTATCGAGGACTACAGTGGGCACGTGATCTCGGTGTAGCATTGCTAAAGTTACTACGAAAAACGTGAGATGCTCAGAATATAGTCAAGCCTACGCCTGATACGATTCTATCTAGGTTAGAATCTTCAGTGGCGTACATCGATTACATGTGTGGACAATGGGTATCATGGGATGAGCCCGACGTGTCTAGGTATGTGTTCACTTCAGGACTTAGCACAAGAAAGTCCTACCGACAACACATGCCGCATCAGCTGCATCTAATGGCCATTTCAATTGCATCAGCTCATGCCACATCAATTGCGAGACAACTCTCTACCATTTATTTATGAAAAGTTTTAGGCGTCAATTGCATCTGGAAAAAACATATTGGGTGCTGTAAGGCTGCACAAGGCAATCAGATTGACCGGATGGTCCTTGCATTGCAACACGTACGGTGTAGCATGACTTGACAAGTCATCCTCGATTAGGTACGCTGCATGAGTCATGACTGAAAAGGTCTACGAATGGTCTGGATTCGCACTTGATGATTCCCGCAGGCCTTGGAGACTGAGAAACGTGATGAACTTGTTGATGCGACAAGGCCAAAACGAAATAAGCTGGAATTCGAAAAGCAATATATGTTTGTGTGTGTGTGTGTCTGTAATATTAACATGTATATAAGCATAGAAGAGCATCTCGAATGGGCGTTTGGGGACAACACAGTCTCACAAGTTGATCCACGTGTCGATCATTGAGAATTACAGTTAAGGATTAGCACTGGGTGTTAACCGACAAACTTGTGTGCACACCCACTCTGAACGAATGTGTCAATCATTATAAATCGCACTTAAGGACTAGAACCGGGAAGTTCATGACTCGAACGTGGCCACACTCGCACTGAAGGGTCACGTCCATTCTGGGTGGTAGCTGATGTCCATGAACGGATGTTTCGGAATGACACATTCACTCCCACTATAATAAGAGACAGTTTATGCATGAGACAATCATTGCAGGCCATTTACGTTCATGGCTTTAGACACTAAAATGAATCTTTCCATGCAAGTCAACTTCTCAGTCTCAAGCCGGGAAGTGAAAGCAGAAGGAACCACGGGCCAGTACAAGGAATCTGGTACGTTCATGGCGGGAGGCTGTTGATGGAGGCTACATTGCACTCCTACGGTTATGAATGATCATCAGTGGATGGATGTTCCAGATGACATTGTCGTCGTCCTCATTCCTGTGCACAAATCCCAAATGGTACGTGTTTCATTCCTGCTATGAATACACGCACTCACACATGGTGATATGGTCACATTATATTATTGTTGTCAAGCCTGTGACTACTTCCTTCCACATAGGTGCGAGTATTGTTGCGTGCGATGGCTGGAGACCCAAATGATGAAGATGATACATTTCGAGTTCAAGCTACAAAAGAAGTTTGTTTCATGAATCGGGATCTACAATAAAGAGGCTTTGAATGTCTGGTGGAGCATCATGACATTGAGCGTGTGACTTCCAATGAAGATCATATACACATATCGTGTGTTGTTATAGTACTAGAGGACGACTGCATTGAAGTTCCTCCTCCATCAGTACTAAGAAGCATATGCAAAAGTGTTGCAGCCCAAGCCCCTGTGGACGTTGTCTTCCACGTAGGTGCAGAATGCTGGGTGATACGAGCGACATGTGTCGATGTGGCGAAAGTATCTTGTGTGATGGAGGCAATGCTCTACAGCCCAGGAGTGTAGTCTATAGCTCTGAAACTGTTACAATTATTGACACACACCCTGATGGCTTCTCGCTCCTGATCAAATATTCTAGGGATGGATCAATCCCGGAGGAGGCTGATTTAGGGGACACTCCTGCCAACGCTTGGCCTTATTTACTTTCGGTCGCCGACATGTACCAAGTCGAAAGGTTGAAGCTGCACTGTGCGTCAAATATGTGGGACATGGCAAGCGAGGAAATGTGACCTCATTTCTACGATGGGCAATTCAGGCTAATTGCACACAATTGCAGGACAAGTGCATGTCTCTCACGGAATACTCACATATGATTGCGTGGTCGTATGCATCGATCATCTTGAATTTATGCACGATCTCCATAGAAGATTACCTGAAGGATTGTACCAGGGTCCCTTGTAGTTTTAATATTTTATTTAAGTGTTTTTAGTCATTAATAAACAGTTGAAACAGTACGTTAATTTGTTGCAGTGAGTACATTTGTAATGCAATAATCGGATCATCTGTCAAACGTGAATATGAAGTAGAGTATAGTCTTGTGTGTGTTTGTCAATTCCATGATCAATGGTGGCACAGACAACCCAGTCAACAACTTGCCTCTCTGCGTATGGTCACTGACGTTTGGGTCCGACACCTAAGCGGTCTTTCATTTGGGTCACTAACGTTTGAGTCCTTGATCCAAAATCTTTCGTTTCCCGCTCTAGAGCAGAAAGGCGGGACTTGAAATTTTGAATTCCCCACTCCTCCTCCTGGTCCTCCCTATTATATATAAAACAAAGAGAGAAACCAGGCCTCCTAATTCCCTCTTGGTAATTTTCCAAAATCAGGGGATCTTCTCCTCTACCACCGAAGAGACCTGGTAATTTTCCAATATCCTGGTAATGATATTTTTGTTGCCTGCTTGGGTGATTATGGATTGGGTGTGATCGTTCATGTACTGCATTGAACTTAAAAGATGAAATTGCTTCCGATTGCTAATAATCTCAACCCTTATCTCTTGTTCTTGTACTTGTTTCAGCGGGCCAAAGGGTCAACATCTGTAGTCACTCCTGTTCATACCTGCTCCAAGGTAACAAACTTAACACCTTCTTTGTTTCCGATTACGAATGATCTCAACCCCTAACTCTTGTTCTTGTACTTGTTTCAGCGGGCCAAAGGGTCAACATCTGAAGTGGCTCCTGTTCAGACCTGCTCCAAGGTAACAAACTTAATACCTTTGTTTCCTTAGTTCGAATCAATTACAAGGTCCTAATCTGATTTGGGATCCACTGTTGCTAGATGGAAGCTACCAAGTTAATGATGCTTCTTCTCGAACAAATTAAAACAGAGGCAGCCGAGAAATGGTACCAACTCCTTATGTAGTAGTGTTGATGAAGAGCGAGTTGATGCTCCCAATCAGGATGGGGTACAACTTCGACAATGGTTTGTTGCTCACCAGAAAGAGTTATGTAGCTTGAAGAAGAAGACTGAAGAATGAATCAACTCTGAAAATGCAGTCGGCTGAGATTAAAAGGTTGCAGAAGCTAACCGAAGACAATAAAGACCTCCTTCGTCTACTGCTTAGCAGTAAAAGATGAAGAGGTTAAGATCATTAGATCAAATCTCCGCTGTCTTTTGTGATTATGACCTGGATTTAGCTTTGTTAATCTATGTTCCTTGTGAGACTGATATCTCGTAACAGTTTGTGATATGTGATGAATAATATGGTCATGCTTGATAGTAAACAACAGTTTGCTTTATTGTATAAATAAATATGAGCTGATTACTATTTTGCCAACCACATCGGAATTATTCTAAAAAAGATCATAATTGAAATGAAATCTATTAATATTGATGCACGATTAATTAATTTTATGTTAGCCTTCAGTGGGCTTAGCCCACTTTTAGTTGGGCCAAAAGTCATTTTTTTTTCAAATTAACGTGACATATAAGGCTGCAAACAATGTGCGCACCTGTTGGACTCGACCCAACAAAAACGGGCCCACCCTAATCAAGTTTGTGCTAGAAAAAGCAAAAAATGGGCCTAAAAAATCTTTTTGGGGCTATATGAACAACGCCAGCCTACAGGAACATTATTGGGCTCAACCCAGCTACAAACAGGCCAATTTGTTTTATAACGCAGCCAGTTTGTCACAATTGGCATGTCACATGGGATGCCACATCAGATTATGTCTAGCGTGGCAAAATTGCAGGAACGAAGTTGTGACGATTTGTATTGACGATTTTGCACACGTCATTAAACTCATGACGCCGCGAAATAAGGTCTCGTAATTAATCACAGTTTATGACCCTCGATTAATGACGGAGGGTTTTCGTAACAACCAGCGTCATTAATCGTGGTTTATTGCGAGAAACGCCCTTTTTTGCGTCACTAGTCGGCACATTCCTTGTAGGGCATGATCATTGGACAAATTTGGTTCATCAAAAGAATTATCACCTTGTATGAGTGTAGCTAATTTTTCATTATCTTTGCTCTCATTTTCAGAAATTGTAGGTGCACTTCGAGTTGCTAGTTCTGAAATCTCACATGGGGAAGGATCCTCCTCATTCTCTAGCGCATAGTCCACTTCACTTTCCTCGAATGGATCACCAATGTCAACACCCTCATCAATGTTCTCGATATCAGAAGCGCTAATGTACCCTCCTTCTTCTTGAAGAATGTATGTCCGTGGACTAGTACAAACATCCTGCATGTGTCCAAATCCATTGCAACGACAGCACTAAACTCTAGAAATATGTTCCATGGTTGTGGAAGAAGCACGTTTGATAGGTATCTGCGGGGTGGTGTCCTCCAAAGATTGTACCTCATCTTGACAAATAGGTGCATTGATTTTTGACATATTATCATCACCTAAAAATTGTTTTTCAACAATATAAGCTTATTCAAATAACTGTGAAATAGAACTATAAGACAGATCAACAAGAATATTCTGAATTTCAGGTTGAAGACCATCCAAGAATCTATTCTCGATTGCTTCTATATATTCATTTATTTCACAACATATTCTACACTTTTGAGACTCTTTATAGTATTCCTGGACAGACATATTGCCTTGCAATAAGTGTTGCATTTTTCTAAGCAAATCACATTTATAAGAAAGAGGAATAAAATGATCACGCATTGCTTCTTTACGTTGTTCCCATGTAGCATGTAAAGCATTCGTTGCAGTTAGCTCATACCACCAAATAAAGGCAAAACACTTAAACTCAATTGTAGCTTGTTGAACTCTATGCATGCATCGCACTGCACGTCCAGCCAGTCCCAGTCCGCGTGGTACAACGGGATCCACATACTTTGTTACTACTACAAGCCGACTCCTGGGCCTAACCCTATCGCGCACCGCTTCTTCAACCATTCATTTTGCAAGGTAGCTTCCTCACCGCCCCCCAGCAGGAGTGCGACGGCGCACACAACGAGCAGGATCTCCCTGCCTACGTCAGAGATCTCATCGTAGTGCTCTGCCCACACTCCAGCAACCTCCTCCTGCTCCCATGCCTGCCGGCCCTCCTCAGGCTGTGTCGTCCGCTGTCCGCGCCACTTGCCATCTGGTGAGGAGGGGCGGGACAAGCCGTGCTGGCCACCACTGGCCCCCTGCGGCTCTCCTGTAGTGAGCTCCTCTCTCCCCATCCTCCTTCAACACTTGAGCAGTGCTCTGTTTTTCCAGGTTTGTAATGTTGCAAGCGTATGTTTTCAATGTTTCGGATGTGTCATTCGATGTTGCAAATATTTCATGCTCATGTTGCAAAAGAGAACCAGAATGTTGTCATGTTGCATATTTTCACGTGCATGTTGCAAATGTGTTATCCGGATGTTGCACTTTTGAATGAGAGATTTGAATGTTCCAATCAACATGAAGTTGATGTTACAATGTGTTTTTTCTCCATTTTCTTATGGATGATTATCAATACTTTTTATGTTGAAAACATTGATTCTCGATGTTGCATATGTGATGATATTTTTTTTGAACCCAGATGTGATGATGTTGCTGATGCTGTCTTTAAATGTTGGGAACTGTGAGTCCCACCGTCAGGATGCTAGCGCCGGAACAATGTTGCATGCAACATGAGACAATGTTGCGGTGTGAAATTTCCTACCTCCGTCTGACGGCTGATCTGCCTTCGTCCAACATCTGCGGAGGCGTCCGTAGCTGGCGTCCGTCCGTAACGTCAGGCGCTAGCATGTAAAAAAAAACTGATAGCCCTCTATGCCACGTCTGTGCAAAACAAGGATTAGGTTTCTATAACAATCGACAATCCTTTCCGGGACGACGGAAGAGGCGGAATGCTCTGCTCGTTCCTGAAGAAGTCACGAGGATCCACCTTTGCCTTCACCGCCGCAAGCCTCTCAAAATTTACCTTGAAGTACGCCTCCCCCCAAATCTTCCCCTTCTCATAGCCACTCACGCCATCGCCGTCCTCCTCGTTGACGCCGAGTTCCAAGTCCCTGTAGTTCACGTAGGCGCCCCTGGGGTTCTTGCTCACGTACGGCTCCATCTCCCGGTGCAGCCCCCTGATCCACCCCATACGCTTCTCCGCCTCCTCCGTCCCGTTCTTGAACCAGAACCCGTAGTACTGAAGGTTAAGCTCCCGTCGGTGCGGGAACGGCGTCGCCGACGGCGACACGTCGCCCATCCGGCCGCCGTAGGGGTCCAGGATGAGCAGCCCGGCGCTGTCCCTGAGGAGCCAGCTCCACGTCCCCTCCCACACGCGGCTCGGGATGGGCTCCGTCACGTAGTCCGACTTGGCCTTGAAGTAGCGCTCCGGCTTGGCGCCACGGTCCAGGAGCAGCTCCGCCTGCTTCCCCGTGGCGTAGAACGCGAAGTAGAGGACCGACTCGATCCACGTCATCTCGATGCAGTCCTCAGGCCTCACGCCGAGCTCCGGGAACCTCCGGGTCATCGTCGCGACGAGGCCGGCGCGCGTGCCGAGGTACAGGGACTGAAACTGCGCGTCCTGGTTCTGGAGGACGACGCGGAGGAATACGTCGGGGGGCAGGGTGGGTGCCACGCGTTGCCATTTGGTGAGGAGGGAGGTCGCGGACTGGTTCCTCGGCCGGTGCACGGTGAACACCGTGACGGTCGCCGGCACGATCACTAGTTGCAGCTTCCAGGACAGGACGATGCCGAAGCTCCCGCCGCCGCCGCCGCGGATGGCCCAGAAGAGGTCCACCCCCATGGCGGCCCTGTCCAGGATCCTGCCTGTGGCGTCGACGACGACGGCGTCGAGGACGTGGTCCGCGGCGAGGCCGTGCTTCCGCAGCAGCAGCCCGAAGCCACCGCCGCTGAGGTGACCACCGACACCCACCGTCGGGCCCAGGCCGCCGGGGAACCCGAGCCGCGCGCTGCTGTTGGCGATCGCGTAGTAGAGCTCGCCGAGCGTCGCGCCGGAGCCGACCCACGCCGTGCGGCGCGCGGTGTCGACGCGCACGGCGCGGAGAGCGGCCAGGTCGACGACGGCGAAGGGACGCGCCGGGGTCAGGGAGCGGTAGGACAGGCCCTCGTAGTCGTGGCCGCCGCTGCGGGGGCGCACGCGGACGCCGTGGCACGCGCCGCACCGCACGGCGGCCTGGACGTGGGAGGCGTCGGCCGCCGCGACGATGGCCACCGGCGTCGGGGTGGAAGGCGTCACGAAGAGCAGGTTCTTGATGGAGGACTCGAGGACGGAGGTGTAGGACGACGTCGTGTTCGTGTAGACGACCTGCGGAGGCAGTTCGACGGTGAGGCAGCGGAGGAAGGACGCGGTATCGGGCGACGGAGCAGCTGTGGCGGCTGCCGGTGTAACAGAGGCCGCATAGTGCACGACGGCGAAGAAAGCGGCGAGGAAAGGTAGTGCAAAACTCCGGATGATGGCCATCTTCTTGTTTGGATCGAGGTTGAGATAACACAGGTTGGGCGTTGGTACTTGGTAGCTAGCTGCTTAGTGCTTAAAAGCAAGTTGGCAATGGATACAAGCAGCTGGTAAACTGATCGCAACAAGCTGGAAACAGCAGGAAAACGTTGATAGTAGTACCATTTGCATTTTGCATAGAGGAAAGTGACGGCGCATGACTGCATTATTGATCCAGCAATTTTAATTTGGCAGGTCTGCAGCTTGCACTTTGTGTCTTGGCCTGAGAGTGAGAGGTGCCCACGACACCGAGTGTAACGGAGAACACGAGAATGCATGCTATTTCTTACAACCTGATGCGACAAATGGATCTTTGGTTCGTCTCCGTTTGTCCTCGGAAAGAAACAAGGGACAAATGGTCGCGTCCTCTTTGTTTCCCGTTATCCATCGCCTTACAAATTAAGCAGACATCCGCAAGGGTCTGTACGTGTACTGACACTAACTAGAAGTATTACAAATATAAGATTAATTATATAAATCGAGGTTAATTCAAGAGATGAATCTATTAAGTCTAAATAGTTCTTGATTTGATGATGTGGTGATATGGTAAACATGTGCTACTGATGAATTAATTTGGTTTAATATATAGATTCATCTCGTGAATTAGCACAAGGCTTCTGCAATTAGTTTTATAATTTGTTCACGTTTTGTACTCCTAATAATTAGCATCCAAAAATTCGATATGACAGGTGCTAAACTTTAGCACAAGACTCACAACTTGAGCATTTTGTGGGGACAGCAACACTTAGAGTATTTTTTTTTGTTGGCTGCAACACTCGGTTTGGAGGGGAAATCATGTGTGCCACACGATTTTCTAAACCATCATATTATAATCAATCCGTCTATAATATTAATACAATAAAAAACATATTATAATATTTAGCACTACTTCCCTTTAGATACTTCCTTGTACTTCTTATTACTTCCATTAGAATTTATTGAATTGTCAGCTCTTATTAATTTCAAACACTCTAAAATTTCTCTATGATAATATTTAAAGGGTAATAATTAAGGTAGACATGATTATATTAAATCAACAAATTCAGGGTTATAAAGAGGACTTGATATATCACACAATCATAAACTCAAAATGTTAACTATAAAGCTCAAAAATACTGTCACACCTGATTCCCGAAGAGAAACCAAGTGCATCTCATGTGTGTCAGGATCAGAATTTCACACATATGATAGACATAAATGTGAAATATCATAAGACATGCTAAAAAACGTACAAGAGAAGTTTATTAACTTTATTATACTTATGATGGTAGACGTGAAGGTCTTTACACGAACATCGATAACTAAGACGATCCAGCATTGTCTGCAACTCCACAGGCATCCGACTGGGGAAACGCGTGCCTCAGAACTCATCGAACTCGCCAAAGAACTCTGCCCCAGCATCCCTCCTCTGAACACATATATGCAATGGTGAGTACACTTATGGTTGGTACTCAGCCAGTGGGGGGAAGATGCAAATGAGTAAGGAATCGTATGCTCGTAGCCTAAGAGGGGGAGGGGGTGAATTAGGTAACTTAAAAACTTAACCTATGGCTTCCACTGCTTTGCATGAAGTAAACTAGATCAAATCTATCTAGATGTGCAATCTAAGGTTGATCTAGTGTGAAACCCTCATCCCAAAACAAGTTTTGCAACATATAGCCAATCCTAGCATGAAACTACTCTAGGAAAGTAAAGGGAACCAAGGATTGCAAGAGAGTAATACAGAAACGTAAAGAGGGATGAGAGGAAGCAAACTCTTGACACGCAATTTATGCCGTGGTATCGGTAGGCACTAAGCCACCCCTAGTCCACGTTGTTGATGCACTCCACACAAGACTATTGCTTTCCGGTCACCAAATCTCTCCCAAGAGCACCACTTGACTCGCCACAAAGGCTCGCCACTAAGACACTCGCCAAGCTCACTTGGTCACCTTGATACCGCCTCCACTAAGGAGCTTCTCCACCAAGGAAGGGGTCTCCACGTCCCCCGCACAAAGTGTCCTCGCCACTCCACACCAAGTCGGAGGGTCGAAGACGATTGCCGGCG
Organism: Cenchrus fungigraminus; assembly: GCA_036936925.1. Classification (NCBI taxonomy): domain Eukaryota; kingdom Viridiplantae; phylum Streptophyta; class Magnoliopsida; order Poales; family Poaceae; genus Cenchrus; species Cenchrus fungigraminus. Next base: position 83,463,618 of record CM072772.1, read on the forward strand.
AGCCACTTAGGCCCCAAGGCTTCCGGCACACCTTGTACAGCTTGATCCACTCAAGAATCACCTCATAAGGTAGCACACCTTGCACTCATTCAGCTCTAAGCTAAGGCTAGCACTAAGCACACACACAAAGCATGTGCAAGTCTATGGATGAGCAATTTAGCACTTGGATGGCTTGGATATGATCTTCTAAGTGTCTTGCACTCCTCTGCACTTCCACACAATCCAGCAACCTCAAATGTCGGGGTGCAAGGGGTATAAATAGCCCAAGGCATCAAACTAGTCATTGGCTAAAAGCTGCTGAAAGTAGTACCATCGGATGATCCGACGCTATGCTTTTGCTGGGCGTCAGTTCATCCGGTGCTACAACCTGTTGCCTTCCACCTTACTTGACTGTTGACACAAATCATCCGACGCATTGACCGATGCACTGTCAGTTCATCCAGTGCTGAAGACTCCACGGCCAGACCTTCTCTGTTAGCTTCTTCAAGGCTGTCGGATGAACCGCTGCTCTAACCCTTGTAACCATCGGTTCATCCGGTGTTGAAGACCTTAACGTCAAAACCTTACTGTTAGCTGAAATACTGCCATCGGATGAACTGATGCTTGCCCATCGGTTCATCCAATGCTATTGCTTCTGTCTTGGAGCGTCTCTGTCTTGTTTCAAACTGATCATCGGATAGACCGACGGTCGAACCAACCAGACCGTCGGTTCATCCGGTGCTATTGATTCCTGCGAGCTGACTATTGAGTTCATCTGGCGCATCTAGAAAATGGACTGTCGGTTCATCCGACAGTACCTTTTTGATGTTTTCTTTGTGTCTCCACTTGTCATCACTTGAACTTAACATACCATCACTTATAGCCTCAAAATATATACTAAGTCCTCATTTTTGCTATGCACATGTTAACTTGCGCATGGTATGTTAACTTCGCTTAACTTGTGGTATGACATGTTAACTTGGGCATGGTATGTTAACTTGTGGTAATATCCATAGGACCTAGGAATACCTACAAAGACATGCTCAACAATTTGGTTAGTCCCATTGATCATGTTCTCATTAATCACCAAAAACAAACTCGAACAAATGGCTTATGAGGCCATGTTCGCTACAATCTCCCCCTTTTTGTGATTTATGACAACACAATCAAAGCAAGCATAATTTTGCAAAAAATGACAAAATTGAACCACTTACACTTGCTTGGATGATTACCATCATCCAACCTCCCCGTGGATCATACCTCCCCTTTTTGATCTTCTCTTTCTATGTTCACACATAGCTTACTTTTTCCCTTTTTGGAAACACTAGCTTGATTTGGCTCCAATTTCTCCCCCTTTGGAATAAAATCTCCAAAAAGTGTCCAAAACAGAAGGGTCTCTAAAGAAAATGTAGTAAGTCCTAGCAATCATAGCTCAAAGAGAAATGTTAAATACAAGGGAGAAAGCCGCATGAACCATGATCCATATGTATGATATCAATGAAGATACCACATGTGTGAATAAGTACAGTGGATCACAAGCTCCTGAGACTAGCATGATACAAACTAAGCTCCCCCTAAGTGTGTGCACAATATGATAGTGTGAAAATCAAGTGCACAACTACAAATACTTGTAAGACAAGGAAGCTTAGAGCATATCATGCAAGAAGGTAGCTTAAAAGACAAGAGATAAGACAAGATAGTTCTTGTAACATTACCACTTGTAGATTTTGAGCATTGCATACCTCCAGGGGTTGTTCCTCTCTTCCTTGTTGGCACCATGTTGAGATGAGCCACTTGGAAATGATATCACTTGGAGATGACACCACTTGAAAGAAGCTTGCAAAGAGTACACTAGGGGTACCACAAGGATTACGAATGTACGAGTGCATTGCCTTTGAACTTATATAGAGACATAGGCTCGCAAGGACATGACTCGATAGCATGAAGCTCATATTGCTATATTCACCCTTTTAGAGATGTTAGATCACATTGAGAGTGAAATAGCATTTTCTTAGAATGAAGCACCATACCGGAACGCGTCACCGAGGGACTACACAAAATAAGCTTGAAACAATGTTAGTCCCATAATCAAACCATAGGATGAGCTCCCCCTAAATGTGTGCATTTAGTGTTTGAATCACCAACCAAATGTATGCACACTTTTTGTGACAACAAAAGGGAAGCTAACCTTATAGCTTGCTCATGATGCAAAGAGATATAAATGAAAAACATGCACCATGAAAGAACAAGTGTAGCTTTCCTACACACTAATCAGACCATGTAGGTTGCTCATGGGTTAGCACATGACACAAGCAACCTACCATATGTAAACAACTAGGCATAGCAACAAATGCAATCCTAGACAAGGCAATGGAGCTACAATGATACATGAGATGGGTTCTAGTTTCCATTACCTCAACTGGGGAACCTAGGCAACACATGTCCAACTTGCATTAATCTTCCTCCTTTCTTCATTGGCATTGATAGTCTTGTGTATTATATCCTTGCTCGTAGTAGGTTTGCATTGGTTCTCCTATGAATTGCTCCGGTGGTGCTATGTGAAGGCGACCTAGCTCATAGGCGATATTTGCGGTCCCTTCTCCCTTTTGATTTGCATTGGATTGGATGGCTGCAACATTTTGCATATTCCTTGTAGCGTATCCCCCAATAATGGCCACACTTTGTTGTGGTTGAGGAATTGAAGGTGCGCATACGGCTCCGCGAAGGCTACATTGGGTACCGTCGGTCGAGGTGGTGGTGGCATGGCTACCCCACTCCCACATGCTTGCATTGGCACACCTCCATAATGTCTTGGCAGCATCGTGATTCCTCCATATGGTGGCACATTAGCTTGGAATGCACCTTCTTCTTCTTCTTCTTGGGCTGCGGAGGACGATCCTTCTTCTATAATTCTTCCTCTTTTGTTCTTCTTCGCTGGCACAAGAAGTCCTTCCTCTAAATAATTTCAGCCTCATATCCGGTAGGGTAGATTAACCTTGACCAACTTATAACCTCTCCTCTCATCTCCACTTATGTACTTCCCTTGTTTCATATACGCAATTCCCAAAGAAGTCCCGGCGAGGAGGAATTTCGGGTTCCTTGTAATTCCTGGCCTTAATGAAATAGCCAACGTAGAGAGGTAGCATCCCGAACCAATATCACCGGATCCCGAGGTTGCTTCACAACACCACCGATTGATCATGATGTATGAGGGGTCAATTTCTTGCCTAGCAATTAAACCCTAATAAAGCCAATTCAGCTCCATGTCAGTGATCTTTGTCTCTTTTATATTCTTCCCAAGACCCTCTTGCACATCCATGAGTGAAATACTCTGATGATGGGATTCCGGATGTTATTTCTCTGCTGATTATCTTCTCCCGCAATTAATCCCCAAAATCTTTCCAACACATTCTCGTGCACATTAACTTGCTCCGGGGCTTCCTTCCGAAATCCGAGTAACTCTCTAATATACTCATACGAGACTATTTGATCTTTTCCTTCTAAGTGGAATGAGAGGCTTGGCACCCCTTCATCGATTACCAGTGTCACAATCATGAGAATTTCCAAGGCCAACTCTTTGTGGGTGTGTGCCCCAACTCCATTGGAAAATTGCACCCATCCAAGGTTGCCCAATAATTGGTAAATATCCGCTTGAAAACCCAACACTTGGAGAGCTTGGTCATCGAAGTCAATATTTGCCACAAGCCTCTTCTCAAGGCGAGTAAGCTTATCCTCCTCCTCCTCCGTCTTGATGATGAAACCAAATTTTGAACGCCTCGAGTGTAAGGTGGTGGAGCGGATGAACGTGTTGAACGACGAGGTCGAACGGGAGGCTCCTCTGTTCGCCCTTGCAGTTCGGTGAATCGCATGGATGAACTTCACGTGCTCTTAATGCCACCAAGGAGCAAAGTGTCACTCCTCGGCGGTGCGGTGTCCTCCTCCATGCTCCGTGGGGACTCAGAAATCGATTGCCTCTGCGAAGAGCTTGTCGATGGTGCCTTCGATGATGATGATCATGTCTTCTTGGATAAGAGGTTGGAGGCCGCCTTCCACATGATTGCTGCACTATCTCTCAATGAATACACCAGGGGTTTCTAACCAGTGGAAAATTTACACAAGGGAGGTATATAGAAGGGTGGAATTTATGGTGAAGTTTTGGTGATTTTTGGTGGAAGGATTGAAGCTCGAATTTCTCTGAGATGTTTCTGAAGCTTTTGGACTAAGAACTCGGGAACTTAAACTAGCAAACGAACAAGTGACTTACCTGAGGAAGAGGAGCACCAGGGGGCGAATAAAAGGGGGAGGTCAACCGGCCTAGGCCGACTGGCCTAGGTGGCCTGCAGCTCCTCTCACCTCCAAATTTCTCCAATGCACCCCATCCCTATTTGTTGCCTTGTGCCCTTGTGCTCCACGAGATTCCACCATCCAAACGTCCGCAGCCACACCTTTGGTTGCATGATGAAGTCCTCCACCTTGATCATTTGCTTTGTGTCACTTCCATGCCTCCTTGCCTCACATACCTCCATGAGATTCCTGCAAAACAAAGCAAGTGCTGCCCCCCATGCTTGTCCTTTGCATGTGCCCATGATGCTTTGATGATAAAACCTTCCTGTGATGCATCATGGAGCACTAGATGTAAAGTAAACTAAAAATCTCCCTTGATCATGTTTAGATGCTAATCACTCCTCTAATTTTGAAAATTAAAAATTAACTTAGAGCTAGAAATGAGTTTAAATATATTCTTAGAGGAGTTTTTAGTCATCAAAAATATTTGTAAGTCGAAAAACTTTTTGACTACATTTATTTTGGTTCACCGGGATCATTTGCTTTCATTAATTGATAGCAAGGTCCTCCGGCTTGACCATGGGGGTATAGGTTTAGGTTCTAATTTTGGCGAAACATAAGAGAGAGATTTTGAATAAATAAAATTAATTGGGCTTAGGAAAAATTCTAATTCTATAGAAACCAAAGGATGTAAATTTTAATCAAACCAAAATTCAAGTTTCCTAGGTTGACGCAAGTCCTACCATGTGTCAAAGATTAAAAACATTAAAGAACAAAGCGAGGCTCTACTCGAGTGTTTTTAACATGTAAAACAAGCCAACCTTAGCATCATGGAGATGATGAAAGGTTAGAGTAGGTTCTGAAATTTTGGTACTAGTTTCTCAATAAGAGGCAAATAAATCATAGGATGGCTCATGTTATTGGTTTATGATCAAGATAAAATCCAAATAAAATAACCGAGCAATTATCATAACTCTAAACATTGTCCAACCACTTAAGGGTTCATGAAATGTCTTGCATAGCAAATTCTAAAACCAACTTACTTGAAAGACTCGGAAAATCTTGATCGGGTTGTCTTCCCGGTAGCTTATTCTTGACTCGACGAACAGGTTGCCTCCCGCCTAGCGCTTCATTTATAGTCTATAGCCAGACTTCTTCTCTTCTTCACTTCGGATCAACATTCTTCGCGGGCATTGCAATCTTGGGTACCCACTTCTGCACCACCCTTGGCTTGGGCGCAGGCTTATTCTTCGGCTTAGTCATCTTTTTGGTGTTCACAGACGGCTTTTGTTCCTTGATCTTGACAGATGCAACAACCTCCTTCATTTCCTTCGCTTCCTTCTTCTCTGGATCTTCCTTCTTGTTTGGCTCTTCCTTGCTAAAGCGACGATGGAGGCGGAACATATTTAACATTGATAATGTTGCATACCTCGAAGCGTGGTTGAAACTTGAATGCACTTTTCTCGCCGTTGATGTCGAACTTGATCTCTCCTTGGCCGACATCGATGGTCGCCCCGACAGTCTTGAGGAAAGGCCTCCCAAGGATGAGTGACAGCTTCTCCCTTTCTCTCATCTTGAGCACCACAAAGTTGACGGGGATGAAGTGGTGTCCGACCTTCATGGGAACATCTACGACGATGCCTAAAGGATAGCGAATGGAGTTGTCACCCAACTCCAAACATATTGTCGTAGGCTCTAGCTCTGGTAGGCGTAGCTTCTCGAACACATCTCTTGGCATGACACTCACACTTGCTCCAAGGTTGCATAATGTCTTCTCGAATTTGAATGAGCCAACAGAACATGGAATCCTCGAGCACCCTGGGTCTCCTTGCTTCTCTAATCTGCTTGCAATAGTCATGCTACATTGCTCGGACATCTTGACGTGATCCACCCCGAGTGTTGCTATCTCACACTTGTTTGCAAGTATATTGTTGAAGTAGCGAGAATACGTAGGAACTTGGAGAGCGTCCAATAGCGGCATTGTTGACGGTGAATTTCCGTCAACCTAGCCATGAGTTTACCTTCGGTGTTGGCATCAATTTTATATCTTTTCCATTGGTACAAACCCCCTTGATATAATAAGTTCGTTCGTGCATGTCGGTTTTGGAGTTTAATGTTTATGCAGGGATTTAGCATTAAATGCAAGACTTCCGGATAAAGTTCATCAAGCACCTCGTGAGAAGACCATGAAGCACGGTACAAGTCAAGAAATGAAGTGAACATGACTCCAAGAAGCCCAAGGACCAACCCGTGAAGGCAGAAAACTCCGAGGACCTAGACAGAAAATGTTGAAGCTTGCACGACAAGGAGCCCTATCCAAACCGCGGAGAAACTGATGCCAGGGGCCCACATGCAGAAAGGAGAATGTTCCAGAAGACACGAGAAGCTTGCACAACAAAGGAGGCCGCGAAGTGGGCCGAAGTTGGCCCAGGCCAGCCGGCCCAGCCCATTTCGGCACCACTCGCCGCCCCCTTTGACCTAGATGATCCTCAGACTATTTATAGTCCCCCTGCCAAGAGCCACATAAGAATTAATTCGCCATTCGCCGCCGAGGAGCAGAGAAGAGAGGGACACCATTCCGGAGAGGAGAGGGTCGAGCTAGTTGTCTAGGGTTTCCCTAGCCGGTGTGGGAACCTTGCAAGGAAGACCACGTCGGAGTTCCAGGAGCTAGGAGCAAGATCAAGGTAGGATCCCGGTGGTGATCTTGTCCATGTATCATTCATGATGTTGAATTATCAAATTGCAATCTGTTTCTTAGCGATCAAGTGCTTTCTCTACGACTTTGTCTTCGTTTGGTTTTTCTCACTTCACGATCTATTATTGAGATAGATCATATAGGGTGTTCTTGTAGCCGTGGTGGCTAGAGGTGCATGCCCGACCTACCAAGCGATTTCATCTTGTCCTTTGGACTTGCCCTAGGCTAACCCGCACAAATAGGGGTGCGTCATGACAGGACGAAGGTTCCAAAAGGCGGGCGTCTTCAGAGTTGGAACGGAAGCCGTGATTTAAAGAAGCTTTTTATGAGATTGAATTTGTTTTGTTCATCTTTGCTTGGAACTTCAACAAGAGCTTGATCCAATCTCTCTAGATTGGTTTTACCTATCCCTCTCTATCTCTTGCTACCTCCGGTTTTCATTAGATTCGATTCGTTTTCTTGGTGTTCTCTAGATTAGATGCTAAAACAACAACCTTTCAAAGATTAAAGTGTTTGTGGCTTTAATAGATTGATTCTTGCATCACACATTTGTTCCACGGATTCGATACCTTGGGTTTACACTTGAGGGAAGAAGGGTCCCTTGACTACAACGGAGGATTTGTCTGCTTGCAATCCAAACGAAGTTTCATACGCATATATATCATCAACAAGCCCCCTTTTTCTGGCGCCGTTGCCGGGGAACAAGTGATCAAGATTCGATCTTTTATTGCTTTTTGTCAATATTTTCACTTTTCTTTTGGTTTTTCTTTTTGCATCTACTAACTTTTGATCATCCTCAAAAATCAATCTAATCTAGTTTTTGACTAACCCTAGTTTTCTTGGATTTGTTTTTATTTTTGTTTTTGTATATATTTTGTTTATTGCTAACCCTAACAGGAGATGGACGGCTACCTCTCCAACTAACCCAAAAATTTTGTGGATGATCTAGAAAAACTTTACAGGCTAAGGAGACGTGAAGCAACAAGCTAAAAAGCTAGAATTTGCAGATCTAAAAGCAGAGGCTGAAGGATCATCAGAGTCTCCAAAGGAATCACCACCTCCAAACCCTAAGGAAGATCAACTTCAACCGCAACCGATGGGAGAACAACCGCAGCTGGAGCGCAAGATCGGGGAGCTATGCACCCCGGACATCGTCAACCTACCAATCTTGAACCTTGCAGAGATCGGAAGGCCGTTCAAGATCAAGACCTCAACAATCCGCATGGTGCAACATTCACCCTTCACCGGTAAAGAGGATCCCAACCTTCACCTCCAAGCTTTCATTCAACTTTGTCAGACATTCAACATGGACGGGGTGACTCAAAACCAAATGAGGGCAAGGCTCTTTCCGTTCTCGCTACTCGGAAAATCTTTGCAATGGTTCTACACTCAACCGACAGAGACGGTGCAAAATTGGGAGGCTTTGATGAGAGCTTTCATGAAGGAATACTACTCACCGGGTAAGACTCAAAGCTTGCGCAATAAAGTTGCTACTTTTGCTCAATATCCTACAAAGACCATATCAGAAGCTTTCGAGTGCTTCAATGAGTACACTTAGGTGGTGCCACATCATAAGTTCCCGAAGGAAGATCTTGTTCAAAAGTTCTATCAAGGACTTACCATGGCGTCAAGGATGATCACCGATGCATCGGTGGGAGGATCCATCATCGAGCTTACACCGACCCAAGCTTTCACTCTATTCAAGAAGGTCGCGGACAATGATACATAAGCGTCATTCAGACGCTTACTTCTGGTTCAACCCACGGGAAACGTCAAAGGAGTCTTGCAAGTGGAGAAGGAAGATCTACTCAAAGGCAAGATCGACTCGCTCATGAGGGGGTTGGAGAAGATGGAGATAGAAAAGAAAGAAGTTCAAAACTTAAAGGCTGTCGAAGCAAGATCCACATGTGAAGAATGCGGGGAGTATGACCATGTCCAAAAAGATTGTTCGGAGGAAGCCAAGATGCTCGACTACATGAGGAAGGGAGATTTGCCGAACTTCCGCTACGGGCAACGTAGACCTCAATTTAATGCGAGTTCGTTCATTCCAAATTCGGTTCCTCTTCGTATGCAATTGAAGGACTTCATGGACGAGCAAGCTAAGATCAACAAGGACACCGTTACTAAGTTCAAAGCCATAGAAAAGGTGTTGGAGAACATCGATAGCAAGGTGACGGAGGTCGGAAGCTCCAACCATCAAGTGCTCAACATGATGAAGATGCTTGAGACACAAGTGGGAAAACTTACCAGGCGCCTATCCGCTAATGAAGGGAAGCTACCGAGATAACCTCAAGGTCCCGAGACGGTGAAGGCCATTCAAACTCGTTCGGGAAAGGAAACCGAAGATCCGGAGGATCCCGCGGGAGCCAGAAAGCCTAAACCATCTACCGAGGCGGAGGATTTTGCTAAGGAGAAGGTCACCGAGACCATCACCGAAGAGCCCGAGTTTGAGATGCCGGGATAAGACACGAAAATGCCGCAACTCAAGCCACACTACTTCCGAGGTAAACTTGATAATCATTTTGAGAAGTTTGTGGAAGTAGTGCGTAAGTTAAGCATCAACATGCCGCTATTGGATGCTCTTCAAGTTCCTACATACTCTCGCTACTTCAAAGATATTCTTGCAAACAAGTATGAGATAGCAACACTCGGGGTGGATCACATCAAGATGTCCGAGCAATGTACCACCACTATTGCAAACAGACTAGAGAAGCAAGGAGACCCCGGGTGCCCGACGATTCCGTGTTCTGTTGGTTCCTTCAAGTTCGAGAAAGCATTATGCGACCTTGGAGAAAGTGTGAGTGTCATGCCAAGGGATGTGTTCGAGAAGCTACGCCTATCAGAGCTAGAGCCTACGGCCATGTGCTTGGAGTTGGGTGACAACTCCATTCGCTATCCTTTGGGCATTGCCGTAGATGTGCCCATGAAGGTCGGACACCACTTCATCCCCGTCGACTTCGTGGTGCTCGAGATGGGAGAAAGGGAGAAGCCACCGCTCATCCTTGGGAGGCCTTTCCTCAAGACCGTCGGAGCTACGATCGACATCGGGAAGGGGGAGATCAAGTTCGACATCAACAGCGAGAGGAGTTCCTTCAAGTTTCGACCACGCTTCGAGGTATGCAACATGATCAAAGTTAAATATATTCCACCTCATCGTCGCGTTAGTAAGGAAGAGCCAAGGAAGAAGGAAGAGCCGGAGAAGAAGGAAGCGAAGGAAATCAAAGAAGTTGTTGCATCCGTCAAGATCAAGGAACAAAAGCCGCCTGTGAATACCAAAAAGATGACTAAGCCAAAGAATAAGCCTGCGCCAAAGATGGTGCGGAAGTGGGTACCCAAGATTGCAACACCCGCAAAGAGCGTTGATCCGAAGTAAACAAGTGAAGAAGTCTAGCCATAGACTATAAACGAAGCGCTAGGGTGGGAGGCAACCCGTTCGTCGAGTCAAGAATAAGCTACCGGGAGGACAACCCGATCAAGATTTTTCGAGTCTTTCAAGTAAGTTGGTTTTAGAAATTGCTATGCAAAACATTCATATACCCTTAAAGTGGTTGGATAATGTTTAGAGTTATAAATCTTATTTGGATATTTTATTTGGATCATAAACCCTTTACATGAGCCATCCTATGTGTTATTTGCTTCTTTCGAGAAACCAAAACCAAAAAAATTCAGAACCTACCTCAACCTTTCATCCTCTTCATGATGATATGGTTGACTTCTTTTTCATGCTAAAAACACACGAGTAGAGCCACGCCATGTTCCTAGATGATATTTAAATTTCAGCGCATGGTAGGACTCGCGTGAACCTAGAAACTTGACTTTTGGTTTGTTTAAAATTCATATCCTTTGGTTTCTCTAGAGCTAGAATTTTTCTAAGCCTCATTTAATTTTATTTCATTTAAAATCTTTCTCTCACATTTAGCCAAAATTAGAACCTAAACCTATGCCCCCATGATCAAGCCGGGAAAAGCTTGTTCTCAACTGATGGAAGCAAACAATACCGGTGCGACTAAAATAAAGGTAGTCGGAAAATTTTTTCAACTTACATTTGTTTTTGATACTTAAAAACTCCTCTAATTATATTTGGACTCATTACAAGCTCTGAGTTTAATTTTATTTTTCGAAATTAGAGGAGTGCTTAGCATTAAAACATGATTAAAGGGAGGTAATTGGGTTCACCTAACCACACATGCACCATGATGCATTACGAGATGCGCCTCCAACATTTGTCATCAAGGCACATGCAAAGGACAAGAATGGGGGAGCAGCCAAGACTTTGTTTTGCAGGAATCTCATGGAAGCATGTGAAGCAAGGGAGCATGGAAGTGACTCAAAGCAAAGCAATCAAGTGGGAGACTCAATCATGCAAGAAAAGGTGTGGACGAGAGCATTTGGGCGGTGCAACCCCGTGGAGCACGCACAAAGCAACAAAAAAGCATGGAGTGCACTGGAGAAAGCTGGAGCCGAGAGGGGTAGCAGAGCACCTAGGCTGCTCGGCCCAGGCCGGCTGGCCTCCCCTTTTATTTTGCCCCTTGGTGCCCGTCTTCCTCAAGTGAGTCACTCGTCCAGCTCTCTGTTCGTGTTCTTGAGCTCTAAGTCCAAAACCTCCAGAAACATTGCTTCCCTTCCTGAGCTTCAATTTGTCCATCAAAAACCACCATAAATCCACTGAAAATTCCACCCTTCCATATTCTTTGTTTGTGCCTTGCTACCGGTTCAAAACCCCGGATATACTTGTGAAAGAGTGCAGCAACCATGTGGAAGAAAACTACTAGTCTTTTCTCCAAGAAGAAAGGTTCTTCATCGTCCAAGCCATCATCAACAAGCTCTTCAAGGAGGCACTCGGTTTCCGAGTCTCCCCGGAGTATGGAGGAGGACACGGTACCACCGAGGAGGAATGGTACTTTACTCCTCGGTGGCATGAGGGCCACACGAAGCTTGTCTATGCGGTTCACCGAACTGCAAGGACGTACGGAGGAGCCGCCCGTCCGACCTCGTCGTTTGACACGATCATCCGCTCCACCTCCATACACTCCGCGGTATTCCAAGTATGGGTTTATTATCAAGACGGAGGAGGAGGAGGAGAAGCTCACTAACCTTGAGAAGAGGCTTGTGGCGAATGTCGACTTTGACAAACAAGCTCTCCAAGTGTTGGGCTTTCACACGGACATTTATTACTTGTTGGGAAACCTAGAGGTTGGGTACAATTTTCCAACGGAGTGTCCGCAAACACCCACAAGGAATTGGCCCTGGAAATTCTTATGACCATGGCGCCGATACTTGATGAAGGAGTGTTGAGTCTCTCATTCCGTTTGGAAGGAGATGAGCAAGTGGTTCCCTATGAGTACATTAGGGAGTTGCTTGGTTTTCAAAAGGAAGCCCCGGAGCAATTAGAAGTGCATGGGAATACATTGGAAGGATTTTGGAGAATGATCACGGGAGAAGCTAACCGGCAAATGAGTAGTATCCGGAACCCCATAATCAAGGTGTTTCACTCATGGATGTGCAAAAGGATTTTGGGGAGAATTAAAGAGACCAAGATTACCGACATGGAGTTGAATTGGCTTTACTCAGCTTTGATTGTTGGGCAGCCAATTGACCCCTCGCACCTTATGATCAACCGGTGGTGTTGTGAAGCAATATCGAGATCCAGAGACATTGGTTCGGGGTGTTACCTCTCCATGTTGGCCATCTCATTGAGACCGGGAATTACAACAAACCCGGAGTATCTCCTAGTCGGGACTCCTCTAGGAATTGAATATTTGAAGCAAGAAAAATATATAAGTGGAGATGAGAGAGGAGGCTTTAAAGTGGCCAAAGTAAATTTACCCCTACCAGATGCAAGGCTAAGATTATTTATTGAGGGGAAAGAAGATTGGCTAGAGGAAGGACTTCTTGTGCCGGTGAAGAAAAACAAGAGAGGAAGGATTATAGAAGAAGGATCTTCCACAGCCCAAGAAGAAGAAGGTGCCCCCAAAATTATGTGCCACCATATGGAGGAATTTCGGTGCCGCCAAGGCACTACGGAGGTGTACCAATGCAAGCATGGGGGAGTGGTGCTGCCATGCCCCCACCAAATTTTTCGGTACCCAACATTGCCTTTGCGGAGCAATATGCACACCTCCCTCAACCACAACAAAGTGTGGCCATCATCGGAGGGTATGCTGCAAGAAACATGCAAAATATTGCGGCCATCCAGTCCAACGCAAATCAAATGGGTGAAGGAAATGCAAACATCGCTTTTGAGCTAGGCCGCCTTCACCTAGCACCGCCAGAACAATTTATAGGAGGAACGGTGCAATCTTATTATGAGCAAGGGTACAATAATCAAGATTACCAATATAAACCACTGGCGGAAGATTAGAGAGAGGAGAAGCTTGTTTTACTTTGTTTAATTTTTTTCTTTTTCCTTTTTTTTAATTTTCAGCTTGTGTGCGCCTATGTATGCGTAGTGTTTTCAGTGTTTATTTATTTTCATCATGTGTGTTAGTTTTTATTTCATCATGAATAAAATCACCACCTTGTTTTTACCTTTGGCAAAGACATAAAGTTTGTGCCATATTGATATATGATAATAGTTGCCGCTTTGCTTATCTTTGTACTTGTTTTGTGCATGATTAAGCTAATGCTCTCTTAAAATACAATTCTAAAATTAATCTAAATGCTAGCTTAATCCTTGCGGAGGTTATGATAAAAATGAGACCCATAGTCTTTCGTATGCTCTCAATTTTTAGATGGGTTAAAGATGATTTATTTTTGTTCTTAAAAGTAATGCTAACCTTGTCATTAATACCACTTGCATGTTGCTCTACCTATCGAGAGCCATATATATATATTTGAGTGCAAAAACTTAGTATAGACTTATTTTTAGGTGAGTTAATTCAGGGCTTGATTTCTCTGGCCCGAGACTAAGAAGCTGGTCATTCCGTTTTTGCGTATCTATCTTTTTGCTAGCCTTTCTATCCGTGCATTGTGTATCTCCACATCAGAAATTTCACAAACCTCGCTAGATATCCACCCTTAAAACTAAAAATATCATCTTTTGTGTTTACCTCCTTGACCACAACCTATCATTTGAGTATGGATCGTCAACTTGAGGAAGATCGCAAGATGGTGCCAAGATTGAAGATTTCAAGGGCAAAATATTTGTAGTACCTACCTTATCTCTGCCACCTCTTTGCCCGAGGACCAGCAAATGTCTAAGCATGGGGGAGGAGGTAGGTACAATGCAATTTAGAGTTCAAGGGGAGTAATTAAAAAAATGTGTGTATAGAAAAAAGAGAAAAAATGAAAAAAAGAGAAAAAAGAAAGAGATAAAGAAAAAATATGTATGAGAAAAAAATATGAGTATGTATAAAAAAATAAAGTGAACTCCCCGGTTCTCTAAAGCATTAGGAATTTCAAAAGCTTCAAGATTAAGATCCAAACTGTCACACCCTGAAATTTCTAAATTTCAGGATGTGAATAGAAAGAATAATTAAACAATGATTTTTACATGTTTAAAAACATTCCAACATTTATTTTTTTACAGGGAATATAGCATAGGAAAAAAACCATTGTTTGATTTTTCTGAATAAAATAAAATGGTTCAATGTATGTTGCATTCATGTCGATGCATCATGGTGTTCATGAGTGCAAAAGGTTTTAAATTGAGTGTAGACCTGCCCTTCTTCTTCTCGTTCGGCGACGAGAACCGTGCTGACCACATTAGTGGTGGCAGAGATGTAGAGGAGGAGCGTTTCCTTCGGTATTGGAGGTGTCATGATTGGTGGTGTGGTCAGGGAGTCCTTGAGAGCCTCGAAAGCCTTCTGTGCTTCTTCGTCCCATACAAACTTATCTGCCTTCTTCAATAGCTTGAAGAAAGGCAGGCCTTTTTCACCGAGCTTGCTGATGAAACAACCTAGGGCCGCCATCATACCTGTGAGTTTCATGACGTCTTTCTTGCAAGATGGCTTGGCCATGTTGCGGATTGCGTCGATCTTGACGGGGTTAGCTTCGATGCCTCGATGCCCTACCATGAAGCTCAGGAGCAACCCAGAGGGGACACCGAAGACGCACTTGGTCGGGTTGAGCTTCCATTGGTAGGTACGTAGGTTGGTGAAGGTCTCGGCGTGGTCGGCAATGAGCTGATCTTGTTCGGTGGTCTTGACGACCACATCGTCGACGTAGGCTTCCACGTTCTTCCCGATCTGGGACTTCAAGCACTTCTGTATCACCTTCTGGTAGGTAGCGCCAGCATTTTCAAGCCAAAGGTCATGACCTTATAGCAGTAGATGCTGTTGGTCATTATGAACGCTGTTTTGTCTTGATCGTCAGGATTCAGGGCTATCTGGTGATATCCTAAATAGTAGTCAAGGAAGTATAGTAGGATGCTGCCAGCTGTGGAGTCCACGACATGGTCGATACGAGGAAGAGGGAAGGGATCTTTCGGGCAGTGCTTGTTAAGGTCGGTGTAGTCGATACACATCCTTAATCCTCCGGTTTTCTTGGGTACAAGGACCGGGTTTGCGAGCCAAACCGGGTGTTTACATTCTCGAATGAATCCTGCAGCTAAGAGCTTACAGACTTCTACTTCTATGGCTTGCTTTCTGTCTTTCGCAAATAGCCGAAGCTTTTGCTTGATAGGTCTTGTTGTCTTGCTTACTTCAAGGGCTTGCTCAGCCAGCTCCCTGGGGACACTGGGTATGTCAGATGGACTCCATGCGAAGATGTCGGCGTTGTCCCGGAGGAAACTGGTGAGCGCGAGTTCCTATTTGGGGTCGAGGTCGGCCCCGATGGTGACTTCCTTGGACACGTCGGGCAGGCCGAGGCAGACTTTCTTCACCGTGGGACTGACATCCAAGGCAGTGGCCGTGCGCTTATGTTCTGGCACCTCCAGAGTGGTTTGGTTGATCTTGGCGACCTGAGCGACCATGACCGTAGCTGCAGCCTTGCATGCAGATGTCTTGGCGAGGTCGACAGTGTCGCTCTCGCATTTGTAGAAGACGAGGATGTTGCCATAAACAGAAAGGATTCCGTTTGGCGCTGGCATCTTTATGACGAGGTAGGTGTGATGCGGGATGGCCATAAACTTGGCCAGCATAGGTCGGCCAAGGATGGCATGGTAAGAGGAGCGGAAGTCCGCGACCTCGAACGTCAGGTACTCCGTGCGGAAGTTGTCTTCTTTGACGAACGTGACCGGTAGGCATACACAACCTATGGGGTATGCAGCCTTGCCGGGCACGACCCTGTAGAAGGGTTCATCGCAGGCAGTCATTTTGGAGAAGTCAAAGTCCATCTTCTTCAGTGTTTCGGTGAGGATGATGTTTAGGCTGCTGCCCCCGTCGACGAGGGTCCTAGGCAGGAAGGCGCCGTCCACTATGGGATTAACGACCAGCGGGTAGGTCCCGGGGTCAGGTATGTGCACCTAGTGGTCTTTCCTGGAGAAAGTGTTGGGAAACTCCGACCACCATAGAGGTTGTGGGGTTTCAGTGTTAACTTGACTGATCTCCCTTGCGTTCGATCGCTGCTATCTATTGCTCTTGGCTGCTTGGCGGCCATCGACGATGAAGTTGATCTGTCGGTTGGCATTCTGAAACACGCTGTTGGGGTTGCCCGCTTTAGGTGGTGGTGGAACAGAAGGCTTCTTGCGACAGTTTCCGTCATTGTTATGGTCGTCATAGCAACGGTAGTTGGGCCGTTCCTCGCGACGGTCATCGCGGCGGTCGTCACGACGATAATCATCACAGCGGTCATTCCGGTGATCATCGCGGCGATAGTCACGGCGATAATCATGGTGATCCCTGTCATCATTGTGACGGTAAGGTCACCGGTCGCGGTAGTCACGTCGATCTGGTCGACGATTACGGTCGTCGTAGCGGCGGCCGTTGTTCTGATTGTCATTGTTGCTGCTCTTGGTCTTTTTTGGCTCCGGGGGTACGCCTAGGGCGCGCTTCAGCTGCTCACACTCCCTCATGGTGTGCTTAGCATCACGGTAGAATTGACACTAGTCGTCCAGTGTGCAATTGAAGTCACCTTCGAGGAAGCTGAAAGGTCTTGGTGGGTCGGTCGCGTTGACTTTGCCAGATCGCTTGCGCGACCTGCCGCCACCGTCGGTGTCCATGTGGTCATCTCCTTTGAAATCGTGTACCACCGTGTCTTGGGTATCGACGAGCTTGTCGACGTAAGCCATGAGGTCGGCAATAGAGTCGGCACCGGCTTCTTGGATCTTCTCAAAGAGCTTGAGATTGGTGACCCCCTTCTTGTAGGAAGCTATGACATCTTCGTCCTTGACACCAGCGAGGGTGTTGCGGTTCTCGAAGAAGCGATTGGTGTACTCTCGGAGAGTTTCATCTTTCCTCATCCGTACTTTGGCGAGGTGGTGAGTGTTGCCGGGGCGGTTGTAGGTCGCTTGGTAGTTGTTCGTGAAGAGCCATGATAGGGTCGCCCACGAAGTGATGCACTCCGCGGGGAGATTGTCAAGCCACAGGAGTGGTGCTTGGCCCATCATGAGAGGGAAGTATCCCGCCATGTGATCTTCGTTGCCTCCAGACACCCGGGCGGCAATGTTGTACATCTTGAGCCAAATACTCGGGTCGGAGCGACCGTCGTATTTTTTGATGGCTGGCTTGAAGTCTTTCGGGTATGTGATCGTCCTGAGATCGGATTCGACTTGCTGGTTGGAGGTGACCGCAGAGCTCTCGATGACGAGACAGGTGGTTGGATCGGTGGATTCCGCCGGCATTGAGCCGAAGCAGATGTCAACGGGATTGGCGAGGAAGTCCGCCATGCTTTCCGGGAAGATGACCCTGCTTGGTGAAGCCATCGAGTTACATGAAGAACCCTGGATTTGCCCCTACCTGGCGCGCCAACTGTCAGATATTTAGATCTGCACAGCCCACAGGGGGTTAACCCCGGTGGTTTATTTGTTCGGCGGGGAGAAATCTAGGGCTAAGAACTCGAAGGTTGCGCATGAGCACACGGAACACAATGAACACGGCGAGTTTATACTGGTTTGGGCCTCCGGAGAGTAAAACCGTACGTCAAGTTCTTGATTATATTGATGTGGATGACTTGGGGCGACTTGCAATGACTTGGCCTCAGGGGTTCGGCCTTGCCCGCCTTATATTGGGTGACGGACAAGGTCGGTGGACCCTGAGTCCAGGTCGGTTACAATAGGGAAACCAATCTAAGAAAAGTTACAATATAATCCCATGATCTTCGGACTGTCTGGAGGCGCAGCCGACATCTTGTGTCTTGTCTTGCACGCCAAGTTACCCGACCAGGTCAGATAAAGTCGTTTGGGGAATCTTCTGGAAGGTCTTCAGGAGGTCGTGTGGGCGACCAACCAGGTCGGTTGGGCCCACTGTCAGGTCGGCGGGTCTTCTGGTAGGCCGGACCCACTTGTCGGGACGACCGTGAGCCTGATCGGTAGGGACCCAGGGGTACCCATGTCTCACACCTGTCTCCATCACGCCAAGATCGGATCGTTGTTCCCCATTGGAACAACCCATGGCGTGAGGGCAGCGCCGAGTGCCACCGTATCCTCATCGTGCCTGACCGCCGCCCAGAGGAGCAATCGAACACCAGAAAGATCAGGCCGTGTTCATCACCGTCAGTTCATCGTTTTGTCTTGGGTATCTCTCATGATCGTAGTGTTCATTCAATCCATCTAGTTTTTGTTTTCCATGTCACGAATTCTCTACTTCTCCATGCATAGTTCCTAAACTCTACTTCTCCATGCATAGTTCCTTAATCAATAGTATTCTATTCTCTAAGTTGATGTCATGCTTCGTTCCATCATATTTTGATAAATACATCAGGTCTCTTTAATTTATCACCTACATGCATGTTGTCATCTGCTACCTACGCATACACTCCATCCATCTTCTCTCTCTGATCCATATACTACGTACAACTTTACCTACGGTCGTGTCCTCATGTTGTTCCATGCCGACTCAGCAGAAGCCATCTCCTATCTCTTTGCAGTTGTTGCCGGCATCAATCACATCTGCACAAGCGCAGCTCCACCATCACGTCGAGCCGCAGCTCACCACCATCCGTCGTCCACCATCCACCACGGGGAGTTTCGCCAAGGAGTTAGCTGCACCATCGGTTGTCGTCATCCGCTCGTCGCCGGAACACCGCCGCCCGAGTCGGGCCACCGTCCGCCGAGAGCCGCCGTGCCTTGGATCGCTCGAGTAGAGGCACGGGACATCGTCGGGCCGTCGCCCCTCTACTCCATCATGACCTGCTGCACCGACTCACCTGCCTTGGTAGCACCTGTTCCCCTCTCTCTTGTTTCTCCATGATCACTGCTGCCGTCTGTTCTTTCTACATGTACTTCAGCGATGGCCGTAGTCACCAGGAGAAGCATGGCCAACCATCGTAGCCACGAGCTTGCTGGTGCTCTTGTCTTGCCGAGCTCACCGTCGACATAGCAAGCCATCAGGAACATCTGATCACCGGCCGTGAAGTCCATGTACAAGGAAAGATATAGAAAGAAGGTCACGTTCTTGTACAGAAGCAAAAGCCATGCATCTAATTAGGACTTTTCCTTTACCAAATAATCAGCACTTTTCCTACACTTCTTTTCGGTAATGTGAAACTTCATTGATCACTAGGCCTTGCAAATCTTTGATCTATGGAATAATTATTTATTCATCTGTAAAATCATCCTTGCTCACGTTAGCCAACCTATCTATCATTTAATTTCTTTTCTTGATTATTTCTCATGGTGACATCATCTTTATGTCATATTCAATCAATTATCCTTTTCTTGTTATTAAAATTCATATCTTATTCTATTCAATTCCGATCTAGGTAATTCTTTCACTGACATGTTCATCCTAACACGTAGATTAATTTTAGACTGCTTTTCAGTACGTTTTATGATGATTGGTGTACTGTTTTTAATTTAGGTTGTTTGATTGTTAGAGTATGTGTGCTCCGGATGTTTTGCTTTGGATGATTGATGCGAGTAGTATGATCATCTTTCTGGAGTATTGAAGAATGTGAAGATGAGGATATTTTGAGCAACTATTCTCTGGTTAAAGGCAAGTGTGTCCTTGTTCTTTTATCCCAATAATTATTTAATCACTCACTGCATTGCTTGCATTAATTTTGATGGGTTCCTATTAAGGATGATGACTAGCATTCTTTTTATCATTGCCTTGTATAGCTGGGTTGCTTAATTAATATTGATGGTAGATGTTGCTTAGTTTGCTCAACTGAGTTGGTAAAAATCAACATGGTTGCCCTTTTATGCTCTATGTTCCTTTGTGATAATTCTATTTACAAGATCATATGTGTTAATTGGAACATGGAGAACCACCCAGGAAAACAGTGCAACCACAAGACATATGGCTCTGTCTTGGCCAATTAATTAGAGGACTCTAGTGTTGGACTTGTGATTAGGGGGCATGACTCGCAGAACCTCGTGCACTAGAACACACTAGGGAAGTCTTTGTAAAGGCCTCGTAGCGTCCCTATGCAATCACACCTTGGTAGTGTGGTATGATGCCTAGCTAGCATCGCATGGTTGGGTCCAAAGTTCTTCGGGACTTTTACGCGACTTGTGGTGAAAGTGTACAACCTCCGCAGAGTGTAAAACTAATCGATTAGCTGTGCTCACGGTCAAGAGCGGCCTGGACCCTCGCATGATAATTGAACTTGAAGATGGACTTAAATCATGATCTATGATATGGTTATGCTTGCCATATGCTTATGGCGTATCTTGCCTCTATGCTTAATGTGGGTCGGTATATACTTATACTTTATTAGTAATCAGGTGCTAATAAAATTTGACCAACTAAAATTGCTTAATGCAGTCAATCTGTCAGCCTTTCCTTGTCAAGCCTTTGCATTCATACTTTCCCCACACTTGCTGAGTATGACATGTGCTCACCCTTGCTATAAACGATGTTTCTCAGAAAGAGGAAGCCGCTATGAAGTCATTGTGAAGATGTTGCTGGTGCCAGGCGTACGCAACCCCCAGTCGACTGCCTGTGATGTTTGGAGCCTTTGTTTCCAGGATTAAGCGTAATACTCTGACAATCTCCCTTTTTCTTACGTGATACTGTTTCTGTATTCACTTATATGTCACTATATGTATGAAAATAGATCCTGGCATACATATAGTTGTGCACTTGGTTTTCTTTGGAAAAACAGGTGTGACACAAAGTCATCTTTCCAACCATGTGCAATCCGATAACAAGGACTTCCTTTGTGCCTCGGGATCACTCTTTGACATTTGCACATGTCCACCTATCTCAAAGTGTGTGTATTTTTCTCCCCCCCCCCTCCTTGATATAACATTATTTTCCAATGACCTTTTTGACGAGTCTTGGTAAGACCATGAGAAGCTTGTCTTGTTTTGATAATATCTCAATTATAATATCTTGGTACGACTAAACTTTTCCCAAAAAGCTCCACATAAAGCCTACCACATATATATGTTTTTGAGAGGGAAAGGAGTAGAATAAATAGGCTTGAGAGACAAGATGAGATGAGAGTTCATGAGCAAGGTGCAAGGTGGTTTAAATTTTTGAACTTGGTTTAGCTCTTTTTCATCTTGTTCTTTATTTCAAAATTTCTGAGATCCATTTGAATTTTGGGAGCATGTTTAATAGTTGTGGGAAGAGCTTAATTAATATCCGCCCTCCGTAGGGACAAAGGCTAGTACACTATGGATCTCTAACGAATTAAACTTTTGAGAGCATTATGTTTTCTTGTGTATGATCAAGTGCAGGATTTGAGCAATGAAGGGCAACACTAATATCCATCGAAGGCTTACTCAAGGACGAGCAAGGTTTAAGCATGGGGGAGATGTTGACGGTGAATTTCCGTCAACCTAGCCATGAGTTTACCTTCGGTGTTGGCATCAATTTTATATCTTTTCCATTGGGTACTAACCCCCTTGATATAACAAGTTCATTCGTGAATGTCGGTTTTGGAATTTAATGCTTATGCAGGGATTTAGCGTTAAATGTAAGACTTCCGGGTAAAGTTCATCAAGCACCTCGTGAGAAGACCATGAAGCCCGGTACAAGTCAAGTAATTAATGAAGTGAACATGACTCCAAGAAGTCCAAGGACCAACCCGTGAAGGCAGAAAACTCCGAGGACCTGGACAGAAAATGCTGAAGCTTGCACGACAAGGAGCCCTATCCAACCGCGGAGAAACTGACGCCAAGGGCCCACATGCAGAAGGGAGAACGTTCCAGAAGACACGAGAAGCTTGCACAACTGTAAGGAATCGGATGCTCGTAGCCTAAGAGGGGGAGGGGGTGAATTAGGCAAACTTAAAACCTTAACCTATGGCTTCAGTACTTTTACATAAAGATAAAACTTGAACATACTATCTAGATGTGCAACTAAGGTTGTTCTAGTGTGAAACTCCCATCCCAAAACAAGGTTTGCAACCTATAGCCAATCCTAGCATGATACTACTCTAGAAAAGTAAAGGCAAACAAAGATTGCAAGAGAGTAATGCAGAAACGTAAAGAGGGATGAGAGGAAGCAAACTCTTGACACGCGATTTATCCCGTGGTATCGGTAGGCACTAATCCACCCCTAGTCCACGTTGTTGAAGCACTCACACAAGAGTATTGCTTCCCGGTCACCAAGTCTCTCCTAAGAGCACCACTTGACTCGCCACAAAGGCTCGCCACTTAGGCACTCACCAAGCTCCCTTGGTCACCTTGATGTCGCCTCCACTAAGGAGCTTCTCCACCAAGGAAGGGGTCTCCACGTCCCCCGCACAAAGTGTCCTCGCCGCTCCATACCAAGCCGGAGGCTCAAAGACGATTGCCGGTGAGCCACTTAGGCCCCAAGGCTTTCAGCGAACCTTGTACACCTTGAATCACTCAAGAATCACCTCACAAGGTTGGCACAACCTTGCACTCACTTAGCTCTAAGCTAAGCCTAGCACTAAGCATATACACTAAGCATATGCAAGTCTATGGATGAGCAATTAAGCACTTGGATGGATTGGATATGATCTTCTAGGTGTCTTGCACTCCTCTGCACTTCCACACAATCCAGCAACTTCAAATGGGTGAGTGGAGGGGGTATAAATAGCCCATGGCACTCAAAGAGCCGTTTGCTAACGGCCACTGAAAAGTTAAGCGTCAGATGAACCGATGCTATGCTTTTTCTAGGCGTCGGTTCATCTGGTGCCCTCCACGTCACTTAGTCATTGCAAATCTGCTGACACAACTGCTCTGACGCTATACACCGACGGTGCGTCGAATCATCCGATGCTGAAGGACTCCTCGCCAAAACCTTACTATCCGCATCTTCGAGACCGTCGGATGAACCTCTGCTCCACCGTCGGTTCATCCGGTACTGAAGCTCTAGTCTTGGCGCGTCTCTGTCTTGATTCAGACGAAGCGTCGGATAGACCGACGGTGTCCCCACTTAGACCGTCGGTTCATCCAGTGCTACTGACTTCGCTGCTTCTCCTCTGCAATTCATCCGGCACATCTAGAAACTGGACCGTCGGATCATCCAACGGTGTCAACTTCATTTTGCCTGCTGCGTAGTGTACCAAGTGCACCGACGCTTCTTCCTAGGGTACCGTTGGTTCATCCGACGGTGTCTTTTTCCTTCCTTTTCTTCGCGTCTTCAACTTGTCATTGCTTCAACTTAACATACTTAACATGTCATCACTTATAGCCTCAAAATATATACTAAGTCCTCATTTTTGCTATGAGTAACTTAACATGTGCATGGTATGTTAACTTGTGGTATGACATGTTAACTTAGGCATGGTATGTTAACATGTGGTAACATCCATGGGACCTAGGAATGCCTACAAAGACATGCTAGACAATGTGGTTAGTCCCATTACTTGTGTTAGCCTGAATCACCAAAATCAACTCGAACAAATGGCAAATGGGGCCATGTTCGCTACAATCTCCCCCTTTGGACTCGCCCTAGGCTAACCCACATGAATAGGGGTGTGTCGTGACAGGACGAAGGTTCCAAAAGGCGGCCGTCTTCGGAGTTGGAACGGAAGCCGCGATTTAAAGAAGCTTTTATGAGATTGAATTTGTTTTGTTCATCTTTGCTTGGAACTTCAACAAGAGCTTGATCCAATCTCTCTAGATTGGTTTTACCTATCCCTCTCTATCTCTTGCTACCTCTGGTTTTCATTACATTAGATTCGTTTTCTTGGTGTTCTCTAGATTAGATGCTAAAGCAACAACCTTTCGAAGATTAAAGTGTTTGTGGCTTTAATAGATTGATTCTTGCATCACACATCTGTTCCACAGATTCGATACCTTGGGTTCACACTTGAGGGAAGAAGGGTCCCTTGACTACGATGGAGGATTTGTCTGCTTGCAATCCAAACGAAGTTTGATACGCATATATACCGTCAACAGGCATGTTGATGCTTAACCTGCGCACCACTTCCACAAACTTCTCAAAATGAGTATCAAGTTTACCTCAAAAGTATGGCTTGAGTTGCGGCATCTTCATGTCTTCCCCCAGCATCTCAAACTCTGGTTCTTCGGTAATGATCTCGGTAACCTTCTCCTTAGCAAATTCCCCCGCCTCGGTAGATGGTTTAGGCTTTCTACCTCCCGCTAGATGTTCGGGGTCCGCGATCTCCTTTCCCGAACGAGTTTGAATGGCCTTCGCCGTCTCGGGACCATGAGGTTGTCCCAGTAACTTCCCTTCACTAGCGGATAGGCGCTCGACAAGTTGTCCCACTAGTGTCTCGAGCATCTTCATCATGTTGAGCACTTGATGGTTGGAGCTTCCGACCTTCGTCACCTTGCTATCGATGTTCTCCAACACTTTATCTATTGCCTTGAACTTGCCCGTAGCAGAAGTTCGGCAAATATCCCTTCCTCATGTAGTCGAGCATCTTGGCTTCCTCTGGACAATCTTTTTGTACATGGCCATACTCCCCGCACTCCTCACATGTGGATCTTGCTTTAGGTCTTGAGCTTCTTTCTTTTCTATCTACATCCTTTCCAACCTCCTCATGAGTAAGTCAATCTTGCCTTCAAGAAGATCCTCCTTTCCACTTGCAATACTCCTTTGACATTCCCCGTGGGTTGAACCGGGAGTAAGTGTCCGGATGACGCCCATGTATCATTATCCACGACCTTCTTGAATAAAGTGAATGCTTCGGTTGTTGTGAGCTAGATGATAGATCCTCCCGCCGAGGCATCAATAATTGTCCTTGACACCATGCTAAGTCCTTGATAGAACTTTTGAACAAGATCTTCCTTTGGGAACTTATGATGTGGCACAGCCCGAGTGTACTCATTGAAACGCTCAAAAGCTTCCGAAATAGTTGTTGAATGTGTATATGCGTATAAAATTTCGTATGGACATGCAAGCGGACAAGTCCTCCGTCGTAGCCAAGGGACCCTTCTTCCCTCATGTGTGAACCCAAGGTATCGAATCCGTGGAACAAATGTGCGATGCAAGAATCAATCTATTAAAGCCGAGAACTTTGATCTTCAAAGGGGAATCTTATGCATCTAATCTAAAGAACATCATAAAAACGAATCTAATCTATGAAAACCGGAGGTAGCAAGAGATAGAAAGGGATAGGTAAAACCAATCTAGAGAGATTGGATCAAGCTTTTGTTGAAGTTCCAAGCAAAGAAGAAATAGCCAAGTCGAATCTCATAAAAAGGTTCTTCAAATCGCGGCTTCCCGTCCAACTCCGAAGACGCCCACCTTTTGGAGCCACTGTTCTGTCACAACACACTCCTATTCGTGCAGGTTAGCCTAGGGCGAGTCTAATGGACAAGTTGAAATCTCTTGGAAGGTCAGGTATGCACCTCTAGCCACCACGGCTACGAGAACACCCTCTATGATCTATCTCGAGAATACATCTTGAAGTAAGAAAAGCCAATTGGAATCAAAGTCGTAGAAGAAGCACTTGATCGCTAGAAATCAGATTGCAACTTGATAATTCAACATAATACATGATACATGAACAAGATCACCACCGGGATCCTACCTTGATCTTGCTCCTAGCTCCTGGAACTCCGACGTGGTCTTCCTTGCAAGGTTCCCACATCGGCTAGGGAAACCCTAGACAACTAGCTCGACCCTCTCCTCTCCGGAATGGTGTCCCTCTCTTCTCTGCTCCTCGGCGGTGAATGACGAATGAGTTGATGCGTGGCTCTTGGCCAAGGGGGCTATAAATAGTCCGAGAGGCGGCTAGGTCAAAGGAGGCGACAAATGGACCCAGAAATGGGCTGGGCCGGCCGGCTGGCCTGGGCCCATTCTGGCCCATCTCGTGGCCTCCTTCCTCGTTGATGCTTCCCGTGTCTTCTAGAACGTTATCCCTTCTGCATGTGGGCCCTTGACGTTAGTTTCTTCACGATTTAGATGAAGCTCCTTGTCCCGCAAGATTCAGCATTTTCTGTTCAGGTCCTCAGAGTTTTCCATCTTCACGGGTTGGTCCTTGGGCTTCTTGGAGTCATGTTCACTTCATTGCTTGACTTGTGCCGAGCTTCAAGGTCTTGTCACGAGGTGCTTGATGAACTTTACCCGGAAGTCTTGCTTTCAACGCTAAATTCCTGCATAAACATCAAACTCCAAAACCAACATGCACGAACGAACTTGTTATATCTAGGGGGTTAGTACCAATGGATAAGATATAAAATTCATGCCAACACTGAAGGTAAACTCATGGCTAGGTTGACGGAAATTCACCGTCAACAATAGTCTCCGTAGGATATTGATCAAACGTAGCAATCTTATTATGCAAGCTTTGAGTCTTACCTGGTGAGTAGTATTCACTTTATTGTTTTTATACATACTCATATTTTTTTCTCATACATATTTTTTCTTTATCTCTTTCCTTTTTCTCTTTTTTTTCATTTTTTTCTCTTTTCTATACACAGATTTTTTTAATT
The DNA here is from genome assembly GCA_036936925.1 of Cenchrus fungigraminus. Taxonomy (NCBI): domain Eukaryota; kingdom Viridiplantae; phylum Streptophyta; class Magnoliopsida; order Poales; family Poaceae; genus Cenchrus; species Cenchrus fungigraminus. The sequence goes on from CM072772.1 coordinate 83,490,443, forward strand.
ACTCCCCTTGAACTTTAAATTGCATTGTACCTACCTCCTCCCCCATGCTTAGACATTTGCTCGTCGTCAGGCAAAGAGGTGATAGAGATAAGGTAGGTACTAGAAATATTTTTCCTTTGGAGAGATGTTTGAAATCTTCAATCTTGGCACCATCTTGTAATCTTCCTTGAATTGACGATCCATACTCATATGATAGGTTGTGGTCAAGGAGGTAAACACAAAAGATGATATTTTTGGTTTTAAGAGTGGATATCCGGCGAGGTTTGTGAAATCTCCGATGTGGGGATACACAATACGCGGATAAAAAGGCTAGCAATAAGATAGATACGCAAAAACGGAATGACCAGCTTCTTAGTCTTGGGCCAGAGAAATAAAGCCCTGAAATAACTCACCCAAAAATAAACCTTATATACTAAGTTTTTGTACTCAAATATATATATGTGGCTCTGGATAGGTAGAGCAACATGCAAGTGGTATTTATGACAAGGTTAGCATTACTTTTAAGAACAAAAATAAATCATCTTTAATCCATCAAAACTTGAGAGCACATAAAACACTATGGGTCTTTATTTTTATCATAACCTGCGCAAAAGATTAAGCTAGCATTTAGATAATTTCAGATTTATATTTTAAGAGAGCATTAGCTTAATCATGCATAAAACAAGTACAAAGATAAACAAAGCGGCAACTATCATCATATATCAACATGGCACAAACTTTGTATTTTTGCCAAAGGTAAAAACAAGGTGGTGATTTTATTCATGATGAAAATAAAAACTAACACAGATGCTGAAAATTTAAATAAAAACTGAAAACACTACGCATACATAGGCGCATACAAGCTAAAAATTAAAGAAAAGGGAAAAGGAAAGATTAAACTAAAGCTCCTCCTCTCTCTAATCTTCCGCCGGTGGTTGATATTGGTAATCTTGATTGTTGTACCCTTGCTCATAATAGGATTGCACCGCTCCTCCTATGAATGGCTCCGGCGGTGCTAGGTGAAGACGTCCAAGCTCAAAGGCAATGTTTACATTTCCTTCACCCATTTGGTTTGCATTGGTTTGGATGGCTGCGATATTTTGCATGTTTCTTGCAACATATCCTCCAATGATGGCCACACTTTGTTGTGGTTGAGGAAGGTGTGCATATTGCTCCGCAAAGGCTACGTTGGGTACCGCAAAATTTGGTGGGGGCATGGCTGCACCACTCCCCCATGCTTGCATTGGTACACCACCGTAGTATCTTGGCGGTGCCGGAATTCCTCCAAATGGTGGCACATAATTTTGTGGCGCACCTTCTCCTTGGGCTGCGGAAGAACCTTCTTCTATAATCCTTCCTCTCTTATTTTTCTTCACCGGCACAAGAAGTCCTTCCTCTAACCAATCTTCTTTCCCCTCAAGAAAAAGTCTTAGTCTTGCATCCGGTAGGGGCAAATTCACCTTGGCCAATTTGAACCCTCCTCTCTCATCTCCACTTATATATTTGCCTTGCTTCAAATAATCAAATCCTAGGGAAGTCCCGACTAGGAGATGCTCCGGGTTTCTTGGAATTCCTGGTCTCAAAGAGATAGCCAACATGGAGAGGTAACACCCCGAACCAATATCTCCCGAACCCGATGTTGCTTCACAACACCACCGGTTGATCATAAGAAGAGTGGGGTCGATTGGCTGCCCGGCAATCAAGGCCGAGTAAAGCCAATTCACCTCCATGTCGGTTATCTTGGTCTCTTTCATTCTCCCCAAAATCCTCTTGCTCATCCACAAGTGAAACACTTGGATGATGGGGTTCCGGATACTATTTCTTTGCCGGTTAGCTTCTCCCGCGATCATTCTCCAGAAACTTTCCAATGTGCCTCCATGCACATCCACTTGTTCCGGGGCTCCCTTTTGAAAACCAAGCAATTCCCTAATGTACTCATAGGGAACCACTTGTTCATCTCCCTCCAAACGGAATGAGAGACTCGACACTCCTTCATCAAGAATAGGCGCCATGGTCATGAGAATTTCCAAGGCGAATTCATTGTGGGTGTTTGCTGACACTCCGTTGGAGAATTGCACCCAACCTAGGTGTCCCAACATGTAGTAAATATCCGTATGAAAACCCAACACTTGGAGAGCTTGGTCATCGAAGTCGACATTTGCCACAAGCCTCTTCTCAAGGCGAGTGAGCTTCTCCTCCTCCTCCTCCATCTTGATAATAAACCCATACTTGGAACACCACAGAGTGTATGGAGGTGGAGCGGATGATCGTGTCGAGCGGTGAGGTCGGATGGGCGGCTCCTCCATACGTCCTTGTGGTTCGGTGAACCGCATAGACGAGCTTCGTGTGGCCCTCATGCCACCGAGGAGAAGAGTGTCGTTCCTCCTCAGCGGTGCTGTGTCCTCCTCCCTACTCCGAGGAGACTCGGAGACCGAGTGCCTCCTCGAAGAGGTTGTCGATGATGGCTTGGACGATGATGATCCCTTCTTGGTGAAAAGACTTGTAGTTTTCTTCCACATGGTTGCTGCACTCTCCCTCACAAATATATACCCGGGGTTTTCGACCGGAAACAAGGCACACAAATATTATTTGGAGTATGGACTTTGAGTGGATTTAGGATGGATTTTGTTGGACGAAACAAAACTCGAAGTGGAAGGCTAAGTCTAAGGTGGTTCTGGACTATGAGCTCAAGCACACGAACAAAGAACTAGATGAATGACTTACCTGCCGAAGGGGAGCACCAGGGGGCTTTAAAAGGGGGGAGGCCGGCCGGCCTGGGCTGACCGGCCTAAGTGGCCTGCTGCTCCACTTGGCTCGGTCTTCCTCCAGCGCACTCATGCTTGCTTTGTTGCTTTGTGACCGCGTGCTCCACGGGGTTGCACCGCCCAAAAGTTCTCGTCCACTCCTTTGCTTGCATGATTGATCCTTCCACTTGATTGTTTTTGCTTTGAGTCACTTCCATGCTCCCTTACCTCACATGCCTCCATGAGATTCCTGCAAAACAAAGCTTTGGCTGCCCCCCCATGCTTGTCCTTTGCATGTGGTTTGATGAAAAATGTTGGAGGGGCATCCCGTGATGCATCATGGTGCATGCATAGTTAAATTAACCCATTTGCCTTCCTCTAAGCATGTTTTAATGCTAAGCACTCCTCAAATTTAGAAAAATAAAAATAAACTCAGAGTTTGCAATGAGTTCAAATATAATTAGAGGAGTTTTTAAGCATCAAAAACAAATGTAAGTCGAAAATATTTTCCGACTACTTATATTTTGGTTTCACCGGTATTGTTTGCTTCCATTAGTTGAGAGCAAGCTTTTCCCGGCTTGATCATGGGGGCATAGGTTTAGGTTCTAATTTTGGTTAAGAGTGAGAGAGATTTTGAATGAAATAAAATTAAATGAGGCTTAGAAAAATTCTAACTCTAGAGAAACCAAGGATATGAATTTTTAAACCAACCAAAAGTTAAGTTTCTAGGTTCACACGAGTCCTACCATGCGCTGAAATTTAAACAGCATCTAGGTACATAGCGTGGCTCTACTCGTGTGTTTTTAACATGTAAAACAAGTCAACCATAGCATCATGAAGAGGATGAAAGGTTGAGGTAGGTTCTGAATTTTTTTGGTTTTGGTTCCTCGAAAAGAAGCGAATAACACATAGGATGGCTCATGTAAAGGGTTTATGATCCAAATAAAATATCCAAATAGAATTTATAACTCTAAACATTATCCAACCACTTTAAGTGTCTATGAATGTCTTATGTAGCAAAATTTAAAACTAACTTACTTGAAAAACTCGAAAAATCTTGATCGGGTTGTCCTCTCGGTAGCTTATTCTTGACTCGACGAAACGGGTTGCCTCCCGCCTAGCGCTTCGTTTATAGTCCATGGCTAGATTTCTTCACTTGATTACTTCAGATCAACACTCTTTGCGGGCATTGCAATCTTGGGTACCCACTTCCGCACCATCTTGGGTGCAGGCTTATTCTCCGGCTTAGTCATCTTTTTGGTCTTCCCAGGCGGCTTTTGTTCCTTTATCTTGACGGATGCAACAACCTCCTTGATTTCCTTCGCTTCCTTCTTTTCCGGATCTTCCTTCTTCCTTGGCTCTTCCTTACTAACGCGACGATGAGGCGGAATATATTTAACTTTGATCATATTGCATACCTCGAAGCGTGGTCGAAACTTGAAGGAACTCCTCTCGCCGTTGATGTCGAACTTGATCTCCCTCTTGCCGATGTCGATGGTAGCTCCCACGGTCTTGAGGAATGGCCTCCCAAGGATGAGTGGCGACTTCTCTCTTTCTCCCATCTCGAGCACCACGAAGTCGACGGGGATGAAGTGGTGTCTGATCTTCATGGGCACATCCACGGCGATGCCCAAAGGGTAGCGAATGGAGTTGTCACCCAACTCCAAGCACATGGTCGTAGGCTCTAGCTCCGGTAAGTGTAGCTTCTTGAACACATCTCTTGGCATGACGCTCACACTTGCTCCAAGGTCGCATAATGCCTTCTCAAACTTGAATGAACCAACGGAACACGGAATCGTTGGGCATCCGGGGTCTCCTTGCTTCTCTAGTCCGTTCGCAATAGCGGCGCTACATTGCTCGGACATCTTGACATGATCCACCCCGAGTGTTGCTATCTCATACTTGTTTGCAAGAATATCTTTGAAGTAGCGAGAATATGTAGGAACTTGAAGGGCGTCCAATAGCGGCATGTTGATGCTCAACCTACGCACAACCTCCACAAACTTCTCAAAATGATTATCAAGTTTACCTCGGAAGTAGCGTGGCTTGAGTTGCGGTATCTTCGTGTCTTCACCCAACATCTCAAACTCGGGCTCTTCGGTGATGATCTCAGTAACCTTCTCCTTAGCAAACTCCTCCACCTCGGTAGATGGTTTAGGCTTTCTTGCTCCCGCGGAACGCTCCGGATCTTCGGTCTCCTTCCCTGAACAAGTTTGAATGGCCTTCGCCATCTCGGGACCTTGAGGTTGCCCCGCAAGCTTCCCTTCATTAGCAGATAGGCGCCCGGCAAGTTGTCCCACTTATGTCTCGAGCATCTTCATCATGTTGAGCACTTGATGGTTGGAGCTTCTGACCTCCGTCACCTTGCTATCGATGTTCCCCAACACCTTGTCTATGGATTTGAACTTAGTGACGGTGTCCTTGTTGATCTTAGCTTGCTCGTCCATGAAGTCCTTCAATTGCATATGAAGAGGAACCGAATTCGGAATGGATGAGATTGCATTAAATTGAAGTCTACCTTGCCCATAGCGGAAGTTCGGCAAATCTCCCTTCCTCATGTAATCGAGCATCTTGGCTTCCTCCGGGCAATCCTTTTGGACATGGCCATATTCTTCGCACTCTTCACATGTGGATCTTGCTTTGACAGCCTTTAAGTCTTGAGCCTCTTTCTTTTCTATCTCCATCTTCTCAAACCTCCACATAAGCGAATCGATCTTGCCTTCGAGTAGATCTTCCTTCCCCACTTGCAAGACTCCTTTGACGTTCCCCGTGGGTTGAACCGGAAGTAAGCGTCCGGATGATGCCCATGTGTCATTGTCCGCGACCTTCTTGAATAGAGTGAAAGCTTGGGTTGGTGTAAGCTCGATGATGGATCCTCCAGCCGATGCATCGATGATTGTCCTTGACGCCATAGTAAGTCCTTGATAGAACTTTTGAACGAGATCTTCCTTCGGGAACTTGTGATGTGGAATCACCTCAGTGTACTCATTGAAATGCTCAAATACTTCCGATATAGTCTCCGTAGGATATTGAGCAAAGGTAGCAATCTTATTGCGCAAGCTTTGAGTCTTACCCGGTGAGTAGTATTCCTTCATGAAGGCTCTCATCAAGGTATCCCAATTTTGCACCGTCTCCGCCGGTTGAGAGTAGAACCATTGCAAAGCCTTCCCAAGTAACGAGAACGGAAAGAGCCTTGCCCTCATTTGATCTTGGGTCACCCGTCCATGTTGAAAGTTTGACAAAGTTGAATGAACGCTTGGAGGTGAAGGTTTGCATCCTCTTTACCGGTGAAGGGTGAATGTTGCACCATGCGAATTGTTGAGGTCTTGATCTCGAACGGCCTTCTGATCTCCGCGAGGTTCAAGATTGGTAGGTCGACGATATCCAGGGTGCATAGCTCCCCGATCTTGCGCTCCGGCTGCGGTTGTTCTCCCATCGATTGCGGTGGAAGTTGATTCTCCCTAGGGCTTGGAGGTGGTGATTCCTTTGGAGACTCCGACGATCCTTTGGCCTCCGCTTTTGGATTTGCAAATTCCAGCTTTTTAGCTTGTGCTTCACGTCTCCTTAGCCTGTAAAGTTTTTCTGGATCATCCACAAAATTTTTGGGTTTGTTGGAGAGGTAGCCGTCCATCTCCTGTTAGGGTTAGCAATAAACAAAATATAAACAAAAACAAAAATAAAAACAAATCTAAGAAAACTAGGTTTAGTCAAACTAGATTAGATTGATTTTAAGGATGATCAAAAGTTAGTAGATGCAAAAAGAAAAACCAAAAGAAAACTGAAAATATTCAGAAAAAGCAATAAAAGATCGAATCTTGATCACTTGTTCCCCGGCAACGGCGCCAGAAAAAGGGGCTTGTTGATGGTGTATATGCGTATCAAATTTTGTATGGATTTGCAAGCGGACAAGTCCTCCGTCGTAGCCAAGGGACCCTTCTTCCCTCAAGTGTGAACCCAAGGTATCGAATCTGTGGAACATATGTGCGATGCAAGAATCAATCTATTAAAGCCGAGAACTTTGATCTTCAAAAGGGAAATCTTATGCATCTAATCTAAAGAACATCATAAAAACGAATCTAATCTATGAAAATGGGGAGGTAGCAAGAGATAGAGAGGGATAGGTAAAACCAATCTAGAGAGATTGGATCAAGCTTTTGTTGAAGGTCCAAGCAAAGAAGAAATAGCCAAGTCGAATCTCATAAAAAGCTTCTTTAAATCGCAGCTTCCCGTCCAACTCCGAAGACGCCCACATTTTGGAGCCACCGTTCTGTCACAACGCACTCCTATTCATGTGGGTTAGCCTAGGGTGAGTCCAATGGACAAGTTGAAATCTCTTGGAAGGTCCGACATGCACCTCTAGCCACCACGGCTACAAGAACACCCTCTATGATCTATCTCGAGAATAGATCTTGAAGTAACAAAAGCCAATTGAAATCAAAGTCGTAGAAGAAGCACTTGATTGCTAGAAATCGGATTGCAACTTGATAATTCAACATAATACATGATACATGAACAAGATCACCACCGGGATCCTACCTTGATCTTGCTCCTAGCTCCTGGAACTCCGACGTGGTCTTCCTTGCAAGGTTCCCACGTCGGCTAGGGAAACCCTAGACAACTAGCTCGACCCTCTCCTCTCCGGAATGGTGTCCCTCTCTTCTCTGCTCCTCGGCGGCGAATGACGAATGAGTTGATGCATGGCTCTTGGCCAGGGGGCAATAAATAGTCCGAGAGGCGGCTAGGTCAAAGGGGGCGACGAATGGACCCAGAATTGGGCTGGGCCGGCCGGCCGGGGCCGGCCGGCCTGGGCCCATTCTGGCCCATCTCCTGGCCTCCTTCCTCGGTGATGCTTCCTGTGTCTTCTAGAACATTCTCCCTTCTGCATGTGGGCCCTTGACGTCAATTTCTCCGCAGTTTAGATGAAGCTCCTTGTCCCGCAAGATTCAGCATTTTCTGTTCAGGTCCTCAGAGTTTTTCGTCTTCACGGGTTGGTCCTTGGGCTTTTTGGAGTCATGTTCACTTCATTGCTTGACTTATGCCGGGCTTCAAGGTCTTGTCATGAGGTGCTTGATGAACTTTACCCGGAAGTCTTGCTTTCAACGCTAAATTCCTGCATAAACATCAAACTCCAAAACCAACATGCACGAACGAACTTGTTTTATCCAGGGGGTTAGTACCAATGGATAAGATATAAAATTCATGCCAACACCGAAGGTAAACTCATGGCTAGGTTGACGGAAATTCACCGTCAACAATAGTCTCCGTAGGATATTGATCAAACGTAGCAATCTTATTATGCAAGCTTTGAGTCTTACTCGGTGAGTAGTATTCCTTCATGAAAACTCTCATCAAAGCCTCCCAATTTTGCACCGTCTTCGCCAGTTGAGTGTAGAACCATTGAAAAGCTTTCCAAAGTAGTGAGAATGGGAAAAGCCTTGCCCTCATTTGATTTTGAGTCACCTGTCCATGTTGAAAGTCTGACATAGTTGAATGAACGCTTAGAGGTGAAGGTTGGGATCCTCTTTACTGGTGATGGGTGAATGTTGCACCATGTGGATTGCATGTTGAGGTCTTGGTCCCGAACGACCTTCCGATCTCTACTAGGTTTAAGATAGGTAGGTCGACGATGTCCGGGGTGCATAGCTCCCTGATCTTACGCTCCAGCAACAGTTGTTCTCCCATCGGTGGCATTTGAAGCTGATCTTTCTTCGGACTTGGAGGTGGTGATTCCTTTGGAGATTCCGATGATCCTTCGGCCTCCGCTTTTGGATCTGCAATTTCCTATTTTTTACCTTGTGCTTCACGTCTTCTTTGCCTGTAAAGTTTTTCTGGATCATCCACAAAACTTTTTGGGTTTGTTGGAGAGGTAGCCGTCCATCTCCTATTAGGGTTAGCAATAAACAAAATATATACAAAAATATAAAAAGAAATCTACAAAGTAGGGTTAGTCAAAAACTAGATTAGATTGGTTTTTGAGGATGATCAAAGTTTATAAATGCAAAAAGAAAACCAAAAGAAAAACTAAAAAATATTCACAAACACAATACTAGATCAGATCTTGATTGAATCAACGGTGCCAGAAAAAGGGCTTGTTGATGGTTAAAAAATGTGTCGAACTTCGATCCGCAAGCATACAAATCTATTGTAGCCTTTTTTCCCTCGAGTATGGACCCAAGGTATCGAATCTGTGGAACATGTGCAACGCAAGGATTCAATCTAGTAAGGTGGAAAACATTGTCTTTTGAAGAGTCGAATTGCATCTAATCTAAGCTAATCTACTAAAAACAAGAGGTAGCAAGAAAAAGCATAGAGATAACCTATCTAGAGAGCCTAGATCATGCTTATGTTGTAGTTCCAAACAAAATAGATGAAGATAAAACGAATCTCATAAAAAACATCTTTAAATCGTGGCCTCCGTTCTGACTCTCGAAAGCACCCGTCGTACATGCTCTTGATGTCCTGTCACGACACCCCGCTTCTTCTGCAGGTGAACCTAGGAGCACGCTCACAAGGAACGTGTTGAAATTACTTGGTAGATCCGGTATGCACCTCTAGCCACCATGGCTACAAAAACACCCCGAGCAATCTATCTTGAGAATAGATTGAAGAAGAAGCAAACCCAAGGGAAGACAGAATCATAGAGAAGGCACTTGATCACTAGAAATCGGATTCATTATAAAACCATCACGAATGTTTACATGAACAAGATCACCACTGGGATTCTACCTTGATCTTGATCCTTGCTCTGGAACTCCGACGTGGTCTTCCTTGCAAGGTTCCCACGCCGGCTAGGGAAACCCTAGACAACTAGCATGACCCACCTCTCCGGAATGGTGTCCCTCAAGCTTCTCTGCTCCTCGGTAGCGAATGACGAATGTTATGATGTGTGGCTCTTCACACAGGGACTATAAATAGCCCGGGGGTCATCTAGGTCAAAGGGAGCGCCAAATCGAGCCTGAAATGGGATGGGTCGGCCGGCCTAGGCCGATTGTCTTGGGCCCATCCTGACCCAGCTCGGCTCCGTCTTCCTTCCCATCACTTCTTGTGTCTTCTGGAACCTTCACCCTTCTGCATGTGGGCCTTTGACGTCATTTTCTCCGCGGTTTAGATAGAGGTACTTGTCGCGAAAGCTTCAACATTTTTTGTTCAGGTCCTCAGAGATTTCTGCCTTCACACTTTGGTCCTTGGGCCATTTGGAGTCATGTTCACTTCGTGTCTTGACTTGTACCGGGCTTCATGATCTTCTCACAAGGTGCTCGATTAAGTTCACCTGGAAGTCTTTCTTTTAGCGCTAAAATCCTGCACAAACAATAAACTCCAAAAACGACATGCAAGAGCGAACGTGTTATATCAAGGGGGTTAGTACCAGTGGATAAGATATCAAATTAATGCCAACACCGAAGGTAAACTCATGGCTAGGTTGATGGAAATTCACCGTCAACAAGTGCCTTGTGCCTCTTTGTGGATGATCTTGACCCCTCAAACGTCGGGAATCACCTTCGATTTGCGAGTTTTTGGTGGAGCTCGAGGTGGTGCCTTGTATGCACGAGATTTGTGATTCCAGTTGATTGGAGTGATTTGAGGCTCCAAGATTTTAGGCATAGCATCTCCTAGAGACGCTTCACATCTACCTAAAATTTGAGCTCAATCCATGCAGCCATTTGGGAGATCCATGGTGGAGTACGTGGGGTTGACCTCCGGTTCGCACCTTTGCGAGCATCACGGACAGTCTGTCCGCACTATACGAATGGTCCGTGCACAATGCAGTTTGTCAAGTGTTCTTCGTGTTCTTCATGAGAGATTTTTGGAAATCCCGAAAATTCAACAGACAGTCCGTACTCAAGTGACGGACGGACCGTGAGGCCTTGTTTTTGTCGGGGAGCTTATGGTGGTGTTTGTTAGGGTTTACAGATGGTCCGAACTACCATGTCGGATGGTTCGCCAGCCCGACAAATGGTCCGTGAGGAGAGGACGGACGGTCCGTGGTGACTAACGAACGGTCCATCCTACCCTAACAGACGGTCCGAGCTGATCTCGCAGATTTGGCTAAGTGTTGAGTTGCTTTGTGTTTTGCTTCCGCTTGTTTGTCAATTGTTCCAATGATCGTTCCTAGGGTTGGTAGTTCTGTTGTGACTATGCGATCCTGACGATTTGGTTCTCCATCGTGTATGCTCGGATTTGGAGTTGATTTTGGGGCATAGTCTAGTTCGTCACCTTTGTGAAGAATTTTTATGGCTCTCATTCACTCCTCCTCTCTGGTCGCCTAATCGGTCCTTCAAAAGTTCACCAACTTTAAGCATGAATCATTTTTGTAAAGATTTATTTCAACCATCCCAAGTTAAGCAACAAAGCATATTTTACCCAAAACATTTATTTAAAACCAAGGTGTTCAAGGGATTAAGGACAAAGTCTAGTATGTCCTTGAAAAGGTTTTCTCGTCATCTTTATGCAATGACAAAAATATAAAGTGTGATAACATGCTTGTTATTAGAATAAAATAGAATATGCTGAGGGAGAAAACCACTTGCCTTCCTCACCTTAAAACTGATGCTCGACTTCCTCGAACGGCTGCTCTTGAGCTTCCTCGAACGACATCACTACGTGAAAACCTCAAATAGGTCACACAGTATTTGTAACGTGCCCTTAATGCCTGTTACATCCACCCATATCTGTAACGGTTGTTGTTTGGTGCCCGTTACCCATAAGCGCACCAGGACGACCCCGGGGTTGGCCTCCACAATGCCCGTTACCAATGTGGACTTCTGGTAATGGGCTTCTTAAACGCCCGTTACATGAATTCTTTGTAACGGATGTTAAATAGAGCCCGTTACAAATGTTAAACCTATCGGTAACGGGCTTGTAAAGTCCGTTACCGATCAATGCCCTATCAGTAACGGGCTATTTAAGTCCGTTACTGATCACTGCTGTATTGGTAACGGGCTATAAAGTCTATTACCGATAATTTCGTACTGGAGACGCATGCTTGTTAGGATGCGTCTCCTTTGCTGGCGACCCAATTGGATACGCTCGTGTCTTAGGACTCATCTCCTTTGATTGCCACCCAGGGTTGCCTTTTTTCTCACATCGGAGACGCACGTTGTTATTGCTCATCTCTGTCTTCTCCTTCCGACACCACTTGCTCCCTCTCCGCAGAAGGCCACTCCCGTTCCGACAACAACACTCGCTCTCTCTCTCCTCAGAAGGTCACTCGCTCGATCTCACTGCTCAGATGTCCCCGCCGGCCTGTCCCGTTCACCGCCACCAGCTACGTGCGCTCTGAGGATCATGCTTAATTTCTCTCCTGAGAAAGCCGGCACTGCTGCAGCAGGCCGGCCGGCTGCGTGCGCGACGGTGAAAGGGGCCAGCGGACGTCGACCGCGGCGTCATCCAAAGCAGACGCCTTCGTGTCCCCTCCCCTGGGGCTCAGTGTTGATGCTCACTAACTCTTATTTTTATGCGTCAACAATACATGAAAAAGGACCAAAAAGATAAATCAACAGTAGTATAGGGCCTTGGACTAATGAATTCCACGAGTTTTGGTGAATTATATATTTTCAGGGACTATTCAGGAAAATGCGAAAAGAATGAATTCTAGAAGGCTCCAGAAGACTCCCGAACTCAACCGAAGTGGGCTCCAAGAAAATATGCATCTAGAAGGGACAAGAGGCCCACACGCGAAGGCGGAGCCCAGCCGGGGCCCAGCCCAGGCCGACCGGCCCTATAGGGAGCCCGATCGGGCTCCCCCTGGCCCCGATCAGGCCCTGCTTCGGGAAGGTTCCTCCACCACCTCTTAGGGTTAATCTAAACCACTTGTTTAGGTCGGTTTGATCCTACGGCGACGGATTATCCCTCCGGGCTATATAAGCAACCCCAGACCCCCCTAGGGCATGGTATGCATCTCTCAGAAGATCATCATCATCAGGCCAAGACAGGAGAAGAAGAGGATACATCAGAGATAGCATAGCTACTTCATAGTTCAAGATCTAATTTCTAGATCAAGAACCTAGTTCTAGATAGAGAGTCAGATTCGAGTAGAGTTGAGCTTTGCTCCAGTTCCAGATCTGTAAGTTATCAAGATTCAGTTCTTATATTGTTTCTCAATGACTTTATGCTATTTCAATGTTATGTGTGCAATTGCTAAGTTCTTACTTTATTCTAGTAGTATATTTGATATAGTCATGATTAATGATAAGTCTACGCACTTATTCGTAGAGCTCCTAGTATATTACGCGCGTATGCTAGGTAGTAGAAAGTATGTAAGCATGGTGCTTAGATATAATTTACTTGCGGATCCACCTTATACTCCGGGTCGTGTGGTAGATCGTGGGCGTGACAGGCCTATTGAGTCCTTTGCAGTCCACCCCCCGAGTATAAGACTAGTCGAACAATGATTCTTGGGAGGATCAAGTTTCGTCCTTGATCTTCTTGGGTAATCTTCGGGGTGTTCACATTTATCCATGACTATGCTATATGTGATGATATGCTACATTAGAATAGATGAATAACTCAGTCTTTGTATGCTATATAGAATTGTGCCTCTTAAGTAAATCCAATTCTAATCTGGACTAGGAATAGTATGTTCTATGCTCCACATGTGCCATTTATCATTACTTTATCATTTGGCTTACCTCTGTTAAAGTATGTGCCATTCCATCAAAGTCCATAGCCTGTCTGATTTATCATTACTTTATCATTTGGCTTACCTCTGTTAAAGTATGTGCCATTCCATCAAAGTCCATAAAGTAGTCTATTGCCATCCCTATGTCTGTTGTTACATCCATCCATCTTCCCTGTGGATACGATATTTTAAAACCCATCACCCCGGGTGAAATGCTCACCGGTATCCGTGCGCTTGCGGATTATCTACCATAATATTTCTGTAGGCTTATCTTATACCAACCAACATTTCTTGCGCCATTGCTTAGAATGGATTCTAGATCTATTCTTTGGAAGTTGCGTTAAGAAATGTCAACAAGCATTTCTGGTGCCGTTGCCAGGGAAGATTGGATGGCTACCTTTTGAAAATCGATGGCTAGATACTTTAATGAGACTTTGTAATTTGGCACCTCTGCTTAAACAGAATTACCCTTGTTTGTTTTTGTCTATCTTACTTGCAGGGTATTAACATGTTTGATTGTGATTCACCACACTTCAATTATTTGAGTCAAATCAACCAAGGAAGCTTTACACCAAGTTCTGAAGCCATGGCTGAGAAGATGTTGTTGGAATTCTCTGCTCCAAACATCAATAACATTCGCATTGGACCAACAACCAATCATGAATTCGAGCTTAAGCCTAGCCTCATCAACATGGTGCAAGCTGATCTATTCAGTGGAAAGGTACATGAAGATGCAAGCGCTCATCTCCAAAACTTTTTGGAGAAAGGCACCGCCATCTCCATCAAGGACATTCCCAAGGAAACGATCCTACTCCGCTTATTCCCATTTTCACTAAAGGGAAGGGTGAGACAATGGTTCTACTCCAATGAAATCAACACATGGGAGGAATGTACTACAACCTTCCTATCAAAGTTTTTCCCCACAGGCAAAACCAATGCTTTACGTGGAAAAATCACCAATTTCCAGCAGCAGAAAGGCGAGTCAATTCCAGAGGCATGGGAACGTTTGCAAGAATATATATCAGATTGCCCTCACCATGGAATAAAAGAATGGATGCTCTTACAAAGCTTTTACCATGGATTAAATCAAAAAAGCGTCTGAGCACCTAGATGCAGCTGCTAAAGGATCATTCTTGTCACTCACTACGAGACAAGCCAATACACTTATGCAGAAGATATCTGAAAATCAAGGCTGGACCCAGAAGAACACTCAACACTGTCGTCAGAGTGAAGAAGTACAAGAAGATGAAGAGTTGAAAGAACTATCAACTAGTACGGACGTGCTGTTGAACAGGCTTGAGGAACGAGCCAACTTCAAGAAGGATCGACAAGCTTTACAAGATTCGATGAATACTTCAAGAAATTCAAGCTTGGTGGTCCACAAGTCAGCACCAACCCAAGAAAAAGACCTACAACCACGACCAACTTACGCAGGTAAGTATACAGGTAATAATTCCAAGCGACCTTCACTACGAGAGTTAATTGAAGAACAGGATAAAATAACCAATAATCTCTCTAAGAAGCTTGTTGCTAATGATAAGATTCTAGAAGACATAAATGTTAAGATGGATAATTTTTCTGAAATCTTAAAAGATCAAGCTATCTTTAATGTTGAACTAGAATCAAAGTTATCAAAATTGTCTGCTGTTGCACCTATTGCCACTAACCCTGAGCAGGTATTTAATGTCCGAACAAGAGGTGGCAAGCAAACAACAGATCCACCATATCCCAAGGGCACAGCAAGACCACCGGCTAGAACACCCACAGCACCTGCAACATCTGCAGTACCTGTAGCACCAGCCGAAGCTCCAGAGAAGGATAATGATGTAGAAGAAGTCGTGCAAGAAGAACAAGACTCAGCAAGACAAGATTTCCACGACACCAACTTCATACCATATCCAAGAAGAGTGAGAAAACCTCAAGTTGATGATCAATTCGGGAAGTTCATTGAAGTCATCCAGAAGCTTTATGTCAACATACCTCTATTGGATGCCATGCAAGTCCCGACATATGCCAAGTACATCCGAGACATCCTGAATAAGAAGAAACCTTTGCCAACGACGGAGATCATCAAGTTGACCGAAGAATGTAGTGCGGCAATCCTGAACACATCACTCATCAAGAAAAAGGATCCAGGATGCCCCACTATTGAGTGCTCCATTGGAAATCAATACTTCAACAATGCACTCTGTGATCTTGGAGCAAGTGTTAGTGTGATGCCCAAGGTTGTCTTCGACAAGCTCAAGCACCCTACCTTGGTTCCAACATCAATGTGTCTCCAATTGGCAGATCAATCAGTTCGCTACCCATCAGGAATCGTCGAGAATGTTCCAGTGAAAATCCGAGAGTTCTTGGTGCCAGTTGATTTCGTGGTATTGGATATGCACCCAGACTCCAGGGTTTCACTAATTCTCGGGTGACCATTCCTGAGCACCACCAATGCACGCATCAATGTAGGCAGAGGGGAGATCACATTTGAGATCAATGGAAAGGAGGAGAAGTTTGCCTTCAGACCCAGACCAGAGCTCAGCATCAACGCGAACATGATCGATCAAGAAAAGACATCATCAGAAGGACCATTATCTCTGAAGACGGAGGATGCACCTGAATATTAGAAGACTTGGAAGTCCCATTCGAGGACTCAAACTACGAACCCTCGTCAAAGGTAACCGGTAAAAACACAAAAATATATTTCTGAATTTCATATTTACTACAGTAAAAACTTTTTCACGCCCCATGGTAAATAATTTTACGGTATGTCAAAACCCGTATAATGATTTTTCGTGGTGGCATAAAAATATTTTTACTACTATATTTTTGCTGTTATATTTGCCTTTACCCTTACGCATGGGACCCACATGCCATAGGGATACACATCAAGTCTTTACCTACCTTATCTTATCACTTCATCCACCAGCACCTTCTTTTCCCACTCACAAGGCACTTTTTCTAGCGTTGGAAGACAGCAGGAAATGGATGGAGGAGAGGGCACTCGAGTGGAGGCCAGGTGGGGCCGACCGGCCCCACCACCAGGCCAGCCGGCAACCCCCCTTATGCCTATATAAGCAGCCACCTCCTACCCAGTTCTTCGCACACACACCAACCCAGAAAACCTCACCTTCGAGCTTTTGCAGTGCTGCCTCAAGAGAAAGGAAGCTTAGGAAGAGAGTGGAGAAGAAATCCAAGGGTAGCCTAGCTCTAAACTTTTCTCTTACACCCTTGAAAGCCTCAGACACCATGTTTGGGAGAATCCTTAGACGCTCTAGCTCCAGAGCCAACTCCCAGCGGTCGATGAGTGTAGACTCTCAGGAGTCTCCCTCACCGGTCTCTAACCCCTCTCCTTCGGCATCGCAATCACAAGGAAAGATCCTAACCAATGATGTGCATTTGCACATCAGGAGAGGAGAAGAGAAGGAAAGGTATGAGAAACTGAAGAAACGTTCTTTTGTCCTTACACCCATGTTTAGCGAAGAGTTCATGCAAGAAGCAGGCTTGAACTCTGAGTTCAGCCAGATTTTTGCTCTGCTGGGGTGGACCTCTTTTTATCACACTTCTGAAAGGGGTTGCCGTCTCCTCACTTTAGAGTTTCTTTGCACTTTGAAATCCTCTAACGATGGGGTAACCTTTTGGTTGTTCCGTCAAGAGCACACTCTATCTTGGAGAAGGCTGAGTAATGCCTTAGGGTTCGCAGAAGGATGTGCCTTAGATTTAGACTCGTCTCTTGAAGATTTTGATAGGCTACACCTCTGGACGGACGTTACAGGGAAAGAGAACGCACACAAGCCACGCACCAATGATATTCAGCATCCCACTCTCTGTTTCTTTCACAAGTGGATAAGCCTTGTCCTTTTTCCACACAATGATAATATCAGCGTGAGAGTAGGGGACATGCAGTTGATTTATGCTGCTCTGAAAAGAAAAGCTGTGTCCCCTATTAAGATGCTAGTAGAGCACTGGCTCTCGTTCCCCAACCTAGTTGGAGACGTAAGCTGCACCTCTCTGATCACCCGAATAGCCGATGACTTGGGCATCCTTGGAGATGCCACTATCATCAGCATTGATACTCCTCGTGAGATCATCGGCTACGATTACTTCCGCCAAGGAAGATGGGTTAAGAAAATTCAAGAAAAATTGCACTATATCCACAATAAGAGCACAATCCCGTTACCTAACCCGGGATTAGGTATATATTCTGTGCAATCTTTTCTGATCAATGAGCAAGCACAACCGGTCCAGCAGCAACCTCCACGAACGTCAGCTCGAGCCTCATCATCAAACTACGCCGGAGCTGACCCACTGTCCGAAGACGCCGCGTATCGATCATATGAAAACTTTGTGCCAACATACCCTCGTCGCGCGTACCAAGGAGGAGATTTACCATCACAAGGATCGAGCAACCTCGGAAGACAGGAGTTTGGAAGTGGCAGGTTTTACGCATCATCTTCGAATTTTGTACCTGCCCGTAACTCTTTTTCAGGATTCGACCATCAGTATTCTGCGACGTTTCGCCAAGGTGTCCATGACAACATGAGGACGCAAATGAGCACTCTGGATACCCACACCAACATGCTACGCCAACAACAACAGTGGATGGACCAGGCAGGACAACGATTAGAAGATATACAAGAAACCGCAGATGCAAACGCTGAACTACTGGCAAGCAAATTTCGCCAGTGGGGGATGTAGAATCAAGCAGCTTGGGGGAGAAGCCCCCAAGGTAAGTATCAACTATCTATTTATATATTTTTATTTTAAGTTTTGTTTAGTTTGATAAGTTTGAAATAATAATAAAATAAAATAAAATAAAAATTTCCCTTGTTTAGAATAAATAAAGAACTAGAGAAGTATGCTAAATGGACATGGTAAACAAATGCTTTTCATTGCTGCAAATGTCTAGCTTACCATCTTTAAAGTTCTCCCAAGACATGGATACAATTGTTTAGATTTTGAAACATGCTTTGAGTTTGAGATTCTTGTGGGAGCAATTTCTTGATCTAAGTCTAGGTGATTGATTGATTGACATGATTAAGTTGAGCTGCTGTTTATCTTGTTCAAAGTAACACTAAATTCTAGAGATTCACTTTTTAATCATAAAATACATATATAACGAGTCTCCTGTATGACACAAGACTTTATGTCCTGTTAAAAGAGCCTTGTTGAAAATTTGCTCAGAATGTTCCAGTTTTATATCTCTCTATGCCTTCAAAGAGACTTGGGCATGACATAAAAAAAAGAAAGAGAGGAAAAGGTGAGATGAGAGAGGGAGAGAAATGAACAAGTGTTCTACTAGGCGAGAAGGGCCTACCTCCCTAAAAAGAATAAATTAGAGATGAATAATGGACACAAGTCCGAGGGCGAGAAGAGCCCACATCTCTAAGGAGAGAGAAAAATGGACAAAAGTCCGGGGCGAGTAGGGCCCACCTCTCCTAATGTCATGTAACCCAAGGTTCTCTTAAGATTATTGCTAGAAAGAGAGATATATTTCAGGAACAAAAGAAGCAAAGGCAGGCTAAAGTTGAAAGTTTTTATGTTTTATTATATCAAGTTGTCATACAGGAGTACTCTAAGCAAAACTCCAGAATTTTAGTGAAACCAAGAACTTCAGACATGGTGCTTGACTTAATTGTTATATCTTTCAACTGCTCAAGACCCAAGTACAGATAAAAGCCCCATGTTCTCAAGCAGATATAAGCAGGTTTTAAAAGTCTGACCTTTTCATCCTACCTTGGAAAAGAATTTATTGTGGTAACACTGAGTCTTGCTAAGAGACTAGCAAGAGGTAAGCTTGGGGGAGTTTGTTGATGCTCACTAACTCTTATTTTTATGGGTCAACAATACATGAAAAAGGACGAAAAAGATAAATCAACAGTAGTATAGGGCCTTGGACTAATGAATTCCACGAGTTTTGGTGAATTATATATTTTCAGGGACTATTCAGGAAAATGCGAAAAGAATGAATTCTAGAAGGCTCCAAAAGACTCCCGAACTCAACCGAAGTGGGCTCCAAGAAAATATGCATCTAGAAGGGACAAGAGGCCCACACGCGAAGGCGGAGCCCAGCCGGGGCCTAGCCCAGGCCGACCGGCCCTATAGGGAGGCCGATCGGGCTCCCCCTGGCCCCGATCAGGCCCTGCTTCGGGAAGGTTCCTCCACCGCCTCTTAGGGTTAATCTAAACCACTTGTTTAGGTCGGTTTGATCCTACGGCGACGGATTATCCCTCCAGGCTATATAAGCAACCCCAGACCCCCCCTAGGGCATGGTATGCATCTCTCAGAAGATCATCATCATCAGGCCAAGACAGGAGAAGAAGAGGATACATCAGAGATAGGATAGCTACTTCATAGTTCAAGATCTAATTTCTAGATCAAAAACCTAGTTCTAGATAGAGAGTCAGATTCGAGTAGAGTTGAGCTTTGCTCCAGTTCCAGATCTGTAAGTTATCAAGATTCAGTTCTTATATTGTTTCTCAATGACTTTATGCTATTTCAATGTTATGTGTGCAATTGCTAAGTTCTTACTTTATTCTAGTAGTATATTTGATATAGTCATGATTAATGATAAGTCTACGCACTTATTCGTAGAGCTCCTAGTATATTACGCGTGTATGCTAGGTAGTAGAAAGTATGTAAGCATGGTGCTTAGATATAATTTACTTGCGGATTCACCTTATACTCCGGGTCGTGTGCTAGATCGTGGGCGTGACAGGCCTATTGAGTCCTTTGCAGTCCACCCCCGAGTATAAGACTAGTCGAACAATGATTCTTGGGAGGATCAAGTTTCGTCCTTGATCTTCTAGGGTAATCTTCGGGGTGTTCACATTTATCCATGACTATGCTATATGTGATGATATGCTACATTAGAATAGATGAATAACTCAGTCTTTGTATGCTATATAGAATTGTGCCTCTTAAGTAAATCCAATTCTAATCTAGACTAGGAATAGTATGTTCTATGCTCCACATGTGCCTCTGCCTGTCTGATTTATCATTACTTTATCATTTGGCTTACCTCTGTTAAAGTATGTGCCATTCCATCAAAGTCCATAAAGTAGTCTATTGCCATCCCTATGTCTGTTGTTACATCCATCCATCTTCCCTGTGGATACGATATTTTAAAACCCATCACCCCGGGTGAAATGCTCACCGGTATCCGTGCGCTTGCGGATTATCTACCATAATATTTCTGTAGGCTTATCTTATACCAACCAACATTTCTTGCGCCATTGCTTAGAATGGATTCTAGATCTATTCTTTGGAAGTTGCGTTAAGAAATGTCAACACTCGGCACCGTCCTCCGCGCTGTCACCGCGGCCGCGACACCGCCTCCAATCCTCCTCCTCGGCCGCGCTCGCCTCGTACGTAGAAAGTCCTCGTCAAGGTGGAAATTAATTGCCCCCTTTTATTGAAATTCTTCAGCTGTCCTAATCCTCTTGTGTTATCGGTTTTTTTTGTGTGATGAATTATGCTCATTTGATGTATGGAATGCAGATGGCGTCTGCTGCTCGGGCTTGGATGCACAGACAGCCCCAAGAAGATTGGGAGAATTTCTTAAGCGGGGTCAATGGTTTTCTAAATCAAGCAAAGGCGGATATGAGAAATCGTGGTGTTCAGGCAATGCTTTGCCCCTGTATAGATTGTCTCAACCAAAAGAAATTCGCACAACGGGAAATCATTTTTCATCATTTGGTCACACGTGGTTTCACAAAATATTACACGTGTTGGAATAAACATGGTGAGGAAGGCCTTAATGAACTCGAAGCAGGCTGCCTAAATGAAGGTGAAGTGTGACACCATGCTACCGACCATGATGAAGACCTTGATGACAGTGGAGTTTTTGAGGAAAATGAACCATTATTCCCACTAAATGTAATGAGGCCTGAGGATATCACTGATCAAGAAGTTAGGGGCTTCGATGATGGTGAGGTGTTGCAACGTGTGCACAATGTTGATCAAATGTTGCGGGATGTTGAGTTTCAATGAGTGTACACACCTTCTGAATTAGTGAGGCTGAAGCAGTTCATTAAAGATTCAAAGAAACCCCTCTATCCTGATTGCCAGAAGTACTCTCGCCTTTCTGGTGATCTAAAACTTCTGCAGCTTAAGGCAGATCATGGTTGGAGCAACAAAAGTTTCAAACATCTGTTGGATGTGCTTAGAGACATGCTACCTGAAGGAAACCAAATAGCAGAGTCTGTCTATGAGGCGAAGAAGATAATCAGTCCTCTGGGAATAGAGGTTAAAAAATCCATGCATGCAAGAACAGTTGTGTATTATTCCGTGGAGATTATGCAGACCTTGACAAGTGCCCCAAGTGTGGCTATGATCGGTACAAGAGGAAAAAGAATGGTGGAGATGATAATAATGCTGATGACGAGAACGAGCCTGGCGAGATCAGAGGCAAGAAGAAGAAGGCTACCAGAGGGGCTCCTGTGATGGTGGCATGGTATTTTTGCATCATTCCTCGGCTGAGAAGATGGTTCGCAACACGAAAGGAGGCCCAACTCTTGCGTTGGCATGACGAAGGCCGAAAGGAGCTTAAGAAAGATGGCAAGTTTAGGCACCCCACAGATGCAGCACAATGGGGTAACATTAATAACCACTTTCCGTGGTTTGACAAAGACGTAAGGAGCATACGGTTTGCTATGAGCACAGATGGTGTGAACCCATTCGGTAACCAGAGCTCAACACATAGCACCTAGCCTGTCGTGCTGTCGTTGTACAACCTTCCACCCTGGCTATGCAAGAAACAGAAATATATGATGCTGACAATATTGGTTTCCGGGCCAAAGCAACCTAGCGACCGTATTGATGTCTACTTGAGGCCACTAGTTGATGACTTGAAGATACTGTGGAAGCCTGGTGTGAAGGAGGTTTGGGATGAGTACAAGCGTGAGGAGTTCACAATGCATGCCATGTTGTTCCCACCATCAACGACAACCCAGCTCATCGCAACCTCTCTGGCCAGAGTAAAAGGAAAGGTGCAGCTTGCCCACACTACTTGGAAGATACTTGCGCAGTATGGCTAAGACATTCAAAGAAATACGTATTTATGGGGCACCGTCGTTTTCTCGGCAAGAAACATCCATACCGGGCCATGGATTGTCAGTTTAATGTGGAAAAGGAGAATCGAGAGGCGCCGTTGCATGCAACTGGAGATCTGGTCCACTTGAAAGTCAAGGACGTCAAAACTATCGAGGAGTTACCCAAACTGACTGAAAAAACCCTTGTTAAAAGAAAGAAACGAGATGGTGAAGAAGAAGAAGAAGGAATGTGGAACATGAAATCAATTCTATGGGAGCTAGAGTATTGGCCGATGTTGGATGTGCGTCATTCGATTGAAAACATGCACGCCAAGAAGAATGTGTGTGAAGCTACTTGTGGAATTGCTACAACAGAAGTCCAAAGGAAAAGATCATAAAAATGCAAGGGAGGATCTTAAAGAACTGGGCATTAGGCCGGAGCTCTATGCAGAGGAAACAGAGTTGGGGACGAACCTTCCCGTTGCTGCAACCACCTTGTCAAAGGCAAAGAGAAAAGAATTCTGTCAGTTTTTGCATGATTTGAAAGTACCATGATTTGAAAGTACCATGATTTGAAAGTACCTTCAGGCTACTCATCAAGCTTCAAGAGGCTAGTGTCGGTGAAGGACATGAAAATGAATTTCAACTTGATGAAATCTCATGATTGCCATGTGTTGATGACAGCTCTTCTTCCTGTTGCACTTAGAGGTATCAAGACAGAACTGGTTCACGACGCGGTCATGAGCTTATGTTTATTCTTCAATGCAATAGAACAGAAGGTGATTGATGAGGAAAAACTATTGGACTTAGAGAGGAGGCATTTCGAGACCCTATGCCTGCTTGAAGCTACCTTCCCACCATCATTCTTTGATCTCATGCTGCATCTAACAGCACACCTCGCGAGGAAAATCTGGTTCCTTGGCCCATCTTACCTTCATCAGATGCTTTCATATGAGAGGTTCTATGGATTCCTGAAATCATTGGTACATAACCGGTTATTTCCGGAGGGAGCCATTGTTCGTGGCTACGAGACCATCGAAGCAGTGGAGTGGGCCATGGGTTATATGGACCCACAAAACCCCATTGGTGTGCCTCGCTCACGGCATGAAGGTAGGCTTTCAGGTGTTGGGACCCTGGGGAAAAAGTCAGTCACTCCGGAACCAGATGCCTTCAAAAAGGCTCATTCCACCGTGATACAACAGCTGCACCTAATTACACCGTTTGCCAATGAGCACAAGCGACAACTACGTGAAGACAACCCTGATCGTGGTAGGGCTTGGCTTGCAAAGATGCACATGCAAGATTTCAGCAGGTGGCTCCGAGATTATGTCGAGACATGCAGCAATATTGCTGTAATAACTGACGAGATAAGGAATCTAGCAGCGGGGCCATTGTTCACTGTTACAATATACCAAGCAATGGATATCAATGGATACATGTTCCACACCATGGCCCAGGATAAAAAGTGCATCTATCAAAATAGTGGTGTGCGTGTATGGGCCGTCGTCGACGACAGTCATGATGATGATGACACGGAGACAGACACATATTATGGTCAAATAGAGGAGATATGGGAGCTTGATTATGTAGGATTGAAGGTAGCCTTGTTTCGGTGTAGATGGATCACCAATGGGAAGAGAGCTGTGAGCAAGGACAAATATGGTTATGTTAGTGTTGATCTCCGGGTCTTTGGTTACAAAAACGAACCGTTTGTCTTCGCCAACGATGTTGAGCAAGTGTTCTATGTACCTGACCTTGCAAAGAAGAACTGGTCTGTGGTTATGCTTGGAAAAAAAGGATTGTTGGGGTTGAAAATGTTGTTGAGGAGGAGGAATACAACCAGTTTGACGAAATTCCATCCTTTGACACTTCATACAAGCCCCGACTCTTAGGGACTAACAAAACACCGTACTTGCGAAGCGACCATAGTGAAAAAAATCTATATACAGAAATCAAGGAAGAAAAAGCAAGCCTGATTTCTGCTGAATCCTTTTTGTAATGCAAGATGTGTCTATTGGTGGAAATGGAATCTGTTTTGTAATATAAAGGATGTGATGTATTGGTGGAATTTGAATCCTTTTTGTAATATATAGGATGTGGTGGAATTTGAATCCTTTTTGTAATATATTCTGCTTCAGTTTAGTAAGTATGTTGCAGGCTACTTCAGTTCAGTAACGGGTGTTAATATCAAAGAGACGAGGATTAGCCAACCCGCGTCGCCTTTGTTACGGGCAAGAGACGAGGATTAACCAACCCGCGTCGCCTTTGTTATGGGCAAGATATGCGAAATCACACGCACAGATTACATCAAAAGAGACGCAGATTAGCCAGCCCCCATCGGCTTGTTCTTCTTCATGCTTGCAAGTGAGTAGGTAAATCATACAAAAAATTGTACTGCACACAGATAATCACACAAGCATGTCTCTTGAGATGCAAAATCACACACACACAGATTACAGTCATCATTGATACATCAGAAGGTTACAAAGCGGCCATCTATGTTCATCATCACTAGGCACTACCAGGATGAGGAACATAGATCTAAACTAAGCAAAAGAGATATACTTCCGTCGACTTGTTCTTCATGACGGGATATGCAAAATCACACACACAGATTACAGTCATCATTGGTACATCAGATAGGGAGGCCTCGGGATCTTGGCCAGCTCGGCAGCCTCGAACTCGCGTCCGGCTCCAGCTGAATCTCCGGCCAGCCAGAGGTAGAAGACCACTGCGGTGGTGGGTGCTGACTTGGCGATGTTGAGGCTCAAAGGTCGATCTTGCTCGCCTTCCCTGCCCGTCGGTCGATCGTCGGATGTGAAGAGGAAGGAGGCCGCCGTCGGCTTGTTCTTCATGACGAGATATGCTCCAGATTCTGGCTTCTTCTTCATGCTTACAAGTGAGCACAAGAGAAAGATACAGAGAGGGTGGAAACATATCCCTTCAAAAATCCTATTCCTGGAGGAGGGAAAGCAAAAGGAAGCGCAAGTTTGATGGGAAAGCTGCAGCAGGATGGTTCTGGCTTTCCGTCGGCTTGTTCTTCCTGATGCCAGGAGGTTCTGGGCTACCTTCCCCCGACACAGCTGATATATCACAAGGATTTTTCTAGCAGCTGTGCTAGAGGGATGAGAAACCCAATCACCCATATCACAAGAATTCTTCTAGCAACTTAGAGAACGAGGAGGAAGAAGAGAGAAAAGCAAAAGCTTGCACCCTACAAGATCTATTCTTTGTGCCATAGCTAGATCTAGATCTAGAGAAGAAGGAAGCAAGTGAGGAGGACCAATAGGCGTCGGTGCCTTTTTATAGCAAAAACAAGGAAGGGATAACATCGGTTGTAAAAAAGAGAGGAAGGGATAAGATCAAGAGCACAGGAAACGGGAAGGTTCCCAAGAAATTGATGCCAGATCCGGTTAATGGGGAAACAGTTGCCCAGTCAATGGCTGAGAGCAGAGGTAGTGATTCCAATGTAGAATTAAATGATACGCGGATTAACCAAACGTCGTCTCCAATGTACTCCCTGCGTCCCATAAAAGATGCAATTCTCACATCCCGAGGAGTCAAACTATATGAAAAACAACTAACAATTACAAAATAAAACATGCAATTCTCACATCTGGAGGAGTATATTTTTTATAAAAAAGTTATTTCAAGACATAAATGCTAATATTTTTTTTGCTATAAACTTGGTCAAAGTTGTAATAGTTTGACTGGCATGTTTCCCATAACTGCATGTTTCCCATAACTGCATGTTTTTTGGGACGAAGGGAGTAGAATTAAAGCATACGCGGATTAACCAAACGTCATCTGCAATGGCGAATTAAAGGATACGCAGATTAGCCAAACGTCGTCTCCATTGCTTACTTAAACCGTGTTTGGTAACAAATCTGTTGTATCTTCTCCTTCCAAAATAATTTAGATCCCCTACCCCTTCATCTACCCGCGAAAAACAGCAACTGCCTACTCCTCATCGTCACCATTCCCGGCCGGAGATGAATAGCATGCCGGGAAGAAGCAGGCGGCACCAGCCGTCATCGCTGCTGGACCTCCCTCAAGACCTACGCATTGAGATTGCGGCGCGCGTCGGTGCGACCTTGGAGCGTCCGTTGGCTGACCTCCGCAGCCTACGCGGTACTTGCTCGACCATGCGCCGCGTGTGCGGCCACGGCGACGTCGGCCGGCATTTGTCGATAAAGGGGATACGAGATGATATTTCTTGGGTGTGGGACCCCACCGCCTACAAAGCCTTCCTTGCTATGCTGACCGATCTAAGGAATCTGAAGGCTTGTTTCTTCTCCGGGATCAAAGCCGTCTTCATGGAAAACAGGGGATGCAATGATCTCCGGCACGCCGCCGAGGGTAGGCACGATGCGGCGGCCTATCTATGTGCCATCTTGCTCTACAGGGACAATGGCGGTGCCGCTACCGATGACACCGCGAAGCGGTACATGAGGTGGGTCGCGGGCGGCGGCAGTACGACGTCGAGATGGCTGAGCAACGAGGGGTGTCTGCCTTTGCGCGAGAAGGCCGCGCGTGCGATCCACTCCTCGACTTGGTGCATTTGGGGTGAACCGCTGCCGCCTCCGGCACAGGTGCGCGGCGATCAGCTGTGCGCAGGCAACGGCGGCGGCTGCGGCGTGGATAAAGGATGGCTTGGAATTTCTCTGTTTTGCAGCGAAGACTGTAGGCTCCACCGCGAAATGGTGAAGTTCGAACGGAGTATTGGAATAGGAAATCAGTAGTGGATTAGCTTTTGTAGGTTGCTCGTATTATCTGTGTAAAATTTTGGAAGAGCAGCAAAGCCGACGCGGGTTATCAGTCCCGTGTCGCTAATGACTGTGGGGCACAGTTCTATTCGAATGAAAAACAGTTCACATTTCTCCTTTTAATCTGCAATCAAATGTTGTGACAAGTATTTCTTCGTCGTAATTAGTCCAAATTTGAAAAAAAAAATTCTAAATTTTTCTAAAATCACCATCTTTTCATTAATTTTATTGTTTAGTGTATATTCCATTTGTTGAATAATGTTTATATGCCTTATTTTGTTCTTTGTAAGTACAACATATAAAAAATATTTGTTTTACACAACCATTAGTGACGAAACTTTGCATTTCGTAAGCTTAAGGTGAACACAAGGTTTTGTTAAGTTTTCAAATGCATATGAGTTCGAACATGTTACAAAGTGTGGAAAACTTCAATGTTCAAGCAACATTCTAGGAAACTATGTGAGAGATGTAGACATTTGTACACAAGTATATTATTCCTTCATCGATACCATTTGAAATTTTGAAGACAAGTTTAGGTACCCAAATTATGTTGCCAAGTCAATTTGTAGATTTTTTAGAGCAAATTTGATGTTATTAGAATTATTATATAATTACCATGGGGTGTAAAAACGAAATATAAGAATTTTGGGCACACAAGTGTGACTGTTGATATTTTATTCAAATACTAAATGTCCAAATATGAATTGTTCGTATTTTTATGATTTTTTAGGTGCTGTTTTATGGGCTCTAATATTTTAGGGAAGCAAGTTTCATTCCAAAAAAAAATAGTGACGGGCCCACGTGTCAGCGTCAGCAGCCAATATAAAAAAGATAATTGTTGCCTGCCCACCCGGACCCAACTGCCAACAAATGCGATGCGGGTTCACTAACCATCGTCGCCAATGACACTGGCCCACGCGTCAGCGTCAACGTCAGCAGGCTAACCCGCGTCGGCAATGACTATCCATTGTCTCTAAGA
The DNA here is from genome assembly GCA_036936925.1 of Cenchrus fungigraminus. Taxonomy (NCBI): domain Eukaryota; kingdom Viridiplantae; phylum Streptophyta; class Magnoliopsida; order Poales; family Poaceae; genus Cenchrus; species Cenchrus fungigraminus. Next base: position 83,518,549 of record CM072772.1, read on the forward strand.
TCTAATTCATCACAACAGATCTCCAGTTCATCACAACAGATCTCCAGTTCATCACAACAGAACACAGTTCATCACAACGCGGATGGATCTACTCGCGTCTATTAGATCGAGTTCATGACATACAAAATCTAACAACCAAACTAATTAAATAAGCAGTTCATGATCGACAGACAAACTAAGCAGTTCATGTCCAACAACCTGACGAAGACACAAAAGCACACACACATTATTACTAATTGGTAGAGGAGTCTATCAATTAGTCGGAGTCCCGCCGTCGTCGCCGTCGTGGCTGCCGTCGGAGCCGTCGGAGCCGCCGTGGCTTCCGTCAGAGCCGTCGCCGTCGTCGTCGAAGACGAAGTGGCAGCCAGCCCGCTTGACCACGGGGAGGTTCTCGAGCCTCTCCGCCAACCCGTGGATCCTGAAGGCGAGTCCCTTCACGCTCGGGTCCTTGTCCACTTCATGATGCGCCTTGATGTTGAAGGCCGTACCAACATCTTCAAGCTTTCTGAAGGCGCTCTTGAGTAGGTCGACGGTGAACTTGGTGTCATCGAAGAACGGTTCCTCGTCGGCGTCCTTGGTCGCCGGCTCCTTCCCCTTCTCCAACTTCCTCCGACGGCAGCTTTCGTCGTCGTCGTCGTCCTCCCTTCGCCCCCGCTTCGCCGGCGGCGGGCCCCTCGACGCCATCTCCTCCTTCGTGATCTCTCGGTGACCAAAGATTTTGTAGTGGTGGATCGCGAGGAGGAAGAAGAAGAGAGATAAGCTTATGGAAGAACTAGGGGAAGGCAGGGGAGTTATATTGAGAAGATGCGGAACCGTCAGGCGCCTCTGCCCCTACCCACTACTCCACTGCTACCAGTACGTGCCACTCAATAGCGCCTCGGGCTCCGTTTCGGGTGCAAAACAGTCCAAAACCACGCGTCGCCTTTCAATTACGCGGGAAGGAGAAGGGGCAGGGGCAATGATGTCGGGCCCACTCGTCAGCGGCAGCAGCCAAACTGTGGCGCCTTTTCAATTTCCATTTATTGTTTTAGATGGCCGAGGCGCCTTCTTCAACTTCAACCCTCGTCGCCAACTTCAACCCTCGTCGCCTTTCAATTTCCAAACCCCGTCGCTTTTTTGTTTCCTCCCCTTCTCCTTGATGGCCGCGATGTGCTTGATGCAGCTGCTGCTAGATGATCTTGTCACCCAGATCATCATCCACTCCATCAAGGATGAGCCTGTCTTCCATTTTTTGAACCTTCGCAATAAAATTTGCGGCACCTTCCGGCGCATCTGCGACTCCGATGAGGTACTACTGCACGTGTCGCTGTGTGATCTTCGTCGGGTGATCAAGAATCGCTACGTCAGGTCGTGCTTTGAGCGGCGCTTCCGCGAGGCCAATCATCCGGAGGCATTATGCTTCGAGGGGATGGAGAGGTTGATGAGGCGGCGGAACCCCGATAAGGGTCTGAAGCTCATCGGAGATGCCGCTGCTGAAGACTCCGGTGCCAAGTACTTCTTAGCGATGCTGAAGTACCGTTGCAACCCGGTGGACCCCGAAGCCATGGCACTGCTCCAGGAAATCAGCGGCGGCCCGTCGCCCCCTGACGGGCGGTGGAAGAACCACAACCTGCGGCGGCTGCACTACCTCGTCAACCAGGATCTCGAGAACATTGCGTGGTGGTGCTGGCTTGATGACGGTGATGACGACATTCCGTTGCTGCCCATCCAGAATCCCCACATCTGCATTTGGGCAGCGGGATGTAGGCGCTACGGGCCGGATACCAAAGAGATCATCCACTACTGCAGCGCCGAGAGTCGCATCCGTCATGAGTTCGACCTCTGGACGCGTAACTTCCACCCCGCAGTGGAGTACGCCGTCAGCAGGATGAACATCGGGATGTAGGCGCAAGCATCAATGAACATTATCTATCTTGAATGTAAATTATTAGATATTACTAAACGCGGATTTGATTTTATCGGGATGTCGGTTTTTAATCGGTTTTTGATAGACAACATTTGATTTGTCACGTTTGTGAGTCAAATCGAAGGTTGTGGTGGTCTCATTTGCCGCCGACGAGGCCTAGGATGCCCTCTTGGGTGTCAAAACCGTCGAAGCGGGCATGGCGGGGGCGGCGGCGGGCGGCGGTGCCCTCTGCTTCCTCCTTTGTTCTATTGGAGAATGAAGAACAGTTTATCCGTCCCGCGTCGCTGACGGCATTTCTCTTTTTGATCCGCAATCAAATTTTGTAACATGTATTTCTCTGTCGTAATTAGTCCAAATTTGATTTTTTTTTTCTACAATTTTCTAAAATCACCATGTTTTCATTATTTTCATTGTTTAGTGTATATTCCGTTTCTTGAACAATGTTTATATGCCTTATCTTGTTCTATGTAAGTACAACATATAAATAATATTTGTTTTCCACACCTCCTGTAATGAAACTTTGCATTTTCGTAATCTTAAGGTGAACCACAAGGTTTTGTTAAGTTTCCAAATGCATATGAGTTCGAACATGTTGCAAAGTGTGGAAAACTTCAATGTTCAAGGAACATTCTAGGAAACTATGTGAGAGATGTAGATATTTGTACACAAGTATATTATTCCTTCATCGAAACCATTTGAAATTTTGAAGACAAGTCTAGGTACCCAAATTATGTTGCCAAGTCAATTTGTAGATTTTTTAGAGCACACTAGATGTTATTAGAATTCTTACATCATTAACATGGGATGTAAAAACGAATTCTAAGAATCTTGGGCACACAAGTGTGACTGTTGATATTTTATTCAAATACTAAATGTCCAAATACGAATTGTTCGTATTTTTATGATTTTTTAGGTGCTGTTTTATGGGCTCTAATATTTTAGGGAAGCACGTTTCATTCGAAAAAAACAGTGGCTGGCCCACGCGTCAGCGTCAGCAGCCAAAATAAAAAGATAACCGCTGCCCGCCAGCCGGACCCAACTGCCAACAAAGGCGATGCGGGTTCACTAACCATCATCACCAATGACACTGGCCCACGCGTCAGCGTCAGCAGGCAAACCGTGCGCGGGCTGCTCAAAATTTCCCACTTATATTGACTATAATGCCCATGGAATTCCAATTCCACCAGAGAGCCGTCAAGGGCACGCCAGTAATTTCCTTAAACACAGTTACGCGCGCAGTTCATATTCGGCTCCTCGCTAGACAGATCCACAATGCCCGCACTCTCCCCACCGCCGCCGCCACTCTCCCCGCTCGCCTTCGCCGCTCTCTCCACGCTCGCCTTCGCCGCTCTCTCCACGCTCGCCTTCGCCGCTCTCTCCCCGCCGCAGCCCTGCTCTTCTCCAGCCCCACCGCTCCCTGCGTGATGACAGTGACGAGGACGCGGTTACTAGCGTGCGGACGGCTTCCTGGCCAACCTAAAGACGGTTGACGCGGATCGGTCATCCCCGGCCACGACGACGAGCCGGCCACCTCAGGCAACGAGACGACGTGGATCCGGCCCCTCCAACCATCACGAGAACAACTACTTCATTTGCGACAGAGGTTAGTCCTGCTTGAACCCCCCAACACCCTCTCTCTGCTCGGCCACCAAATCTGCTATATATTCATGTCAATGTGGATTAGGGAGACATGCCTTGATAGTTCATCTTTAATTGATTGACTGTGGATTTGATGGATGGATTTTGTTGCTCCAAGTCTGTTTGAATAAATTGTTGCTAACAGATGAAGTTATATGAACTACTGGAATTCATTTTCATGTTCCTGGTGCTACAATTTTTGCGCTGTAAATTCAGGAAAAGCATTGAGGATGTTAGCATACTTTAATTCTGCTATGCTTTGAATGTACCAGATCGACAGTTATGCTTTGGACCTGTTAGCATACTTTAATTCTGCTATGCTTTGAATGTACCAGATCGACAGTTATGCTTTGGACCTGTTAGCATATTTTAATTCTGATGGCCACATAATGTCAGTGGGAATTGCATCGCAGTGGTTTATAATGTAGTCCACCCAATCTGCTATATATTCATGTCAAGGTGGATTAGGGAGACATGCCTTAATAGTTCATCTTCAATTGATTGACTGTGGATTTGATGGATGGATTTTGTTGCTCCAAGTCTGTTTGAATAAATTGTTGCTAACAGATGAAGTTATATGAACTGTTGAAATTCATTTTCATGTTCCTGGTGCTACAATTTTTGCACTGTAAATTCATGAAAAGCATAAAGGATGTTAGCATACTTTAATTCTGCTATGCTTTGAATGTACCAGATCGACAGTTATGCTTTGGACCTGTTAGCATACTTTAATTCTGATGGCCACATAATGTCAGTGGGAATTGCATCGCAGTGGTTTATAATGTAGTGATAACTAGACTGTCCTATGCTTTGTTGTGAGTGTTAATTGTTTCACTACTGTCATATATATTGTTATTGTTGGTGTCATGATGTGTTGTGAGTGTTGTTTCACTACTGTCATATATAATGTCATGACCATTGCTTTATCCTCTTGTTGCATGTACACATGGAACACACAAACCATCGCTGCTGAAGTTGGACAAGGAAGCAGTTGAAGGAATTTATTCTCTGCTTTATCATCTATGCAGTCTCCCACAACAACAAACTCCTCTACCTCCAGTGCACCATCACAGCCCATCGTCGGTGAACCTTCTTCACAGGGTCACTCAGCATAGACTGCTACGAGTAGTACTCGATCCCGCGGGTCAAGGACACAAATCAAATGGCCAGAAGACAAGTTGACTACAACTGGACTTGATGCCAATTTTTGGCATACCCCAGATGCTGCGAGGGATAGATTTGTATTGGCCTGTGGTCTCATTGCTCGGGAGAGGGTGTCAATCAACAAGGCGGTTGATGATCTCTCACCAATTGAGAAGGACCATCTGTTCACAGTTTTAGAGGAAAAGCTAGATTACCCAGCCAATCTGGAAGAATCTGTTCGCAAGAAGGCAGTTAAGGCATCTATATCAGAGATTGGAACCTTGCAACGGCGGTTCAAGGCCCATTTAAGAAAAAAATATGTGAGCAAAGAGGAGACTCCCTTTGTGAAGCATGCCTTTTTGCAGCAACAAGACTGGGACATGTTTGTGCAGGAAACCAATTCTCCTTCATTTCAGCAATTGAGCCAGGAGATGAAACAAAAGAGAGCATTGCATAATAAGCCACACAAGACGGGCAGAAAAGGTTATCGTGGTAAAAGGAAAGAGTGGGAGGAGGAGGATGCAAAGCTAGCTGCAGAAGGAAAACAGAACCCTTGGGACCAATTTCCTGGACGTTCGAGACCTTATCTGCGGGCAAGGGTAGGGAAGAAGAGGAAGAATACTAGTGAAGGAAGCGGGGGCATAACATTCAGTAACCCTACGGTGGTGGGGGTAGCAGATAGGGTGAAAACACTTGTAGCTCAGGGTAGCGATGGTTCTTTCTCTGGGGTTAGGGAGGATGATATCCTCACCGCAGCACTTGAGACTCCAGAGCATCGAGGTCGGGTCCGAGGCGTGTCTAGTTCACTTGGCTAGGGTAAAGGGTTTGGTGAAGAATTCGCTGGAATGTACAGGAAGAAGAGGAGGAACAAGAGGTCTGATGCTCATGATATGATGGACATAACATTTAAATCAATTGTCCATGCTCTAAGACTATCAGGCATCAAAATACCGAAAAATGTACTTCTTCCTTCTCTATTACCAGTGCCAGTCAGTAGCAGCGAGGAAGAAGATGTGCATGGCAGCGAGGAAGAAGATGCCATGACCGCGAGGAAGAACATGCGCATGACAGTGAGGAAGATGCGTGTGGCAGAGAGCAAGATCATTGGAATGCCAACGAGGACGAAGCGAATCAAGTGCACAGTGATAGTCGATCACCTATGTTGGACACAATAGATAAGCTGACAGAGCCAACCGCGTGCAACCTTTTGGATGGCACCGGGATTAATGTGGAGCTCGCATTAGCGAAAGTCTTTCCATTTCAAAAGGCTTGCCATTCAGTACCGGTGTAGGATGGGTATGTTGTGGTGCAACCTACTTATGTGTGGGCCAATGCGGGTCACTACCCTCTGCCTGTACCAATTGATGGGGGTGACATAGCAACCCTAGCTGAGGCTCTCGTTCAAAGGATCCAATGGACAAAGGACAGGATCCTTATACCACCCATGACGAGACATCCCAACACTGAAGTCGCAACAGGTAGCAGGGGTACAACATCAGATGGAGGTACTGCAGCTCAGTGTCAGCAAGAGAAGGCTCAACAGCAGCAGCAGCAGATCAGCAAAACTACGCAGCAGGAGCGTCGACAATAGCCGGAGGAGCCCAGGCAAACTCCGCCTAAGCAGCAGCTGCAACATGAGGATAAGCAACAGACGAAACAGCAGCCTCTCCAGCAGCAGGAGCATCGACAACAGCCGGAGGAGCCCAGGCAAACTACGCCTAAGCAGCAGCTGCAACATGAGGATAAGCAACAGACGAAACAGCAGCCTCTCCAGCAGCAGGAGTGTCGATAACAGCCGGAGGAGCCTAGGCAAACTCTGCCTAAGCAGCAGCTGCAACATGAGGATAAGCAACAGACGAAACAGCAGCCTCTCCAGCAGCAGGAGGAGGAGCGCAGGCAATCTCCCCCTAAGCAGCAGATGCAACATGTATAGCAGCCTCTGCAACAGGAGGAGGAGCCCAGGCAATCTCCACTGCAGAAGGGGAACCAGGCCAGGAAACCTCTGTCTAAAGATGAGATTCTTAACTGTATTATTGGGACAGAACATGAACGATCAAAATACAAGCTTGGTGCACCTATGTTGTCAGAAGCAAACTTAAAGGCTTCTGGACCAAATTGTGCCAGGTTGCATGCTTACGTCATGGAACACAGTAAGGATAAACTTGCCTTTCCAGCAAAGGTGGATCAAGACTACTTTAAAGGTGGTGGTGGTGCTTTAATGTTAAACATTGCATTCAGTAGCGTGTATAACCTTATAACCCTGGCTTCTCTGGATGTTACCTTCTTGAGGTTGTGGACATTGTAAGTCCCTTAAAACCTAAAAAGATATTTCTTTAATTTTGACCACAAAGTTCATGCATGCTAACAATTTGATTTTTTGTAGGAAAATGATGGACAAGGCAGCGGAGATGCAGATCAGTGTTGGGTTTTTAGATCCAGATTTTTTTACTTCCACAAATATTTCTCAGCATCCTCGCCTTGATTACCAAAGCAATCTCAAATGCAATGAACAACGACTACGTGGTGGGTGCCTACTGCACTAGCCACTGGGTAACAGTGATCATCTGTATGAAGTTCAAAGAGGTTTGATATCTAGATTCTGCTAAACAACATCCCCCGCTAAAGTTCTCAGACCTCAAACCTGTTGTGGACTGGTCAGTATCTTGTAGGTTTTGTTCACAAAAATTCAATCTCTTCGTGTTTCTAATCGGTATTGCTGACCATGCAGGGCCTTTGGTACAGTATCTTGTAGGTTTTGTTCACAAAAATTCAATCTCTTAGTGTTTCTAATCGGTATTGCTGATCATGCAGGGCCTTTGGTGAACATGCACAGGCCGGAGTGACGAAAGGAAAGAAAAAAAAGCCAAAAGCCATACTCAAGCACAAAACAAATCTCGATGTAAGACCGAGGTTTTTTTATGGTCCCTTCTTACCTATTTGGTACTGCATTAACTTGTCATTTTGGTACCTCGATGCAGTGTGCTCAGCAGCCATGGGGGTCCTCTTTGTGTGGATTCCATGTGGCATTCCATATGTTAAGACTACTCGATGACATACCTGACATCAAGAAGGCTGCTGTAAGTAGATAATAATGCTCAACCTTGTCTCTGCTCATATTCTCCATCTGATTTTAGAAACTGATTTCTACTTGTATTCTCATAAATGATTGTATTTTGCAGGATTTCAAATATGTTGTAGATGTTTCCACAGAAGATCTAAAGCGTGTCCGGGAGATGCTGTGCGAGTACATTCTTAAGGAGACCATCGACCGAAAGGGCAACTTCTACAATGGTGCACCGTGAGTTCGTTGTAGCCAGAAACTTGAAACTCATTCAGTCTTCTTTAGTCAGGTGTTGTTTGCCCGAGAAACCTGCTTGGCTTGCTTGGTTGGAGTCAGATGCTGCCTGGTTCAGGAAGTTTTCTCATGACTCCATCCAAACAAGCCCTGATGAGAGTAACTTGAAACTTGATGTGATCCTCGCTTGTCTATAAATGTGATCTTGCTTGTCTATAAATGTGATCTTGCTTGCCTATATCTGTGATGTGATAATGTGTTTGTGATGTCTCCTTGCTATGGTGGCTGCCATATCTTGGCTGGTTTCAGGATGGCAGGATGCAGCCCCTGATGGCTGCCAAATCCTGGCTGGTTCCAGGATGCAGCCGGCAAGCAGGCAGATTACTGTAGGGGTGGCCTACGTATCTGTAACGGGCGTTAATTAAAGCTCGTTACAAACACTGATCAGTGAGTAACGGGCTTCATTCGGAAAGCCCGTTACAAACATGCCAACAATGTAACAGGCAGTGTAAAAGTCCGTTACCAGTCCTGACCGGTGGGCCCCAGGACCTGGCCCGTTCATCGAGATATAGGAGACGCAGGTTGAAAGCACGCGTCTCCTTTAATCGAGAGAAAGCAGACGCACGTGGAAACAGATGCGTCTCATTTTGTCGAGATAGAGGAGACGCAGGTTCACGGCACGCGTCTCTGATGTTGATTTCATAGTAACGGGCTCTGTTTTCATGCCCGTTACCAAAGTTCCCTGTGGGCCCAGAGAAACAGCCATTTCACGTGACCGGTGACTAGTTGTGGTAACGGTCGTTGTTTGATGCCCGCTACGAATCCTAGATGTGCTGAGACGCGCGTGAAATAGACGGGTCTCATTTCGTCAAGATAGAGGAGATGCAGGTACACAGCAGGCGTCTCCGATATTGAGCTACTGTAACGGGCTCTGTTTTGGTGCCCGTTACCAAAGTTCCCTGTGAGCCCAGAGAAACAGTCATTTCACGTGACCGGTGGCTAGTTGTGGTAACGATCGTTGTTTGATGCCTGTTACGAATATGTGTTATCAGTAACGGGCATCTGCTCGTTACCTTTCTTGGCTCATTTGTAACACTTGATCGGTAACGGGCGCTTTGCCCGTTACGAAAGGCAATCTATACCCGTTACCAAAGTGAGTTTTTCACGTAGTGCATGTCATCTACGCTCACACATAAAGAAACATACAATAAATAAAACAGTACACCAAACATTACTGAAATACTAAAACAAGCTGCTGAAACTTATTATTTTGAATCATTTCATACATAAACCATTTCAAACATAAACCAAATGATTCCAGCAACCAAACACACAAGTGAACTCATTTAGTGGTATATCTTATATCAAACAATTCCACAAATATTTCAGCACAAGCAATAACAGTACGTGTAAATTCGGGGCCAAGTGATAGATAGATGACCAAAAAAGGTAACAAAACGTCATCACACATACATATGAATTGGATGCGAACAGGGGCGGAGCTATGTTGGGGCGACCTGGGGCGGCCGCTGCAGCTAAATTTGGGAGTGCACAGGTATATACCCTTCTTCTCCGGTGAGGTTTTGAGCTCCGGCGGTCGGGAATCGGCAGCAACCATGGCGGTGTCGGCCATCGGGCGTCCTGTGTTTTTCCGACGGAGGAAAAAGAAGGAGTGAACGGCGAAGGGCCATCGGACAACTGCACAGAACACTGGCCCAATAGGCAACAGCCTAAAATAGGCCCATGCGCCACACATTGACTCATACACTGCAACAGGTCAGCAGCCACGGCGGAATTCCCCTTCCCCGCACCGGCGCACAGCCACGATGCGGCGTAACCCTAGGTCGTCGTGCGATGTGTGGCGTGCGACGGGCGTCAGGCGTCAGCGGCGGACAACGACTTTGGGAAACAGCGTGCAACCACACAAGGTTGCTTTGGGCTGTGGCAGCAGTTCATGAAGGAGGAGGACGGCGGGATTGCGACGCCGCCGGCCGCTACCAGGGCTGGGCATGGCCGCGGTGGCCGGGGGCTCTGGTGTTGGCCGCGGAATCGGAGCGTCTCCGGCTCCAGCGGAATCAAGGCTGGTGGCGAGGGCGGCTGCAGTGGGAGTTGGCCGAGGGAGAGGGAGTGGCAAACCAGTGCTCAAGAACCCCATCGGCAGCAGGAAGACAACAAAAATAACGGTAATTGTTGTGTGCCTGTGTGAGTGTGGCGCCTGTGTGATTTCGGTTTAGTCGGTTATTAGAAGTTCGCCCCAGCTCAATTTTTTTCCTTGCTACGCCACTGGATGTTAAGAACATAAGTACATGATGTGGAGAAGTAACAGAATGCCTAGCCTATACAACATAATTAAAAAAGAAACACAACTTTATTAGCACAAACTGTATGTCGCAGACCTTCATTTAATTTTTACTTTGAAAGATCGCAATTTGGACGGGCTCCTAAACGCCATGGGAAATAATGTCATCCTTACACTAATTTAACTCTCCACGCACTGCAACTTAATCTCAACGCACGCAATGCAGGATCAATCTAATGATCAACTGAATCAAGCACGACTCGTCGCCCTTTTGTTTCCTTCGGCACGGTCGATGGATGGATGATCGATGAAGCAAGCAGCTTGCGGCATCCTCATCACTTGAGCAATGGCGGGATGGTCTGCTCGTTCCTGAAGTAGTCTTGAGGATCCACCATGGCCTTGATCCTTGCGAGCCTCTCGAAGTTGCCTTTGAAGTACTTCTCGCCCCAGACCCTGCCGCTCTCGTAGGTCGAGACGTCGCCGACCACCTTGTTGACGCCGAGGTCGAGGTCCCTGTAGTTGACGTACGCCTGCCTGGGGTTCTTGGTCACGTAGGGCTCCATAAACGCGTACATGTCCCTGCTCCACTGCGTCGGCAGTGCGCCCGAGCCCTCGGCGAACCAGTAGCTGACGTACTGGATGTTGAAAAGCATGCCCTGCCGGTGCGGGAACGGCGTCGCGTCCTCGGCGATGGAGCTGATCCTGCCGCCGTAGGGGTCCATGATCATGACCCCGGCGCCGGGCTTCACCAGCCAGGTGAAGATCTTCTCCCACACGGCCTTGGGGATGGGGTCACGGACGTAGTCCGACTTGTACTTGCCGAAGGCCTTGATGTTGGACGTCCGATTCAGGAGGTCCCTCACGGTGCCCGTCTTGCCCAGAGGGATGTAGGGCACGGACTGGATCCACGACATCTCGTTGCAGTGCGTCGGGTTGATGCCCAGCTCCGGGAACCGGGCGGTCATCAGCGGGACCAGGTCCTTGCACGTGCCCAGGAACAGGGCCTCGAACATGGCGTCCTGCCCCATGGCCATGATCCGGATCATGAGATCCTCGGGGAGCGACGGAGCCACCTGCTGCCACTTGGCGATGAGGTCGGCGGCTCCGTCCTTCAACCCCCTGTGGATCTGGAACACGGTCACCGTGGGGGGCACGGGCACCAGCTTCACCTGCCACGACACCACGATGCCGAAGCTCGCGCCGCCGCCGCCCCTGATGGCCCAGAAGTAGTCCTCGCCCATGGCTTTCCTGTCGAGGAGCTTACCGTTGGCGTCCACCACCTTGGCGTCGATGACATTGTCCGCGGCGGTGCCGTACTTGCGGAGCATCATGCCGAAGCCGCCGCCGCTGAAGTGGCCGCCGACGCCGATGGTCGCGCACACGCCCGCGGGGAACCCAAGCTTGGGTGTCGCCTTGGCGACGGCGTAGTAGATCTCGCCGAGCTGCGCGCCGGAGTCCACCCACGCCGTGGCCAGCTTGCCGTCGATGCGCACCTGCCGCATCTTGGACAGGTCCAAGATGGAGAACGGCTCCGGCTTGTCGGACCGGTACGACAGGCCCTCGTAGTCGTGCCCGCCGCTGCGCACGCGGAGTCGCATGCCGTGGTGGCGGCCGCAGACGACGGCGGACTGGATGTGGGAGGCGTCGGTGGGGGTGATGATGTAGACCGGCTTCACCGTCTTGTCGGACAGGAACCTGAGGTTCCTGACGGTAGACGACCAGGTTGCGCCGTACGCCGGCGAGCTCTTGGTGAAGAGGATCCGAGGGGGGACGCTCCTGGTGAGGCACGAGAGGAAGTCATCCTTGACAGGCGCGTACGACGGCGGACCGGAAATGGCGACATGGAAGGAGGCCGACGACAAAACGCAGAGGAGGAGCGCCAAGGCAGAGGCCCGTGATGTCGCCATTGTGTAGCTTGGGCCTTGGAGTGTTGGGTGGCCACAAGAACAGGACATGAGCTTTATATAGTGGCTTCGAATGGGCGGGCAGTTTCGCTTCATTCTCCAGTTCCTACTCGCGCGGATCGATCGATTGGTGGAGAGGGACAGTTACCCACTCGGAAACTACTCGATCTATATCGAGCAAGGTAACAACTAGCAGACGCTGCGTTTTTACAGGGTCTGTGCCGGGACGGGATTATTTCTTGCAGGTCATTCGCGGTAAAGCTGGTGATGAGGAACGGCATGTTCGAGTTGGTCAAAACAAAAGAAAAAACGATGTTGAGGCTTGCAGTACTAAAAATGGCCACTCTAAGAATTCAGATTTTGCACAATTGGCTGAGAAAATTTTCAGATTTTGTAATTCTAACACTATGCTTCAAACACTAGAGTAGCTTACCGTTTCTTCCTTATGTAAAAAGTCTGCTTACTCCAAAGTATGAGTCGATCATCTAATTATAGTATTAGTACCAGCCCATCATCCTGCGCTATGAACAAAGGAGAGCACCTAGCTAATAATAAAACTATAGTTTACTTTAAGCTATCTCATTTGTTAAATATTCTAACACAATACTTATATAGATGTTTAGTTAGATTATCTTTATCTTCGTACATGTTTTTAGTCCATAGTTATAGTCTTTCTTTTTTTTTCACTTTGCACCACTCCTTTATATGTGAATTTATTATTCTCAAAAAAATATGTGAATTTATTTAATTGAACCATTTGTTTGAGCTATGCTTTAAATATGGAAATCAGCATTATTGTCCTTCCTCAATATAATTATACGTGATAAAACACATCATGCATGCATATTTTAAGTTACTATTTTCTATACTATCAATAGCAGAAATAGATAATGTAGAGTTATATATAGGTATTTTTTTAATAATGGTATACATAAGTGATTGGTAGTTCATATCTAAGGGTCTTTAGGTTATTTTAAATAACATTGGCATACTCCCTCCGTACCGTGGAAAGGGCAATCCTAGCATTTAAAAAAAATCCCACAAAGAGTGCAATTCTAGAAAATAAATCTAATTACCTACCTAATTATGTAATCATATCTGATTTGCATGTCAAAGCATACTGCATATGGCTAACAAATGAGGGTATTAGAGTCTTTTCGTGCCATCACTAATCTGTCATAGAAAAACTAGAATTGCACTTTTCATGGGACGGGAGGGAGTATTTGGGTAATTTGATTGCAACTTAAGGGGTTACTTATAGTTATTTTTTATAATGATAGAGATGAGAAATTTAAATTCAAATTTACAAATTTGTTTTGAATTATTTATTAGTGGACATATGGGTGATTTAGATGAAGTTAGGAGGTCATTTTAGACCTTTTTAATAGCAAATTGAATAATTTTAGATAGATTTAGGGGGTTGCTTTATGCTATTTTCACAGTTACAAAGTTGGATAATTTTTAGAAAACACAGTAGGTCTAATGGCCACATGTTTCAGATTTGTGAAGCTACTCCCTCCATTCCAAATTATAGTTATTTTGATTTTTTTACTACAAAATTTGACCACTCATCTTATTCAAAAAATTATGCAAAACATCATGTTTTTCTTCGTGGCTTGCTTTATCAATAAAAACTACAAGAATGACTTAAATTTGGCTATATTTGCACAAGTTCTTTGAATAAGTTTATTTGAACTAGCTCCTCTATATCTTTGTATATTGGTATCTTAATTTGTGCATCCTCTTATTAGCCTAATTACGTAACATGTGATTTGTGCATCTTCTCATAAAAAGATACTTCTTCGAGTGTTTCTTGATGCAAAATTATCAAGGACGGTATTGAGATCAATAGTGTCCAATATAGCCCTCTCGATAGTGCACATGGCCAAGCCATTTAGTCTTTCTTGTGACATAGTTGATCTTAGATAGTTCTTCAACAACTTCAGCTTTGAGAAACTTCTTTCAGCTGAAGCTACAGTAACAAGTATAGTTAAAAGGATTCGATAAGCAACCGAAACATTTGGATAGCAATATGTAGCCATAACAAATAGCAGAATCTCAAGCGCTAACAACAAAGAATCCGGCAAAGTTACTTGTGGCACCTTTAATTCTTGAAAAAAATCATTGATCTCAACATCTGATGAGTTATCATGAGAAAATGTTTCCAAAAACCTTGCAGTTTGCCCAAATATCAGTTTTTCATCTAAATATTTCAATTTTTTTTTGAGTTGAACAAGAACCCAAAAATATTATTCAATTCTTTCATCTGTTCAAGTTTAGTAGTCAATGAAGTAATTGCATTATAAATCATAACATTAAAGTACTCCACTCTAAATGAGTCCACAACAGACCGTTGAATTTCCTCATCTTGGTCATCTTGTTCATCAAACTGTTTCTTTCTCTTTCCTTGATGTTTTGTACGGAATTTCGGCTCTATATCCATTTCAGATGTAATGTTTTTTGTTGTATCCATACTAGAAGTGAAACCTTCATCTATGTACTTCTTAAAATATAATATGACACCTTCAATATGTTTGAGAGTAGCATGTATACTAACAATTTTAGATTGCAACTTCTTGGTCACCTTATTTACAGAGAATAAAATGTCGCGACAAATAAGCAAACCAACTACAAATTCAAAATTCTCAAGTGCACTCACCAAAGATTGACATTCACTAACTGTCATTGAGTCACGATCAACAATTGATGCCTCCTCTAGCGCTATTAAAGCTGACCTTATTTGAGGAGTTTGGAACCTGATAGCTTGAACACTTTTTATTCGGCTTTCCCAGTATGTATTAGACCATGACTTAACTGTCAATCTTGGGACATTGTCCAACAAAATCTTCCAGCTTTTGGTAGACTTTTCAAACAATGTGTGTATCCATTGGATGATACCAAAGAAAGAAATAGCCTGCCTGCAAGATTAACAAATAGCAAGGACCATACTTTTCAAAAACTTAATGTATAATAGAAATATTAGTTTACCTACAAGAGTTTCCCATATCACAGAGTAAGATTCAGACTATGACATGAACACGACATGTATAGTGATCTTTGATTAATTTCAAGCATGAGCCTTTGAACACCCTGGTGTTTTCTTTTCATATTTGAACCATTATCATAACCATGTCCTCTCACATCATCAATATTCAAACCAAGAGAGGCTAATGCATTCTTTAATTCATTAAAAAAGACCCAGTCCTGAAGTGTAATCTAGCTTCAAGAATTCTAGGAAGAACTCCTCTACCCTTGGAACATTCCCGACATATTGACACAACAAATAATTAAAGTCATTTGTTCTTCATGGCTCACATCTAGAGTACAATCTAAAATCACAGAAAAATATTTGGAATCCTTGATAATCTTTAATATAGTCTGTTTCACACAATCCTCGAGAAGGGAAATCATCTCATTCTGAATTTTATGCCCAAGATAATGATGATGAATCTCACTATTTTAAATCCGCCTAATAGATCTTGCATCACGGGATCAAACCTATTATTTCAATAGTGCCCAGAAAGTTAACCATTGGTATCTCTTGATATAGTTTCTCATTTTTCCCTCGAAAAGCGAAATTATGTTTAGCAAGAAACTTGAAAGCAGAAACAATTGCTAATAAAACTTTGCCTCCAACGCTCTCTCTCCTTTGCAATTTCCCATTGCTATGTATCATCAATTGTATGATTTTTGCTCAATATCAGCCTAAGTTCATTCCATTTATTAATGTTGGTTATATGCTCACCACTATTCTCATGTTGTTTGAGTCTAAAAGTGAGATGTTTCCAATCTTTCATTCCATCATTTGCTAGAAAACTTTTGTTCTGACTTGATTCGAACAATTTTTAGCAAAAACAAAAAACTTTGTCCACATGTTTAGAGTAAACCAACCATTTTCTATCAACCACCTCATCATTATTTAACTTTCTAGAGTAGTAAGTATATGAAAAATGTCTATGTGGAGCATCTAAAGGGAACTCAAGGTTCAATTCTCTCACTGGCCCTTTTTCAATCAAAATATCTCGGCCCTTAGTATCAAGATTCTCCCTATTTCTAAGATCAAAGACATCAACATCATGAATAGAAGCCCCTTGAACATCCTCAATTGAATTTGCAGGTTGAGAGGAAGGCTGCAAATTTTCAATCTTTGTTGCGTCTGCTGGATTATCATATATTTCTTGCTGCCCTTCTTCTTCAATATCAGTTGCATCTACTACATTATTAGCAGGCACAACACTACTTGATGTTGGAAAAAATTTATGCAAATTTGTGATTCAATACATTTTTCTTTGTCTCCTTTCCTTTTTCTTTTTCTCCGCCCCTATCAATTGTTTCTTAGGTAGCATCCTTAAATTCTAACACCTAAATTAGAAGAAAAATGAGATCATTTAAGGACTATAAAAAAATATTATGAAATACTAATGCATCACAAAATTAAATTTCAATACCTAGAGTCCTAGACTCTGGAGAAGTGGATACCGGGGATTGCTAGGATCAGATCGCTGTGTGCCTGCGCCTGCGCTGTTCGGCCCGTCAACCGTTGTCTGTCGATGTTGAATCACCATCTCTCCGATCTTGGACGCGACAGACGCCGGACGCGAGCAGCAAGGGCTCTGTGGCGCCGTCGCTTGGGGACTCGCGAGTCGCTGGAGTCCGCGAGGTTTCTACTGCTCCGCGTCTTCTGCGATTGTGTTTTGGGCCATCTACCTATGTGTACATGTATTGCATACATTCCTGGGATTGGCCCCCCTTCTTCCTTGGGCCCTCGACCGTCGCACATGGCCGTTTATCCCTAGGGCCGGCCCTATGATGAAGTGCAAAGCATGAAAACGAAAGGTCTCTTTCTTGATGTTTTTTGGACCTGTTTTTAGGGAGTTGACATTTTTGTAAAACATTAGTGCACGGAGATCAAGTGATTGTTCTTGTTAAAGTTTTAAAACTGTGGTTAGCAAAATCATGGAAATTAGTGATGAGATGATTGTGGTATCTTGTTTGGTGGTATTTGGACATGTGATGTCAATAAAGCATTTTGCTACCTGAGATTTGGTCTATGAAATATGAACATGTTGATTTTATTACCTGGGATGCGACCATGAATGTGAATATTTTATATTTTAGAATCATTTGAATGTGCCTCAGGATACACGGGCTGTTGAATGGGCTTGGTCATGCATAATTGGTCTGTTAACCATTGGGCCTGGTTAAAAGAAGTAGAGAGAGGTTGAAATACTATTTTCTCAGAGGTGGATCATGCCCAAAACAAATGGTATCTAACTGGGCTGGCCCAAAAAAACATGTTGCTTATGTGAGCTTTGTTGGGTCAAAACATAGTGTATGATATATATATTTTTTTTGCTTGATGACAAAAAAACGAGCATAAAAAATTGTGATGATAGAAGAACCACTATAATATTTATCATTAAAAAATTTTGTTTTCATCATGGTATACCTTTTATTACAAGGTATAGATGACGAACAAGTTTTCGTCACATGAGCATCACAGATTTCAAAACACAATGAAAAAACATGTTTCACCAATATAAATGAAACTTCAATGAAGGCTATATATGTTGTAGTCCTAAACTACATTTACAAGTTGTGACTTTCGGGCTTAAGTTGTCTATTTTTTGACTGGAGTCACTAGGAAGCCTCAACCTTTTTTTATAATTTTTATTACAAACATGTTGTATATTGGTCAAGTGAGAATAAAACGAAGATGCTTGTTAGTTTTCAAAACATCTACTTGGGTCCGGGTATAAAAGGTCTATAAGTTGATTTGAAAAGTTTGTCTTTTATCTAAAGGTGCACAATTTTTGCGAATAGAAGACAAAATATACCTTGTATTATCAAATATCAATACATTAATTAATAAGTTTCTGTGTATTGATTTGGTGTTAAAAAATTGAACTTGGAACGAGCTTGAGACGCAACGAGAGCTCTGCACAAACCATGTGCATTTCAGATAAAAAAAACTGAAGTCGAACAGACTGCACGGCGTGTTGTGTTTCCTTATAAAAGGTACGTGCAGACGTGCAATTCTTGTCCTTATTCATTCAGAAAGAGTCAGGTACTTAGGTTCTACACTACCGGCTCGTAACAACACGGAACGACTTGAAATCAAGAGTTCGCACTAATCGTGTAATCCCAAACGGTTTCCCCAAAGATTGCCTTGGACCAATGGCGGGATGCTCTGTTCGCTCCTGAAGAAGTCCGTCGGATCCACCGCCGCCTTCACCGCGGCGAGCCTCCGGAAGTTGCCGGCGAAGTACTGCTCCCCCCACACCTTGCCGCCGTCGAACGTCGTGACGTCGTTCATCACCGTGTTCACGCCGATGCCCAGGTCCCGGTAGTTGACATACGCCTCCCTTGGGTTGTTGCACACGTACTGCCCCATGAAGTCGTAGAAGTTGTTGATCCAGCTCGTCGCCGCCGAGCCGTCGTTGCCCCATGGCCAGAAGGTGATGTACTGGATGTTGTACAGCACCCCGCTCCGGTGCGGGTACGGCGTCGCCGACGCCGGGATGGTGCCGACGAACCCGCCGTGTGGCTCCAGGATGATCATCCCGGCGCCGGACATGGCGAACCAGGGGAACATCTTCTGCCAATCGTCCTTGGCGATGGCGCGCCGGACGTAGTCCGACTTGTTTTTGGTGAAGGTGCTCAGGCTGGTGCCGCGGCTCAGTAGCGACTCCACCGGCGCGTTGGGGTTCCACGAGTTGAAGAAGACCACCGACTGAAGCCAGGTCATCTCGAGGCAGTCGGCGCCCGTCATGCCGAGCTCCGGGAAGAGAGTGCTCAGCATCGGCACGACGTCGCTGCACTTGCCGAGGTACAGTGACTGGAACGTCACCTGCTGTCCCATGATGATCACCCGCATGTTGATGTCGAAGGGGAGGGTCGGCCCGACCTCCTGCCATCTGGTGAGGACGTCGATGGCGCCCTGGTCCACCGTCCTCATGATGTTGAACGCTGTGACGGTGGACGGGACCTTGACGAGGCTCACCTTCCACGACACGACGATGCCGAAGTTCCCGCCGCCGCCTCCGCAGATGGCCCAGAAGAGGTCCTCCCCAATGGCCGCCCTGTCGACGAGGTCGCCGTCGGCGTTCACAAGCTTCGCGTCAAGGATGTTGTCGATGGCGAGGCCGAACTTGCGCATCAGCATGCCGATCCCGCCGCCGCTGAAGTGGCCGCCGACGCCGATGGTCGGGCAGATGCCGGCCGGGAACGCGACTTCCGAGTTGTTCTTGGCGACCGTGTAGTAGAGCTCCCCGAGCGTCGCGCCGGACTCGACCCACGCCGTGGGAGCCAGCGGCCACACAGCGTCGGAGCCGACGGTAATGGCGCGGAGGGCGGCGAGGTCGATCACCCCGAACACATCGCCCTGCTGCAGGGACCGGTACGAGAGGCCCTCGTAGTCGTGCCCGCCGCTGCGGACGCGGAGGCGCACGCCGTGCGCGCGGCCGCAGCGCACGGCGGCCTGCACGTGGGAGGCGTCGGTGGCCGTGACGATGCAGAGCGGCCGCACCATGTCGCCGGTGAAGACCCTGGGGTTATGGACGGACGACGCCAGCACGTCGGAGAAGTTGCTCGCGCCCTGCGTGTAGATGAGCCCGCTGGGGATGTCCCCCCACAGGCATTGCAGGAAGCCGTCGGAATCGGGGGTGGTAGCCGAGGATTGAGCGGTGAGATAGCAAATAGAGGAGAAGGTGAGGATGAGCGCTAGTGCCAAGCCTCTGGACATTGCCATCTTGGCTTCTTGGGCTTGCAATGCCAATGCAACAGTGGTTATTCATCTCGTTGGGGTAGGAGGCTTGTTATATATAGCAGTTGATCTCTCTACTGGTGTGTAGTGACATGGAACGAAGCTGCGTGCGTAGCTATATATGATTTCTGTGACTTGTGACTCTGGGGTTTGTGCCAGTTAGTTTGAGCCCTTGGTGGACGGAGGAGCCACAGGGGGGTGGTCAACTACTCCGACGGTCGAAGGGATCAACCGACCTGGCCAGAGGTGACACTACATACAGGAATAGGATGGCCCGTGAATTTGAAGTTTACAAGCATGGACGAACTGCGTGTACAGACTGAAGAAGAGAGTTACAGTACTATAGCAATTTTCTAGGTCATGAGATCGTCGTCAGATACGCGACATGTGAGCATCTGTCGCTACGGCGTCTCGATCACGTCCAAGCGGTCGGTATTAATGAGGGTCTGAGCTCCAGATCCAACCAAGTCAAGAAAACAAGTGGCAACTACGACGACAGAGCGCTCATAGGATCCAGATTGGCATCTTTCGCTGCTGCGTACTGTCAAAAACAGTCAACCGCTCTTTAATTTGATCCTGCAGGGTTCATTTTAAGTTGTGCTTGTATTTTATGCCGCCTCATCTCCCAAGGAATTGTCTATGGCTGCTTAGTAACATGAAACTACACGACGCGGTGAAGCATGCGCGGTGTAATGGTAGTACAAATGATAACATAAACTAGGAATTCCATTGGACATAAGCTGGTTGCATTGTGTAAACACTTGGACTGAAATAGCCAAAGGAATCAATCAGTAGTTGAAACTGATCTGAGAGAGGTTGGCGCCTAAAGTTGCAGTCGGCGTGCAGTGGCAACATTTGGCCCTTCTTGAGCTGAAGATACGCTGGGTGCTTAATATTCGATCCCAACAAAAGAGGCCTACCTGGACAAGACAATCCGCGGCACGGATGACAGCACGAAATGGAGATGATGAGTGTTCACGGATATGTATTCGGGGAAGGCTGCCAAAGATCAAGTGATGATAGATGAACGAAGAACGTGGGAGAAATTCCTGTCCAGGCAACATATGGCCGTAAAGAAATCCTTCCACATGCCGTTTATGAGATGCCGACATATGCAGGCCTCGCTAGATAGGTCTGAAGGGAAACCGTAGATATGACAGAAGCAACACTCACTAGCCATTCATCGGCGTAACATCGAACGTCGTCGTCGATGTAGAGAAGGGTCGGAGAGACCTTATTCCACAGCGGCGGCAGAAGGAGTTGCGGCGCAAGGGTCAACGGTTAGTAATAGTTAATACTCCCTCTCTTCTCGTTTATAAGGCACGCACGTATAACAAGATTCAAACTTTACAATCTTTGACTACTAATTTACTCATCATATTTTTTGTTTTGTAATGTAAATTTGACATGGTTGAATTTGTATTCAAATGTAGTTTCTAATGATTATACGTTCATAACCACAAATAAAATAATATAAGAGGAATTAGTGGTCAAAGTATAGTTTGGAAGACCGTGTCGTGTCTGCCCGCGCCTTATAAACGAGAAAGGAGGGAGTATTGCAGTAAAGGTTAGTTGGAAGTTTAAACTGTTGCCATTGGATCGAATTTCCATGTGTAAGGTTGAAAGACCAAAGAACTTCCAAGAGGAAATTTTCACGTGAGGAATTTTTTTAGTACACTACTATAGAAAACGTTTGTAGGAGCGAGCGAAATCGCATTTTCAGGTGCGGACGCGAAACCTGCTCCTAGCTGTCGCTTTTAGAAATAGGTGTTTCTAGGAGTGGGTAAATGGCCCGCACCTGGAAATCCATTTGCAGGTGCGAGTGATGACGTCACCCGCACCAGGAAACACCATTTCCAAGTGCGGGTGATGGGGTGGCCCGCACCTGCAAATGGATTTCTAACAAAAAACGTCTGCGTTAAAAGCTCAAAATAAATAGAAAAGAAGTATTTTTTTAGGGGAAGGACCCCACCGGCCAGCCACCCGTCACAAGTCGCGTCATTTTTCGCGTAAAGTCGTGGCGCTACGCGTAGGGATGGAAATATGGAAATGGAATCCGAATTATCTGATATCCGTATCCGCCAAAATATAAATATGGATATCTATATCCGTATTCCAACAAATGTGGTAGTAAAGTAGATACATTCGAATTCGTTTTTGTTGACTTTTTCTCTATCCGATTCCATCCGTATTCGGCAATATCTGGCACTATCCGTATTCGACTATATAAAATTGTAAGTTATCTCTATAACTAATGGCAAATTATGTTCAATAGAATACTAATAATGCATGATAGTGTATAATTGACAAAAAAATATATCCATAACTAATGATTATGACATTAATTTTAATATTAAAAATATTGCATCCATAAAACAATTTGAAAGTTATTTTTAAATTTATTTACCAATATAATTTATTTTAATAATAAAAATATATTAATATAAAGTTTAAATTAAATGACTCTAGTTTATTTATGTATTGATGAAAATATTTTTCATGTATTTTTATTATTTGTTTGATAAATGTATATATATTAAAAATAGTATTTATTAATAGTTTTATTTATTATATGATTAATTCTTAAATAATATGGATGAATGTGATATTCTTAATGAGTGATCTCTGTGTACTAATATTTTAGTCTTTACATGCTTTTGTAATCGTAAATTATCAATAAAAAATAATTAGTAAATGTTGTCTTCCAAATCGACTAAATATCTGAATGCGTTTCCGAATTCGAGACATCCGTTTTGTATTCGTATTCGAGAACATTCAAATTTGTTCGTATTAGAGTAAAAATGTGGTGAAAGGTGTTATCCGAATCCGATTTCATGCGATCAGTTTCCATCCTTAGCTACGCGGTCGCCAAGATTCAAACCCGCGACCTCCACCACCCTTGCGCGAAGCCTCCTCTACCACTATACCACACACTCATATGGGTCCATATCCAGTTTTCATTCTACTCATATTATACTATATCGAGTGTAAATCATTTTTTAGGCTCTAAACGGATTCAAATTAAAAACTTGTCAGCTACAAAGTTTCATAACTTCCCAAGATCTACAACTTTCATGTCTGGAGTTTCTCCATTCGAGGTCGTTTACGAAATTTGGATTTCAAATTTGAGAGATTCAAACTTAGTTTTTCGTTGACAATATGATTTCAAATAAAAAAGTTGTAAACTACAAAGTTTCATAATTTCTCAGTACCTACAACTTTTATTTTGAATGTTTCTCCATTTGAGGTCGTTTGAAAAATTCAAATTTCAAAAATTTAGACGTACTTTACCTTGACAAAAGTAATTCAAATAAAAAATAGTCACTACAAGAAAATCGCCGACTAGTGACGCAAAAAAAAGGCCGTTTCTCGTCATAAACCACGATTAATGACGCCGGTTGTTACGAAAACGCGCCGTCATTAATCGAGCGTCACAAACCGTGATTAATGACGAGACCTTATTTCCCGGCGTCATGAGTTTAATGACGCGTATAAATTCGTAACACAAAGGCGTCATAAGGTACATGCCACGTCGGACCAAAATCAGATGTGGCACGGCATTTTGTGACAAACCGTTTCGTCATTAAGTGAATTCAGCCCATATTTTGATGGGCCAAGGTCCAAATACCTTGTCGTCATAGATTGAATCTGGCCCACTTAATGTTAAGCTGAGCCCAATGTTTCTTTCGTCATAAATTGGTTTTAGGCCTTATTAAGGTTGGATGGAGCCCAATATTGTTTGCGTCATAGAATGTGTAAGGCCTATTTATGGTTGGATGGAGCCCAATAATTGTTGTCGTCATAGACACTTTTAGGCCTAATTCTGGTTGGACCGACCCAATAATTGAGGTCGTCATAGAATGTTTTAGGCCCGGTTTTAGTATGATCGAGCCCAATAATTGCATTCGTTCTTAATTTGTTTTGGGTCCAGTACTGGTTGGATCGAGTTCAATATTCGACGACGTCATAAAATGATTAAGGCCCAACTGATATTGGACCCAGCCCACCATTTGCTAACATCATTTTTGATACGACCCATTTTATTAATAAATCGTTTTTGAATTCATAAAAAATAATAGGCCGAGGGGTATTTTTTTCCTTGTTATTTTGGGCTGCACTCCAGGTAGCGCTTAATTAAATATAATTCAATCTCATATTACATGCTAATCAATTAAGTAATTGAAATCACAGAATCCTCAAAAAAAGTAATTGACATCACAGATAATATTTCCATACCACTGATACAAATTAATGTTTCGGATCACACATGACACATTATGAACACAGAACAACCACAAGCAGATTGTAAGTAGGAGCTCACAAACCAATACACATGATATCTCCATGCTCACAAATAAAGCTGGTATTGAAATAGAACCCACTATGATAACAAAGCTCCGTACTCACAAACCAGCACAACTAGCTGGGAGGACACAAGCAGAAGACTAAGAAACACAATGGCCTTACCCAAGGCGCGAGCTTAGTAGTTGTCGAAGGAGGGTCTCAGTAGTTTCTACTTGTTTCTTCAACCTCTCAATCTCATCATTCTGCACTTTCATTGCTACATTTGATGCTTCTGCCTTGATCTTCAAGTCTGTCAAAACTTGGTCCTGTTCAACAAAGATTTCACCAAGGTCAGCAGCTGCATCGAGCCCTCCCAACGAAACTTCAGGTCTTGAGCATGTAGCAAAAGCTGGATAATCTCGAGGCATGTAATCAATGAATGGCTTTGACTTCACATTGAAGGGATAGGAATTTGATATTTGAACCGCAAGGATTGTCCTCAACATTTGAGCCTAAAAATGAAAGGAGAAGTCAAACTTGAACCTTAAACGAAGCAAGCAAACAAACTTAAGAATAATCCTAAGAATAAAGTAGCAGGATAATCATGCATTCTGTTACATACCACGACATGTGATTGAATCTCAGCAATGCAGGAGTGGGATGCTAGGCCCTGCACAAAAAATTACAAATCAGGAACTGGATCTAGAGCGGTCAAGGTAAGAAAAAGGATCTGAAATCTAAGACAATAAACAAAGTAAATTACTTTCTAAGCATGGCTCATCTATTAAGTTGTGTTACAAATCAGTAACTGCATCTAGAGCGGCCAAGGTAAGAGAAGAATCTCCAATCTAACACAATAAACAAAGCAATTTACTTTCAACGCATGGCTCATCGATTAACTTGTGTTCCAAATCAGTGACTGCATCTAGAGCGGCAAAGTTAAGAGAAGAATCTCAGAACTAACACAATACATGAAGCAATTTACTTTCTAAGCCAACGAAAATACTACTAGGGGACTAGAAAGAAAAGGAAATGAGATTCTCACTTGTGAAGCTCCAAGATTCAGGGGCCCATGGATTGAGGGGGCATCGGGAGCTGGTGCTTGCGCCGTATCCTCGCTCAACTGCTCAGCTTGGCCAGCACAGCAGACGCAAGCAGAACACCGATATCTGTCGCCCACCATCTGCTGAGATACCCCTCCCCCTCCACCGGCGACGGCGAGGTCGGACCGCCACCGCAGATCTAGCTGAGCAGAGTGATGCTTTTTGGAAATGGAAGGCGGGAGTTTAGTGGCGCAACGTCGGTAGCAAGGGAGTAGAGTATTTATTATTTCGGGGCAAAGAGGGAATACAGAATTTGAAAATCCCGCTTTCGACTTCCTGACTGCGAAATGAAAATTTGGTAAGCTGCACTTGCTTCGGGGCCACTGACAAGTGAGGCCGTGCAATGGCGGTCCCATATTGTCAGCGAGTTTGGGTGGGATTCCGGTGGTGTACAATATAGGCGGGAGACGGTTATCTGGAAGAGGCCCATGCTTCAGTGAAGCTGGGTGCGTTTCCAGTCGAAGATCACAAAACCTAACAGCTGCTTCTCCCACTACAATGCCTACACGTCTATTTTTTTAAGTCATACGGATATTAGGATCTTCCTTCTGCGTTCTTATCCGGACCAAAGCACACTCGTGTACCCACCAAATATTTCGCATGCCTACCAGGGAAAAAGCCTGCATATTCCGCCCTATACTTGTGACAGGATTCCTTAGCAATGTAGGCCTTCGTATTCCAAGCATCCCATGTATTTTCATGGCTACTGTAATCCCGTGAGGGCATGCTCTGCCACGAGGTGCACGCTGCCTTAGTATCGGTCATGGTTCGATAAATAGGCGTGCCCCCAAGGCCTTTGCTCATCGCCTCTTCATCCTCCACGCATTGTGCTAGCAGACCTCTCTATTTGGTTCTGCGCGCTATGAAAAGAGGTGAGCTCTTAGCTTCCACGTCGTGTTTTTACAGGATACAATCATTGTTTCTGGTCAGTGCTTATCATGTTTACGTTGTTGGCGAGTGTGTAGGAGGATGGCTTCTGATGCGAACGGAGGAACCGCCAACTTCCATGCTGTGCCACCTCCGCAGCGGCCAGGCTACATGGATCCATATGATCTGTACGACATGGACGAAGCAGACGAGGAAGAAATAGAGGAGATGAAGAAAGATGCTTTGGCTTGGCTGCAGGAGCAGGGTTACACTCGTGTGCTTCGCCATGGTCACTGTGTGTGCCCTTACTGCAATCTTGCTAATCGGCAGTGGGGTTTTCGTGACATCCTACAGCATGCTTCTGGCATTGGTCGCTCGGGACGTACCATGAAGTCGAGGGGTAGGCACCATGCATTGGAGGATCCTCGTTGTGCTACATTCCGTCGTGCATTAGGTATGGCGAGATAGGCGTGTGCCGTATCCATCTCCATGACCGTGTCTGTTGTCTTCCTCGTTGCCAAGTCCGAAGATTTCGTTGCTGGGTGTGTGTTTGTGCGCACCTGTGCCAGTGCCACTGTACGGGTGTAGGTCTATGGGGATGTATCATGTATGTGCACATTTAAGTTGAATAATTTGGGCAAGGTGACCATCATTTACGTTCTGTATATTCTTGGCAAAATGGTGAATTTAGTCAAACGGTAAATTTGTAAAATCGGTCATCATTTACGTGTGTATCTGCAATGCGGTGCGGTGGGATAAGAATAAAATATCACGTGACAAGACATTACATCTCAGACTATGGCAACGCATCATGACCAGGGAAATCCACTGAAGCAAGGAAGACGATCATGGAAAAGAAGAACACCCATGTTCTTCATGGATAACAGGGGATACAGGGGATTATCCTACCACTACAAGATTCACAGAGCAGGAAAACAGGGGATCGATCTTTTCCATCCAAAAGAAAACATACAATTGATCTTTCCATCCACAAGACCACCTATTTGAAAGTGCAAAAGAAAACCCAAATCTGAGTAATCTAAGACGACCCCTCCGAGGAGTTCCCCGCTGACTCTGGCATCGAGGGAGCTTCAATGGCTGGGGGAGCTACGGGACCGGGATTGGTGGGGCCAGCATTTGAAGGACCAGCGCCGAGGTCCATCTTCTTCTTGGTCCTCTTCGAGTCCACCTCCTCCTCCTCCTCCACACCCTTCTTCTTCGCCGACGGAATGTCCTTGAACGAATCAAGCTTACCGGCCTTGTCATCCTTCAAAAGCTGCCTCACAAACTCCTCTGTCTGTTGATTCCTCTTCTTGGCCTGTACCCGCTTCCTCTTCTTGGCCGCCAATCGCTTCTTGTCAATGGCCACCCACGTCTCTTCCTCATCCTCTTCTTCCCCTTCCTCTTCCTCTTCCTCTTCCTCTTCCTCTTCATCCTCTTCCATGTAGTCGTACTCATCCTCACTGTCCTCGCTCTCCTGCCTTTCCATGTCTTCTACATCAGATTCACTCAAGGAGGGCTCGGATGGCTCGCATGCGCTTGGTTGGGGGGAGTCGGGTGGTGTCCCGATGGAGGAGGGGTTGGAAGGGAATGGGGAGGCGGGAAGTCGAATCGGAGAAGAAGGCATGGTGGTTGTTGTTTTCTGGAGGAAGAGAGTTTGAGACAAGGCAATGGAGGGAGTTGGGAGAGTCCGGTATATTAATAGATCTTAGTTTCAGGGAAACTGGGGGTGTCTCTTCGGGAGTTGTATCACGCTAATGCAAGGAGGCGCCTCAATCTCTAATAATGTAACAGTCTTTTGCAAAGAAAAGAACTATGTAAATTTGTAATCTTAGTGAATTAGGAGCAAACTATATTTACAAGCACTTCAACATGTAGAGATGAACTATTTACTGCCATTAAACCGGATGTTCAGGTATGGGATGCATTAACAGACCGGATGTTTCGGTCTAGAAAAAGATACAGAAAGGACAAATATTTCAGGACCTGTAAAAGATGCTTGCTTTGATTTTGGGCAAAGGTGATCTATGATTTCATAGTTTATGAGAGCGATAAAATAGGATAACATTTATAAGGAGACAAGGAACAGAGATGGTCAGGGAAACAAAGTATAAACAACTTCAAACAAGGGGATTGATCAACAAACAAACGATAACCAAATTCACAAACATGGTTTGGGTTAGGGATGCATTAGCGTTTTGGATGTTTGGCAATAACCGCATGCTTGTTTTGAATTTGGTGAAGGTGAGCAATGATCACATTGCTATTTCTTATTAATCGTCCAATATTGATCTTCAACTTCTCCAGATCATGTGTCAAGCTAGGAAACTGACATTGTGAAGCGATTGGCAGATTTTGGTGTAGGCCTGTCTAGTGGTGCTATGTTTTGGATTGGAAACTTGTGATGATGTTCAGACTCATTGTCTGGTGTGCTTACTCTCCCTGGGTGTCCTAGGGGCGATCGTTGTCCTAATCTAGCTTGAGTCAAGGTAGGTTAGGGCGAGTCAAGGGCCAGTGAACTCCTCTTTTATCCCTGTTCTGTGACTTGTTTGGTATTTCCGTTGTTGCAATGGAAATGAGGGATGCCCTCGATTCGAAAAAAAATGTGTCAAGCTAGGAAACACGATCATGTATAAGTACAATAAGAGCGGATGTTCTTGTCTAGAAACAAGAACAAGCCGGACAACACATGAGACCATGATTCATGGAAATGTAAAGTTACTAATTAACATCACGATGTTCACATACATAAGACAATGTTCCCACGAAATCTAAAGATACTAACTAACATCATAGATAACATATCGGCATTGGTCTTCCACTAGCGCGGCTCGCTCACTCCATCTACATCCATCCCTCGTTTCTGACCAGGACGCGGTGGCGGCTCCACTTCTTCATGTTGTCCTCCCTCAGGACCTCAGACCTGGCCATCCCAAGGACGTGGTCCTTGATCTCATTCAGGTTCCTCCACCGGTGCATACGGTTGTGGCAGACAGGGCTCCCGTAGGTGTTGGTAGTGCGTCGGAAGACGCGAAGAGCAAAGGTGTCGGAGTTGGAGTCGGAGTCCAACTCTGCAAGTGGTGGAGGAGGCTGGGAATCCGCCGGTGACGTACCAGCGGCTCTGGGCCTTGGTGGGTCGACGTTGGCGGCGTCGCAGCGGGGCGGCTCTGTGCCGTGGAATTGATGCCCTTGCCACTCTAAGTAGGAGCGGATGAAGTGGAGGCTGCACGGTGACAGCCAGGACCCGGATTTGGCTCCTGAGGAGGCGGTGGGCGAGAGGCTGGCAACGCCGCTAGACCGACGAGCAGGGGCGGGTACGGCCATGCACCTGAGCTCTATGTGTCTGGGGGAGACTAATTGCTTCATTGTGTCAGACGGGCAGTAGGACTGAAACGCGAGTGTTTGGGAAGAGAACTATAGGTAGAGTGGTTCGGAACTGGCAAGGACGCCGATGGTGGGAGGAATACAATGGCCAGATTCCATGAGAAGTTGTGCAAGCTTATGTGACAAGCTAAGCAACGGGCCTCTAGATCGAGTGGCTGCGATTCATCTACAAGCTTCCATGGGGCATTGTGGCAAGCTTCCATGAAATTAGGCAACGGGCGCCTCGGCCTGTTGAGGAAGGCTACGGCCGGATGTTACTGATAAGAAAAGGTGACTAGACCGGACTAAATTTAGTGTTGATTTTGTGGGTAAAATAGAATGACTACGGCCGGATCTTACTGATCTGCAAAAGTGAGTGGACCGGACTAAATGGTTCGTTGAATTGTTATTAGGAAAATACGATCGCATTATTCGAACGAACATCCATCCGAAGTAGGAAACAAAGTCCATTCTAAAGAGACTAATTAAACATCACAATTTCCACATACATAAGACAATGTTCCAACGAAATCTAATGATACTAATTAACATCACTGATAACATAACATCACAAAGTTCACATACATAAGACAATGTTCCAACGAAATCTAAAGATACTAATTAACATCACAGATAACATAACAGCATAGATCTTCCACCAGCGCGGCTCCCTCACTACATCTCCTCCATCCATCCCTCATTCCTGGCCATGACGCGGTGGCGGCTCCACTTCTTCTTGTACTTCCGCCTCAGGGGCGCAGACCTGGCCATCCCAAGGACATGGTCCTTGACCTCATTCAGCTTGTGCCACCAGAGCATAAGGTTGGGGTAGACAGGGCACCCGTACGTGCTGTAGAAGCGCCTGAAGACGCGCAAAGCATCGCCCCAGGGGACCGAAGGGATGTAGCCGTGGAAACGGTCCTCAGATGAGTCTGTGTCAGCTTGGGAGTCAGAGTCAGAGTCAAACTCACCAGCAGGAAGGGTAACCGTAAACTTCAGCTTCCAAGGCGGCGACGGTGGAGGAGGCTGGATATCTGCCGGCAAGACACCAGCTGCTCCTGGCAAAGCGCCGGTGATCGACGGCGGATCGACGTTGGCGTCGTCGGAGGGCGGCGGCAGCGACAGTGGAGGAGGCTAGGAATCCGCCGGCAAGCCACCACCGGCTCTTGGGAAACCGCCGACGAGCGACAGCGGGTCGACGTTGGTAGCGTCGGAGCTCGTTGGCGCCGGGTCGACGTTGGCGGTGTCAGAGCGCGGCGGCAGCGTGCCGTGGATGTGGCCCCACAGCGCCTCCGTGAACATGCAGGCGAAGTGCTAGTTGTCGCACGGCGGCACCCAGTCACGGGCGCGCGAAGAGGATGTGGTGCCAGAGGATCGGTTGAAGGGCGAGGGTGAGAGCCAGCGCGACGGGGAGCCGGTGGGGGATAGCTGGCGCGACGGGGAACCGGTGGGGGATAGCCAGCGCGACGGGGAGCCTGATTGCTTCATTGCGTCGGCCGGTTAGGAGTGAGATGCGAGTGTTTGGGAAGTGGTAGCGTGGTTCGGAACTGGCGAGGACGCCAATGGTGGGGGGGGGTAGGAATGGCGATTTATGTGGAGTTACTCGCCTTGCCTGGGAAGTTGTGACGCTTCGGTGAGAAGGTAAGCAACGGGCGCCTCTTGAGTCTTGACTCTTGTTGAGTGGCTTCCATTCATCTTCCACCATTGAGGGGCTGATGTGCGGGTCCCCGCGCCGTATGACCAACACGTCTGTGATCTCTTGATGATGGCAACCACCTTCCATGGGAAGTTGTGGCACGAGGATGGCAACGGGTGGATGTTACTGTTAAGAAAAAGTGACAAGACCGGACTAAATTATTTGTTGATTTGTTGGCAAAATAGGTTCACATTTTTGGAACGAACATCCATCCAAAGTACTCCATAGGAGGAAACAGAGTTGTGTGATCATACACTAATAAGCATTACAACAAAGTGACACTTGTTATTGTTGGCAATTATCTTTTCATCCAGTCTGGGTCGTCGAGGATCAAAGGCGCCGCCTCGCCGTCGAGCAGGAACGGGTCCAACATCGGGGGCTGAGCGGCTGGTAACGCCGCCGGACTTTCGAGCAGGGACAGGAACATCCGTGCCCCTGAGCTTTCCGGGACAGTCGGCGCGGCGAGCGCACTTGACATCACTGGCCGAGCGGCTGGCAACGCCGCCGGCCTGTCGAGCAGGGACAGGAACGTCCGTGCCCTTGAGCTCTCCGGGACAGTCGGCGTGGCGAGCGCACTTGACATCACTGGCCGAGCGGCTGGCAACGCCGCCAGCCTGTCGAGTAGGGACAGGAACATCCATGCCCCTGAGCTCTCCGGGACAGTCGGCACGGCGAGCGCACTTGAATCACTGACCGAGTGGCTAGCAACGCCGCCGGCCTATCGAGCAGGGATAGGAACGTCCGTGCCCCTGAGCTCTCCGGGACAGTCAGCGCGGTGAGCGTACTTGACATCACTGGCCGAGCGGCTGGCAATGCCGCCGGCTTGTCGAGCAGGGACGAGAATGGCCGTGCGCCTGAGCTCTCCGGGACGGCGGACGCACTTGACATCAATGGCGGAGTGGAGGGCCACGGCTGCCACGTGCGACCAGCCCGGCCTCTCGGGCACTCCACCCACTGCACGCTAGCTTCTGGTGGTGATGGGTACGGCCGTGCGCCTGAGCTCTTCGGGACAGTCGAAGCGGCGGGCGCACTTGACATCAATGGCCGAGCGGCTGGTAACGCCACCGACCTGTGGAATAGGGACGGGAACGACCGTGCACCTGAGCTCTCCGGGACAGTCCAAGCGGCGGGCGCACTTGACATCAATGGCGGAGTGGAGGGCCACGGCTGCCACGTGCGACCAACCCGGCCTCTCGGGCACTCCACCCACTGCACGTCAGCTTCTGGTGGCGACGGTGAGACGGGAATTGTGGTTTGATATATGCGGAGAGAACGCATGTCCCACCGCTGCCCGGCATGCCAGCGACGAAGGCCGCAGTCAGCACAGAGCGTGTCGGGCCCCATCGGCCCGGCCATCCATTGCGGCGTTTCTGTCCTGTCGCAGTCGCCGCATCTCAGCCCCACCGGAGCTTTAGCCGGCGTGGATGGTAGGAGAGCGAGCTCCACAAGAGGCACGCGATGATTGTCGCCGGCCATTGGGGGAGATGCTCTGAAATGCACATAGAAATTAGTTTGTTCAAAGAGGCGGAAAAGGTAGAAAGAAGAAAGAAATCGATTGAATTGGGAGAGAGGACGACGGTACTTGCGCGGTTGCGCCGATAGGAGGCGATGCCGATGGGGCCTTCTAGTGCCGAGAGGAGGAGATGCCGATGGGGTTTTCTTTTGTTGAGGAGGAGATGCAAAAGTGTTTTCCAGTAGTATATATTAATAGATCTCATTTGCCAAGGGAAAGGCGCAGGGTCTCATGGGGGATCGTGTCAGGCAAATGGCCTAGGCGCGTAACTTGCAATCTCGTTGAACTTGGAGCAAACTTAATTCACTTGAACATGATGAGATCGAAAGTTCCCACGAGACCGGTTATTCTGGTATACGAGGTCGGATGTTTGGGTAGACCGGAGAAATATTTTTAATCATTTGATGGCAAAAAGATGCATGTTTTAAATATGGACAAGGTGAGATATCATATCATCCTTGTTAGGGAGAGCCGAAAACATGCATAATTCGAACGTGGAGCCGTGGCTTAGGTAGAGCAAATTGAAGTAATGGGCAACAAATTGGCTTTCAGTAAGATGGTGTCTACTCTATCTAGTGTACACTACCCCATCTAGCAAAGATTTGTTTTTCAAAGACTTGGTTAGTAGGAAAGAATCGTGAAGACAAGCAAGCTGACTTAGAGTTTGAACCACGACTTCATTCTTCCTTGTTGACGAGTCATGCTTGGTAACAACAAAATGAAAGCATGCAATGAGATAGGCAATATAACCTGGGCAGGACCGGATGTTTGGGTTTACGAAACATTAACAGACCGGACAAAAATTTTCATTCCTTTCCTGGCAAAAGTTGCTTGTTTTGAATTGTGCAAACCTGATTACGGATTTCGTAGTTTCTGAGATAGTGAGATCGCAATATTCTTTTTAATTGTCCAATATTGATTTCCACCTCTCTAAATTATGATGAACTATTCCAACTACCAGCCGTGGTAAATTAATGGGGGAAGACCAGAAGTTGGTTTCCATCACGTCAATGTGTGTGCGAGTATTGCTACACGGGAATCAAGGAAAAGATATAGAAACAGATATCAGTGGATTGATCTAGAAACAAATATATCCAAAATCACTTTCACATGTCAGGGTAATTTGTTTGGATGCAGATATCCAATTATTTTGCTAAAGAACAGATCACATTCAGCGTGAATTCTACATTCCTCGTTACAAAAATGTGACCATTCTTCCCAGCTCATCTTGAAGCACAGGCGGCCTGCGCACTGATGATTGCCACGCACCACTGGCGGTGCCAGCGTTGCACGTCGGCACCATGTCACTCGCTGGATCACCTCTGAGGCTGCCTCACGGCACCGCAGGCAACCCTTGTTCGTCCGCATCATCATCGATGTCGTGGCCACCGATTCTTCCTCGCCCTCGACCTGTCTGATGTACCGCCTCGTAGTGTCATCATCACCGGCGCCGCCATTGGCCCTGTAGAGGACCATGGCGGCTACATAGGCCGCCACATTGTGCCCGGCCTGGGCGGCCTCCTCGAGCTTGGCGATAGATGACCGGGAGCTGTAGTTTTCCCCGAACAGGATGTCCATCCCGGAGAGGAAACATGCCTCCGGGTTTCTTATGCGGGTCAGGCAATCGAGGAGGGCATAGTAGCCCTTGCAGTCGTTCCACTGCAGCTCGACGGCAAATCGCTCTAGCGCCATGCGCCGACCAACGGCCGTGTTATTGCACACACGACGCATCTCCCGGCAGGTCGCCCGTAGGCTACGGAGGTCGTCCATGGCCCGCTCCGAGGTCACAGCGAGGTGGCCGGCGATGTCAATGTTCACCTCTGTAGGGAGCACCACCAGCGATAATGGCAACCGCGTCGACGACATGATTACTGACCTACCGGCGTCCTGAAAATAGTTTGATCAAACATCAGAGTGCTAGGTCAAATGCACATTGAAATTGATACAGAGACTTGGAAGAGAGCACTGTACTCTCACGGATCTTCCTTCCGAGAGGAGGAGATGCAATTGTAAAAATGTTCTCTGTACCCCAGGCGGAAGAAGTCGATCAATGCCCCATTTACAACAAATCCACCGTTCCTTTCTCCGCATTTACAGTAAATTCACCGCTCCTTCGCCACCCAAAACAACCTTCGCTGCTGCTCCGTTGATTTCGGGATAACAATAATAATTCATTATGACTATTGGGGAACCTAACGGAAATTATGTTCTTGGAAATGTGAACATGTCGGACTAAATGGTTAGTACAATGTGGTGGATACTAACTACCGCGCATTTCTTAGTCGATTTTGGCAATACATCATCAGTACAATGCTCAGAAGCATGGGGCACAATGTTCAGAATACATGATCGACACATTGTTCACAATACCAAATGACACTTGCAGAATACATGATCGACACATCTAATTAGCCTTGCCACCGAGCATCAATCCTGCCATTCCCGCGAAAACAACAAATAAAGCAAGTAGCACATGCGCGAGTTTGACATTGTGCCTATAATTCCCAATTGATTTCAGCTCGGCGGTAGCCTTCTGGAGTTTTTGCCGTGCTATTTTGAGCTCATTCCTAATCTCTCTAAGCTCACAGTTAGCTTTTCCCAATTCCCCCTCCCACTGTTTTGCATCCTCTTCAGCTTTCGCTTTCTTCTTCATGAGCTTCAGCATAACAGCATACGACCTTTCATCTCATTCTGGATCAATCCAGCAGAAGTAATCGCATTGCTCTTTTTCTTCCTGCAAATTAAACGACCCATTAGCAATAGCCGTTGACCACAGGCACCACATAAGCAGGTAGCCAACTAGCCATTACCTTTGGGCAGCCAGCAAACCGGCGGCCAGGGTTGAGAAAGGTCCAAGCATACTTCACCACAACTCTCAACCCGTGTTTGCACTTGTCTTTAGGATGCCAATGGCTACTATTGCAGGAAGATGTCTCTGAGCAGTAACTACCAATGGAAGAAGATGCTGGAGTACACGGATGCTTCAAAAAAATTCATTGCAACTTGAAATTAATGCTTAGTTTTGCACTTTCTAAACTAAAGCCTATCAATCAACTTGTAACAACAATAGTGCTTCAACCGAAATCCCCAATTCCAAATATCACTTCCCTCTGACGAAAGGGGAAAGCAGAGGCACAAAACAGGATACTGACCTGACCGTAGCTCACTCTCCACCCTTCGATGCGAGGATCCGCCATTCCCGCCGTGGGTTGTAGATCTGCGCACCAACGTCTCTAGGCTAGATATTTGCCACAACGACCCACAGGAGCGTGCTGGCAAGCCCCTTGCAGGGTATGCGGTTGATATAGCCGTTGGCCGCGGGTTCGACCCCTGCTATTGACATAGTTATCCTTTTAATTTTCCTCTGTTTTTTTATCAGACTGACTTGTGGGACCTTATTAAATTTTATGACGAGTTGGAACCACAGTAGGAAACAAGTAGTTTCACAATCGTTCCTCGGGAAGGTCCTTCCAGCAAAACATCAACAGACCGGAACTTTGCCGTCCACCGAGCAGCAAACATCACATTATGATCAGGTAGCAACAAGTTTCTCAACTCATGACCACAAAGTTCACAACACCAAGTAGCAACAAGTTACAACACTAAGTAGCAAACATCATAGGATGATCATCACACAAAGTAGCAACAAGTTTCTTAACTCATGACCACAAAGTTCACAACACCAAGTAGCAAACATCATAGGATGATCATCATTACAATTTTCAAAATACTCATAACCACCCATTTGTAATCATAACGATAAGAACTGATCATCAATTTACATCTGTAGGTGTTGATTCTCCTTCCATAGCTCCATCCTGCAGCTGTCCCTTCACCTTCTGCAGCTCAGCGGCAGTAGCTTCAAGCTTCATGTTAGCTTCTGAGGATCCTTCCCATTGTTGATCCCTTTTTCGCTTAGCTGACCTAAAGAAAACATAAGCACCAGGAGGAACAACCAGTAATTAAACATCAACAAGGAACAAGTTTCATAATAATCAAGCACTACCTATTTTTATCTTTCTCACGCAGTATCCATTGCTTCTCCTTCTCCATCTGGATAACACTCTGTTGTACCGATTGCTTCTCCTTCTCGATCTCGATAACTAGCTGCTCAACCGATTGCTTATACACTTCCATCACATCGATGGCATGTTTCAGCTTTCGCTTCACATTTTCCAGCTCTGTGGTAGTTGCTTTAAGCTTGATGTTAGCCTTTACGCATTCTTCCTTCCATGACCTTGCCTCCTCTTCAGGTTTTGCCTTCCTGTCCAGTAACAGGTCTTTCGACTCTTGGTCAAGAATCTCACCTATTTCTTTCAATAAGGCATTGTCCCGGCGTAACATATGGGCACACAACTCCTTGTAGTTGTTGGTCTGTTGCAATTGTTCATGTAACAATTGGTCAGCCATCTCGTTGAATTTTCTCATCTCTTGCATAGTTGTATTTAAAATTTCCTGACACAGCTCCTTGTATTTTACAGCCTCTTGCTGTGCCATGAGTTCTCTGCCTTCTTGTTCTTGCAAGTCTCTCTTCACCTCCTGCAACCCAGCTT
Organism: Cenchrus fungigraminus; assembly: GCA_036936925.1. Classification (NCBI taxonomy): domain Eukaryota; kingdom Viridiplantae; phylum Streptophyta; class Magnoliopsida; order Poales; family Poaceae; genus Cenchrus; species Cenchrus fungigraminus. The sequence goes on from CM072772.1 coordinate 83,555,878, forward strand.
TAGTGGCTTCAAGCACCTCTACAAGCTAGTAAAATACAATAACCTATCAATCCATCAAACGATGCAAACTGAAAACTAACTGAATCTAACACCTATGAATTGTCTATAGCCTATCAACTTGTAACACCAAACGAAGTGCAAATATGAGGGTACGATGAAATCTGATTCTAGTGTATATGCTCATCAATCCGTTTGATCCCCAAATCTAGAAATCCCTAGGACGATAGGGGAAAATATAGTGGCTGAAACTAGAGAACTGACCTTGTCGAGCCGTTTCAGCTTCTTGTAGCTGGAAGGTGGCGGCGGAACCATCTTCCCGTCGCCTCTAGGATCCGCCATTCCTACCACGAGCCGTTGCAGATCTGCTCGTAGCAAAAGTCGAGAGTCTTTGCGAAGGCAGTGAAGCCTTTCGCCTGCAAATTACTGATTTATATTAAAGATTCACCTTACACAACCATAAGGAAAGTGTTTCCTGTTAAAATGACAGAACCAAGAAGTGGTGCAGTGGTAAGCAACACAGTCTTGTTCCTATAGGTCTTTAGTTCGAACCCTTGCAATGGTAAGTTTTTTTTTGCAACATTTCGTGACCTAGCGAAAATGCTTACTTGTGGGACCTCCATTTTATGATGACTTGGAACGACAGTAGGAAATAAGCAGTTTCGCGATCGTTACTCAGGAAGGTCCTTCCAACAAAACATCAACAGACCGGACCAACAAAACATCAACAAAATTAGCTCGGAATGGTGAGAGTGCTCAAAGCAAATCAGCATAATAAGATGGCATCTCAAAGCAACTCATCACCACAAAGTTTACACCACCAAGTAGCAAACATCATAACATGACGAGGTAGAAACATGTTTCTTAAGACATCAGTAGATCGACAATTCTCCCCGCATATAGATTCAAGGTAATATTATGTCTGGCTTCCTGCAGCTGTCCATTCACCTTCTGCAGCTCAGTTTCAAGCATCACTTACATCGATAAATTCTGAGGGTCGTTCACGTGATCTGAAGAAAACATCAGCAACAACTTTCATAAGATTGCATGTCATGATTATTCATCATTAAAAATTGTTCCAATAATCGTAACTACCTATTGTTCGATTCCATTTCCATGAACACTTGGACAAGTTCTGTCTGTGTTGGCTTACCCTTCTTCCTCTTCTGAAGCTCAGTGGTAGTATCTTCAAGCATCAATTTTTCAGTATCTCCAAGCTTCATGTTAGCCTTTCTGCATTCTTCTTTCCATGACCTTGCTTCCTCTTCAGCTTTTGCTATCCTGCATGTTAGCTTATTCAAAATAGCTTTAGTCCTACCATCCCATTTAGGATCAATCTAAACAAATGTCTGACATTGTTTTCCTTAAGGCTGCAGACACCAAATACATATATGTTCATAAAATTGTCCATTTTCAACACTAATATCAAGAGTACAAGTACTATAAGTCTATTGAAATTTAAATAAGTTATTGTTTACCTGACCACAGGTTCCATACCGGCGCCCAAGGGCGGTGAAGCTTTCCCTGACAAGGATAGCATACCCATGCTGGCACTTGTTATAAGGATCCACAACGATAAGATCAGCATCAGGAGGCTCCGATGTAACGAAATCAGTGGACCGAGCCACCACCAGATGCTAGTAAAATACAAGAACCTATCAATTCATAAAATGATGCAAATCGAAAACTAATTGAATCTAACACCGATTATCTATAGCCGATCAACTTCTAACACCGATTGCAATGCAAATCTGAGTGTATGATAAAATCTAAATCTATTGTATATGGTCATCAATCCTCTAGATCCCCAAATCTAGAAATCCCCATCCCTAGGTCGATAGGGGAAAATATAGTGGATCAAACCAGAGGACTGACCTTGTCGTCCTGTTTCAAGAACTCGTAGCCGGGAGGTGGCGCATAAACCGCCCTCTCATCACCGCTAGAATCCGCCATTCGTACCACGAGCCGTTGCAGATCTGCGTGTAGCAAAAGTTGAGAGTCTTTGCGAAGGCAGTGAAGCGTTTCGCCTGCGAATTACTGATTTATATTAAAGATTCACCTCAGATAACCATAAGGAAAGTGTTTCTTGTTAGCATAACACAACCAAGAAGTAGTGCAGTGGTAAGCAGCACAGCCTTGTTTCTTCAGGTCCCTGGTTCGAAACCATGCCATGGCAAATTATTTTTGCAACATTTCGTGACCTAGCCTCTAGTCTGGCGAAAATGCTTACACGTGGGACCCTAGAACTATTTATGACGACTTGGAACAATCTATTTTCGAAAAAAATGCTTACATGTGGGACCCAACTGAATTTTATGACGACTTGGAACACTCTATTTAAAAATAATGCTTACATGTGGGACCAAAGTTGGTTTATGACGCCGCTGACATGGCGAAAATGCTTACATGTGGGACCCTGGAAAAATTTATGACGACTTGGAACACTCTATTTTCGAAAAAATGCTTACATGTGGGACCCAACTAAAATTTATGACGACTTGGAACACTCTATTTTTAAAATAATGCTTACATGTGGGACCGATGTTGGTTTATGACGTTTTTGCAGAGCTTATGGCATCACAAAACAGCATGGAATAGTGAATGCCCACCTACAGTACCAACCGTAATGACGAAAATTTTTTTTGTCACTAAATTTGCTCGGAAGTGAAATATTATGACGAGATCAGCTAGGAACGTCATAAATCAATGACGCTAAAATGTGGTTGCGTCACTAGTCAACGATTTTCTTGTAGTGAGTTCAACTACAAAGTTCTATAACTTCTAAAGAAGAACATCTTTTATTTTGGTCATTTGCTCATCCGAAATAGTGGTACTAACATTCTTCACAAATCTTATACACCTCTCACATAGTTTTTTGAAACTATAAAAGAGATATAGGTTTTTCAAACAATCTCATGGGACTTAAATGGATATTTTGAAATATTAAACAATCTCAAATGAAAAACTTGTCAACAACAAAGTTTTAAGTCTCGTCGAGCTATACAATTTTGATATAAAGTTTGTCTTCATCCAAGATCATATGATTTTTTTTTGGCACGAGACCATTTCCAGGAGCGGGTGATGTCATCAGCGTCACCTAAAAATCTATTTCTAAGAGCGGGTGACATCATCACCCACACCTAAAAATCATTTTCAGGTGTGGGTGACGCCATCACCCGCACCTAGAAATGAGAATATTTTCAAGAGGGAATCATGACGTCACCCACACCTGAAAATGATTTCCAGGTGCGGGTGATTGTGTCACCCGCACCTGAAAATCATGTCTAGGTGCGAGTCTAGTTGCTACAGTGTCGCGTGTTTTTCTTAGATCAGGCGGCAAAACCGTCCGCTCCTGAAAAAAATGAGCGCTCTTAATAAATGTTTTCTGTAGTAGTGGTAACATCCCCATCCCCAATGAACTTTCTACCCATTGTGTGAATGAAATCATGGTGCCAACAAGATGATCAGTGACAACTTTTAGTAATATCTCCATCTCCAAACAACTTCCATAATCTATCTACCATTGTGCGAATGAAGCCATCGTGCCAACATAATCCAATTCACGTTTCAAGTTTTGCACTGGTGCCTATCTGGTCAGTGTGAATATGATACCTCTTAACATCCAACATAAATTCACATGTGGGCAACAATCTGTCTTACCACAAATAGAACGTTTGATAGCCCACAAATGCATGAGAATCATGCAGATACCGATGTCCGAGTACGTAAATTTAACTCAGTCGAAGAGCCAAATTGAGTTGGCACTTAAAGAGAACAAATAAGTAAAAAACTAGAAATATCTAGGATAGTAGATGCTTGAAGTTCTATAAGAGCATCTCTAGGAGTTCTCTAAATCCTTTCCTAATCCCCGATTTTTAGTAAGATGGTAAAAAATATTCTCCAAGAACTCCTAATCTTTTATGAAGATTAGGACTTGGGAAAAATCTGTCCGTAACTTTATGCGTTTTTGGTCGACGCCTAACAAATCCATGAGTAGTAAATCAAATAGATCGATCTTAAAAGAACATAGAAAAGAAAAAAAACAAAAAACGGATTGCTTTCTTGTTCACATATTGTAGATGGGTTTGCTGACTACGTGCCGCCTGTATTCTTCACGCACGCGCTCGTCAGGTTGACGTAGACGGATTCCTGAGCTGCTGCGGACATGGTAGACCATGTCAACGACGCCCACCTTGGCCGTATCTCCCCGCCGTGCATGGTTGCCGATGACGGCTTGTGACGCCGGCAGAACCCAATCCGATGGGGAGGGTCAACGAAATCCTTCGTGCTTCTCAGAGAGATGTCAGGAGTGCCATCGCGCTACGTCAGAGTTCTGGATCGTTTCTACCTCGCGCATCAACTGTCAAATTTGGGATCTGGACAGTCCAAAGGGGTACCCATGTGGTTGATTTATAGGTAGAGAGGGGATCGAGAACTAATAACGCTAATAGCTATGCAAAGAGCACACGGAACACGAGGAATATATACTAGTTCGGGCCTCCGGAGAGTAAAATCTCACGTCCACTTCTTGGTGGATTGTATTGCTTCTCGGTGCGTAAGGCGAAGGTGTCGACCTGTGGGAGGTTTGAGATGGTTTTCGATGCCCTCGGGAGGCGCCCCTTTGCCACCTTATATAGTCCGGTTGCTTTGGGTTACAAGTAGTCCCGAGTCTATCCTTATCAGTTACAACATTGAAAACTTATCCGAGCTGTTTTGATCTGTATGGACTGTCTTGGCTGGCACGCCAAACTGTCTTCTAATCTTTGGGTCCACATATCAGGTTGGTCAGGACCCACCGATAGGTCGATGGGCCTTCTGACAGGCAGACCCACCAATCGGGGACGGTTGAGACCTTGGTCGGTGGGGATTTATGGGAAACCCATATCTAGGATCAAAGTGGTACTAATATTATCTGTCTGTCCGTCCGACTGAAATGATCCGACACTTAAATGGTAAGATCGTATCCGAATCCAAGCATTTCATATCCAGACTCATCTGTACCGTATTCGTATCCGGATATTAAAAGTTGGATTTCTAATATCTGCATATGATGAATATCACTATTCGACACATCATGATCTAATCACATCCGAATTCGATTTGAGAATTTGATCTGAGAAAAAAAATTATTTGTATTTGTATCAGCAGTATCCGTTTGTATCTGATCTGTTTTCATCACTACCCATATCTCTCAGGGTCCACTAGCCTGATGCTTCCCTTGAGTACGTGGATGGAGCTCAGATATGGACGGGCCTGCCGCGCTCTGGTTGTTCCCGTCAGGCTTGGTCACGGAGGGCCCTACCCCGGAGGGGCGGACTCGGACATTGCGGTGCTGCTTGCTTCTCGGTGAAGATGGAAGAGGAATAGATCAAGTTACTTGCTTCATGCCCTGTTTCGTTCAAAAATTTACCAAATACTCGTTACATCAATCTTCAGATACTAATTAGGAGTATCAAATGTGAATTAATAACAAAACCCATTCCATAACGTCTACCTTAATTTTCGAGATGAATGTAAGAAGTCTAATTATATCATGATTAGTCAACATCGTGCTATAGTAATCAATCTCTAACGACATACTCCCTCCGGTTTGGTAAAAGAAGTCGTTTAGGATAGCGACACGGTCTCCAAAACACAACTTTAACTTTTTTTTTATAAAAATACTTATTGAAAAGTTATATATGTATACTTTATGAAAATAGTTTTTAAAACAAATCTATTGATATGGTTTTCACATTTGTAAACTCAATAACTTAAAAGTTATTCATCATTTATATTCCTAATGTTTGACCTAAACCTTGTCCAAAATGACTTCTTTTACCAAACAGGAGGGAGTATTAATTAGACTTAATGGATTCATTTCGCAATTTTTTGCCCATTGTGTAATTACTGTTATAACTAGTCTACATTCAATACTCCTAATAGGCTTTGAAAGTAGACCTAGAAAAATTTCTTAAAAATGTTAACCGAAAAAAACAGGGCCGTGCCTGAGTGGTAATGGGTATGGCGAATTGGCTCAGATTCAGCAGCCGCCAGCCGGCAAGCCGCTCCTACCAAAGGCAGCACCAAGCCTACATGAAGCTTATGTATTTCTCGTTCGTTTAATTTAGTCGTGTAGAATTAAGATTTCGGTCGTCCACCCCAGTGTCGTCCAAACTCCTTTGCTTACCTTCTCTAATAAGTTAGGCTTATAATACTAAATGCACTCAATTAGCGAAAAGTTACTACATACGCGTGCAAGTGTCCTACCGATCGATGTCCCGACCAACTGCTCAACTTGGTTTGTTCATTTGGCTTATCAGCCACCAGCTAACAGTACTTTTCTCTCAGACCAAACCAGCACTGACCATCAGCCATCAGCCAAACGAACCAGAGGCCCTAAAAAAATTGTCTCCACACGGATCTCACCAAATCTTTTTTATTTTCTTTCTCCTCCATGGGCCATCGAACTAGAGGCACGCAACTTGAAAGTGCCTTCCGGAGCTGACAGCACGTCAGCACCCACGTGTGCGTGATTTTTCCACTTCTTTTTTCTTCTTTTGCATGTTATATATATTATTTTTACTTGGAAAAGTTATATGTATAAGTTTTGCTTTTGTTATATAAATTATATATATATATATATATATAATTATTTATTATAAAAGTTACATGTATAAGTTTACTTCTGTGGTATACATTATGGATATAACCTTTTTATACACTAAAGTTATATGTATAAGTTTTGCTTTTGTGACACATATTTTATATATAACTATTTATTGTAAAATTTATATGAATAAGTTTACTTCTGTGGTATACATTATGTATATAACATTTTATACACTAAAGTTATATGTATAAGTTTTGCTTTTGTGATATAAGTTATATATAACTTTTTTAATTAAAAAATAACACATATCAGTTTTGTTTTTCTTGCATAAGTTTTATTATTATGATAATATTTATGTATTTTGCATTTCAGATTTTCTTCGACAACACTTGTATCTAACTCCTTTAGTTTCTTTTATTTCTATGTCCTGCAGGGGGCGGAGCGATGAGGGTGAGGTGCGACTGGATTGACTGGGCAGCGTGAGCATGGGGCCATCGAGCCTGGAAAGTTTACAAATTTTTTTATATTTTTTTCTTCTTCCAAAAATAAATGCTCCCTGACAAATATACTAAATCTATACACCTGTCGTCGTGTCATATAGAGGAAGGATCCAAACGGCGTATCATACGGCGACGTGACCGCGTTAGGATCCAAACACCATGTCACATGACGGTAAGACCCCGATGTGTTTCCGAGCACCTGAAGGACCGATTAGGCGAACCAGAGAGGGGGGGAGTGAATGGGAGCCGATAAAAATTCTTCTCGAAGGAGATGGGAACTCCAACAAGACGAACACAGCTTCCAACTCACGTCTCCGACCCAACTACCCAAGTTGGTCAAGACCACGCAGCCACTAGAGTGCTACTGGTCCTAGGAACCAACACTCAACCTTCCTAGCCAAAACTCACCAAAACACACAGCGGAAACTTGCACGGCTTGCTGCCTGTGCTACACCGGTCAGACCGATGGCCTGCGCCGGTCAGACCGGTGACACCGGTCAGACCGGTGGACAGAGCCGGTCAGGCCGGTGGCTACAGCAGCCGCACAGCAAACGTTCCAGGAAGCCTCAGTGAATCCTCTAGGCCCTGGAACAAAAACCACCACGAAACACAACCTGTGAGGAAGAAGAACCCCTCACAAATCCTAGCAAAACAACTCCAAACACTCCAAGAACTGATCAGCAGGACCACGGGACAAAACCACACGGACAAGGCTGTTCCCCGAGACAAAAACCCACCAAGGGCTAGCACCGGTCAGACCGGTCAAGAGCACCGGTCAGACCGGTCGTGCCTGGGCAGCTCGGGATGAACAGCGCCCGCGAGTCAACTCCTCCAAATCCAACTCCCGATCTCCCGATCCGCTCCACGGTTTTGCACAAGACTTTGGGGATAGTAGGAACACCTCATGGGTACTCCATAGCCAAGATTTGGTCCACCAAAACTTGTCAAATCAAGAGGAATCGAAGAAATCCCACCAAGAACGCCTCTAACCCTAGAGCCACGAAAACCCCAAAATCGAGCCCCTTTGCTCACGGATTTGGAAGGGGAATCAAAGGGAAAAGAACCACGAAGGGTTCATGCATACATCCCCCACCAAATCCCAAAGAGAAAGGCCTCGAAATCGCTCCAAGAAAATCGCCAAGAAAAGGCTACGAAAATCACCAAAAAGGAGAAACGGGAAAGACACAACCAAGCCTTGAGGAACCACGCCGAATCATCTATACATACCAAAGAGGTTCATACAAGGTCTAGCTTGCCGCCCGATCATCCTTCCCTCTCACAAGATCTCACCATGAAGCTCTCAAGCTAGTCCTACGAAAATCCTAAGAAAATAGGAAGGAAAATAGGAAAACCAAATGAGCTAGGGTTCCAAGAGATGGCTGCCATCCTCTCACCTACTTGGGTTATATGGAGGCAACCGAAAGACTAAAATACCCTTACTAGCTAACTAGGGATACATGCCCCTCGAGGGCGAAATTGGAAGTCTTTGTCTTCGCACCATCGGACGGATGCCCAGCGACCGCAAACTTGCTTAGCCTCGACGCAAGCCTTGCGATCCCGACGCGTGTCCTCCGCTTCGAAGATTCCGGACTGCGTCGTCGCACACCGGTCAGACCGGTGCTCCTCACCGGTCAGACCGGTACCCACCGGTCAGACCGGTCAGACCCACCGGTCAGACCGGTCTGGAGCTGCTGCACCTCCGTCTTCGGTTCTTCGGTCTTGGCTTTGTGGATCAACCAAGGAACCCAATGGTTTTCTGGTGAACCACCGGAAACCCCGCGAACTCGGTGTAGCCTCCGCCAATCACCACTCATGACTCGGCTCCCACGTAGTCCCGGCTCGACCTTGGTTTTGAGGCTCAACCAAGAAACCGTCCATGACTTCATCTTGCCGTTCTTGCCACCATGCGGCCCGCACTTGACCCCGCTGGCCACCGGGTCCCTCGAACCAAGCCTACTTGTCTTCTCCACACCTGGAGGCCTCACCGGCAACGACCTTTCACGCTTGTTCTTCACCTGCACCTGCACCAGTCAAGCCGCAACCTGCACCTGCAATACTTAGCCAAGAATCAGTCTACACCACGTTGTCAATCACTCATCACACCAGGAAGCGACCATCCACCGGTCCTCGAACCACACCTGGCTCTCAATCTCCCCCTTGATGAGTGTATTGACAACACACACGTTTTGGTAACCAAGAGAAAAAGAAAAGAAAAGAAACGACTAAAAGAAACTCCAACAAGCGATCGAAAGCCAAAGAAAAGGCAAAGAGCAAGATCACTTGAAGAAGACAAGTCTCGGACCCCTTAGGCAAGGGCAACGGCTCGACACATCCGAGACAAAACATGCTCAAGCAAAGAGCACAAACCATCAAACCAAAGCTCGAAAACCACAAAGAGCTCCCCCTGCACACATGCAAGCTCCCCCTGAACCGATGCAACTCCCCCTGGACAAATGCATGCGAACCACTTCACAAAACAGAGCAGCTGCAACAGCTCAGCTCTGACCGGTCAGACCGGTCGACACCACCGGTCAGACCGGTGGGCAACATGTGAACAGGACCAGCACTCTGACCGGTCAGACCGGTGCACAACAGAGCCCAAAAATAGCTCGAAACCACCTGAAAACCTTCCAAATGCATTCAGTAGGCCAAAACATGCTCAAACTTCTCCCCCTTGTTGACAATGCATGAATCAAGCCAAAAATGCAAAAAAATGCAACCTAGAGCTTCTCAAATAGACAAAATTCAACATAGGATGCTACACATGTCCAAACGAGCAAGTTAGATACTCTATAGCTTCGTAAAGACATAAACTTCATGATCACCAAGTTTCACAACCATTGGGCGAAGCTAAGATAGAATTTAGCAATTTTGCGAAAAATTACCCTCTCATGAGCAAAGTCCTAAACATGAGCAAAACATGTCAAAATGGCAAAGCCACACAAACTTCATGCTAGGACAACCATTCTAAGCATAAGACCATCATAAACACCCACAAGCACCTCATGTCATGTCAAAGCCACCGAGCCATGTGCCTACTTCTATATATGAGACTTCTCATTGGTAGGCATCATGCAACGATTTAGCACCCAAAGCAAATTAAAATTAGCACATATGACATGGGAGCACATTTTTCAAGCAATTTACATTTCATTTTCAGATTTTTAATTGGTACATGAAATGTCTTTGCGACAAAAAGGAACTTATGCCCCTCCACAAGATGAAGCATGGGGGCTAAACATTCATGATGGCAAATGAGCCTTTGGCCCCATATGATCAAAATAAGCTATCCAACCACAAATTAAGCATAGCCAAGCCACTAAAACATGTCAAGATCATGTAAAGGCATTTACTCACAAGAGAGCATATATATGAAATTTTTCAAAAACATAGCCATCAACCATGGATACAAACCAAGATTATCAAGAGCTAAGCCAAACTAACCATAGCTTACCAAATTAGCTCACAAAGACATATATGTCATTCCATGGTGAACAATGTGTATAAGAGAAGCCTTTCCTAAACAATGCATATGATACAAAATGCATGCAACCTAAGAGACAAAGATGCCTATACATCATGCTACATATGCTATGCCAAATGCAAGAAATGCACAAAGGAAAGCTATACATATGCTACAAAGGAGCTCCCACACGCCAACTCAAGAAATCAAACAAACACCAAGCTCCCCCCGCAAACGAGTGAAAGTTGCTTGATCTAGGGGTTTGGTGAAAATATCGGCTAGTTGTTCATGTGTGGGTACATGGATCAAAACTATCTTCCCTTTCTCTACGTTGTCTCTCAGAAAATGATACCTCACTTCTATGTGCTTGGTTTTGGAATGGAGCACTGGGTTCTTTGCAACGCTTATGGCACTAGTGCTATCACATTGAAGTGGGACATGGGTATACTCCTCACCAAAGTCACTCATGGTGTATGTGATCCAAAGGAGCTGAGAGCAACAACTAGCTGCGGCCACATACTCTGCCTCGGTAGTGGATTGAGCAACACTCGACTGTTTGCGGGAAGACCAAGACACCAAAGAAGAACCCAAGAACTGGCAAGTCCCAGAAGTGGACTTCCTATCCAACCGACACCCAGCAAAATCCGCGTCTGAAAATCCATGAAGCGCCAAAGAAGAAGACGCAGAGTACCAAAGGCCGAAGTCGGGAGTGTGTCGCAAATACCTGAAAATGCGCTTGACTGCTTGCCGATGCGAAGTCCTCGGAGAAGCTTGAAAACGAGCGCACAGACACACCGAGAATTGAATGTCCGGCCTCGTCGCCGTTAAGTAGAGGAGTGACCCGATCATGCTCCGGTACTCCTTCTGGTCCACGTGTTCACCTTCCTCGTCCGCATCAAGAACTGTAGTCGTACTCATAGGCGTCGCCATGGCCTTGGAGTCCTCCATCTTGAACTTCCTCACAATGTCCTTGGTGTACTTAGCTTGGTGCACAAATGTTCCTTCCTTTGATTGCTTGATTTGTAGCCCGAGGAAGAACTGCAACTCGCCCATCATGCTCATCTCAAATTCCCTGCTCATGTCTTCTGCAAACCTTGCAACAAGAGAGTTAGACGAGCCACCAAAGACAATATCATCCACGTATACCTGCACAATCAGGATATCTCTGTCCTGCCTGAGGAGAAACAAGGTCTGGTCGACCTTCCCCATCTCAAACCCTCTCTCAAACAGGAACCCCCTCAACCTACCATACCAAGCTCTAGGCGCCTGCTTCAACCCATACAGCGCCTTCCTCAACTTGTAGACCCGGTGAGGGTACTTCTCACTCTCAAACCCCGGTGGTTGCCTCACAAACACCTCTTCCTCCAAAACACCGTTCAGAAAAGCACTCTTCACATCCATCTGGTACAACTTGAACCCTTTAGCCACGGAAAAGGCTAGAAGGATCCTGATCGCCTCCAAACGAGCTACAGGAGCGAAAGTCTCCTCGTAGTCGATCCCCTCTTTCTGACTGTACCCCTGAGCAACAAGTCTCGACTTGTTCCTCACCACTTCTCCTTTCTCTCCCTCTTTATTTTTCCACACCCATTTTGTCCCAATCGGCTTACACCCTGGGGGAGGGTCAACCAACACCCAAACTTGGTTCCTCTCAAAATTCTCCAACTCCTCATGCATCGAGTTAACCCAATTATGATCAGATAACGCATGTCCAATGTCTTTGGGCTCAAAAGTGGCAACAAAAGCAGCATGAGCAAAATGAGAATTGTTCCGAACCCTCGACCGTGTAGTACGTTCATTCATGTCGCCGATGATTCTCGAAGCTGGGTGATCCACTTGCACTCGTCGGGGAGGTTCTCGCCTTGATGCTACCTCCCCCTCAACAGCAGCTTCGCCTTGATCTGGGTTTGTCGTTGTAGGTGTGGGAGAGGGTCCATTCTCGATCGTCGTCGAAGTAGTAGGTACATGTTCAGCCGCGGGCCTCACACCGCCATCTTCATCATCTCCATGTTCATGCTCTTCCTCCTGAAAGATCTCCTCGCCAAGTTCGTCGTCACCTGCACACTCAAAAACAAGCTGACTACGTGGCTGTGTCTCGTCGAAGGTCACCTCGCAAGTCTCCACGATTTGGTTAGTTTCAAGATTGAGCACACGAAATGCTCTAGAATGAGATGCATAACCAAAGAAAATACCATCGACAGACCTAGCCTCGAACTTGTCCAACTTCTTCCCTTTCTTCAGAAAGAAGCATTTACAACCAAAGACATGGAAGTGACTCACCTTGGGTGTGCGACCGTGCATCAACTCGTAACAGGTTTTCTTCTTGTGAACCCTGAGGTAGATCCTGTTCGACACATGGCACGCGGTATTGACCGCCTCAGCCCAGAACCTTCTCGGAGTCCTATGCTCGTCGAGCATCGTCCGAGCCATCTCGCACAAGGTCCTGTTTTTCCTTTCCACCACGCCATTCTGGGGAGGCGTATACGGACTCGAAAACTGATGTTCAAGACCCAAGTCATGGCAAAAGGTTTCGAAGCGAGAGTTTTTGAATTCCGAGCCATTGTCACTGCGGATCGCTCGTATGGCACCTCCGTGCCTCTCGTTTCTTAACCTCAAGACAAGATCTCGAACAAAACCAAACGTCTCCCCCTTCTCCTCAAGAAAGAACACCCACGCATACCGAGAGTAGTCGTCCACCACAACAAGGACATACCACTTCCCACCCGCAGATCGCACACGAGCTGGGCCAACAAGGTCCATATGGAGCAGCTCGCATGGACGCTCAGTCATCACATCGGTGAGAGGCGGGTGAGAAGAGGCTACCATCTTGGCATGCCTACACGGCGCACAAACCAACTCTTTCTCAAACCTCAATCGTGGCAATCCTCGGACCAAATTGAGTTTACTCAAGCGAGACAAAAGGTCAAAGCTCAAGTGACCCAACTTCCTATGCCACTTCCACAATTCACTCGAAGAACCAGCCAAGAAGCAACGCTCCACACCAGAAGACTGAGAAAAATCAGCTCGGAACACTTGACCCTCGGGAACGACCATGCAAACAAGATCCCCCCGAGAATCTAAAATCCGAGAACCACCAGGCCGAAACAACACCTCAAAACCCTCATCCAACAACTGAGACACAGAAAGCAAATTGTATCCAAGCGATTGAACAAGAGCAACACGCCTGAGAGTGATCTTATCGCTTACCTTAATCTCACCTTCTGACAGCACACGCCCTCGCCCATTGTCCCCAAAGGTGATGTACTTCTTTGTCACCACCGGGACGAGACTTGAGAACCACCCCTTGTCTCCGGTCATATGCCTCGAGCAACCGGAGTCAATCAACCAAATGTTCTTCAAGTCTCCCACCTGAAATTCAAAAGCGAGCACGTGAGTGAACAAACGACTCAGCACTGGGGTTAGTACCAAAAGAGTAAAACCAGTGCCGAGCCATTTGCTCCAAAGTGGGGTTAGCACAAACCAAATCATCACGCCTATCAAAGCTACCACCACGAACACCACCACGGTAACCACCACGAGGGAACCAACCCTTTCTAGCTGGAGGAGGACGAAAACCACGAAAGGGGAACCGTGGATCGTTCCTCCGCTCCATCTCAAAGCTACGACTCTTCTCACCCTCGTATTGAGCACGAGGTGGAGAACGCCTAGCAAACTGACCACCTGCAAACTTTCCAGACCAACCACCAGAACCACGACCTCCAGAACCAAACCGAGCATCCTCACGAGCACGAAATCCGACTCGCTGTCTGCCCAGACCTCCACCGGTCTGACCGGTGTAGTACACCGGTCTGACCGGTGTGGCTCGGCCAGCAGCAACACCTGCAGCCTTCCGGTCTCCCCAAGCCGGAACCGTCCTCACAAACGCCTTGGCCCTGGGCATCTGCATACGAGGCTCAGGTACACCATTAGAGGGGTGGTACCTGTCCCTGTTAGCCCACTCTCTAGCCATTCTCTCCTCACGCTTCCTCTTGAAGCAAAACTCATCCTTGTGACCATCTCTCCCACAATACCCACAATGGAACTTTATGGGCTGTGGCTTAGGCTTAGGCTTGGGTTGGGGCTGCCCACTCGGCTTCTCACCCTTCTTCTCTCCTTCCTCACCTCCCTTTGGGCTCACAAACTTCACCGGTTTCTGAAAATCATTTGTTGGGTGAGGGAATATGGGTGGATCTGGAGTAGTGTCAAGTTTATTTCTGAGATGGTTGGGCTTGGGCTCAAACTTGTTCTTGTGTCTGTTTGGTGGTGGGATAGGAATCTCTCCAACTCTCTCAACTCCCTTACCACTGTTCTCTCCAAGCTTGTCAGCCCCAAGTGCCTGACCATCATAGCGTTTGAAAGCCGCTATCATGATACCGAGCTGAGGCTCCTGACCCGACAACCAGCTCATACATTTTCTCAGCTCATCATTTTCATCCTGCAGGCGATCAACATAATGTGCAAGCTCCAAATTCTTAACCGCATGCAATTCACAAGTAGAGCAAGAAGTGGGAATAGGCTCTTTCAACTTAGCCTCAAGTGAAACAGTGTAAGCATGCATCTCATCAATCTTTCCATGCAAAACAGGGCAAGAAGTGCAAGCACCTAGCAAAGCAGGTCTAGACTTAAGCTCAGCCACTTCAACCCTAAGCATATCTAGTTCATCACAAGTAGAAGCATGCTTATCCTTAAGAGCAGTGAGATCAGCTAGGTACACAGAGCAATCACAGCAATCAATCTCATCAGAAACCACAGGAGAAGCCTTAAGCGAATCAATCTCAAGCTTAGCATCTAGGTTCTGGGTTTCTAGCTCAGCCACACGGTTCCTAGCATCTTCTAGTGAGGCCCTAAGCTCTTTCCTCATCTTCTTGGCCTCTCTAAGCATGTGATCGCGGTTATCAAGCAAGTCAACCAACTCATCATTCTCCTTGCGCAAAGAAGAGAGCTCATCACATACCTCATCCTCGGAGTCAGAGTCCGAGTCACTCTGGTGGCTCTTCTTGCTGCCGGAGCTACGGGCCATGCCGCAGAAGCCATCTCTCGCGAAGCAGCTCAACCCGCTCAAGTTCCTGGATGACTTCTTGTTCTTGCGCCGATCACCTTCATCTTCACTGCTACTCGAGCTTGAGGAAGAGTAGGCGGAGCTGGAGTCGACGTCGCTCGCTCCGACCATTGCTCGGGCCTTCCTGCCGCGGCCATCCTTCTTCCTCGACCGTCGCTCGTCCTTGTGCTTGTTCTTGTGCTTGTGATCGCGCCTCGATCGGTACTTGCCATCCTTGCTCGATCGGTGCCTGTAGCCGTCCTTGTAGCCGTCCTTGTTCTCCGTCTTCTCCGGGCAGTCGGCAACGAAGTGTCCTGGCTTGCCGCACTGAAAGCACGTCCGTGCTGTCCTCCTCGTGTTCACCCGGTTCTCGTGCAGCCTCTCGAACCGCCTGGTCAGCAACGCCAGCTCGTCCTCTCCAAGCACGTCGAACTCCTCATCTGGCAAAGACATCAAAGAAGACAGAGAGTACATCCTGGAGGATGCGTTAGCGTTAGACTTAGCTCCTTTGCCACTTACGAGAGCGAGACTATGAGAATCAGTCGGGCTCTCGATCTTGGCTGTCATACCACGGTCCAACTCAGCCGACTTGAGCTTCGAGAACAGCTCGTTCACCGTCAAGGTGTCATACTTCTCGGACTCAACAATAGCCTCAAACTTCCCGTCCCATACGGTACGATCCAACGAGTGCAAGAGCTTCACGGCTCTATCATGATCATTGTATGGAAGGACGTCCACATTGGCTCTCATGTTGTTCACAACGACCGTAAATCGCTGGAAAAGGGCATCGACGGACTCACCGGGGAGATGAGTGAAGTTCTCGTACTCTCTCCGGTAAGTCGCGTACATCCGAGCCTGAACCTGAGCATTCCCAGCATGAGCATCCTTCAACTGCTCCCAAATCCTACAAGCTAAGTCCTCTGTCTGAACCCGATCGAATTCAGGCTAACACAGAGCACGAAACAAGTAGTCGACAGCCTTGTTGTTGGCTTCGAACATATCCCTCGATCCTGGAGCAAGGAAGTTCATCGGATGAACATAAGCTGTGTTCACCGTGACATCCCAAAGGATCTGACCCTTTCCGCGGAGGAACGCCGCCATCCGCCTTTGCCACATCTGGTAGTTCTTCCCATCGAAGTGCGGAGGACCCGAACCCCGTTCCTGGTACGCCATCTTTGGATCTTAGACTGGTAAGAGTCAATAAAGACCCGAACCGGCTCTGATACCAATTGAAGGACCGATTAGGCGAACCAGAGAGGGGGGGAGTGAATGGGAGCCGATAAAAATTCTTCTCGAAGGAGATGGGAACTCCAACAAGACGAACACAGCTTCCAACTCACGTCTCCGACCCAACTACCCAAGTTGGTCAAGACCACGCAGCCACTAGAGTGCTACTGGTCCTAGGAACCAACACTCAACCTTCCTAGCCAAAACTCACCAAAACACACAGCGGAAACTTGCACGGCTTGCTGCCTGTGCTACACCGGTCAGACCGATGGCCTGCGCCGGTCAGACCGGTGACACCGGTCAGACCGGTGGACAGAGCCGGTCAGGCCGGTGGCTACAGCAGCCGCACAGCAAACGTTCCAGGAAGCCTCAGTGAATCCTCTAGGCCCTGGAACAAAAACCACCACGAAACACAACCTGTGAGGAAGAAGAACCCCTCACAAATCCTAGCAAAACAACTCCAAACACTCCAAGAACTGATCAGCAGGACCACGGGACAAAACCACACGGACAAGGCTGTTCCCCGAGACAAAAACCCACCAAGGGCTAGCACCGGTCAGACCGGTCAAGAGCACCGGTCAGACCGGTCGTGCCTGGGCAGCTCGGGATGAACAGCGCCCGCGAGTCAACTCCTCCAAATCCAACTCCCGATCTCCCGATCCGCTCCACGGTTTTGCACAAGACTTTGGGGATAGTAGGAACACCTCATGGGTACTCCATAGCCAAGATTTGGTCCACCAAAACTTGTCAAATCAAGAGGAATCGAAGAAATCCCACCAAGAACGCCTCTAACCCTAGAGCCACGAAAACCCCAAAATCGAGCCCCTTTGCTCACGGATTTGGAAGGGGAATCAAAGGGAAAAGAACCACGAAGGGTTCATGCATACATCCCCCACCAAATCCCAAAGAGAAAGGCCTCGAAATCGCTCCAAGAAAATCGCCAAGAAAAGGCTACGAAAATCACCAAAAAGGAGAAACGGGAAAGACACAACCAAGCCTTGAGGAACCACGCCGAATCATCTATACATACCAAAGAGGTTCATACAAGGTCTAGCTTGCCGCCCGATCGTCCTTCCCTCTCACAAGATCTCACCATGAAGCTCTCAAGCTAGTCCTACGAAAATCCTAAGAAAATAGGAAGGAAAATAGGAAAACCAAATGAGCTAGGGTTCCAAGAGATGGCTGCCATCCTCTCACCTACTTGGGTTATATGGAGGCAACCGAAAGACTAAAATACCCTTACTAGCTAACTAGGGATACATGCCCCTCGAGGGCGAAATTGGAAGTCTTTGTCTTCGCACCATCGGACGGATGCCCAGCGACCGCAAACTTGCTTAGCCTCGACGCAAGCCTTGCGATCCCGACGCGTGTCCTCCGCTTCGAAGATTCCGGACTGCGTCGTCGCACACCGGTCAGACCGGTGCTCCTCACCGGTCAGACCGGTACCCACCGGTCAGACCGGTCAGACCCACCGGTCAGACCGGTCTGGAGCTGCTGCACCTCCGTCTTCGGTTCTTCGGTCTTGGCTTTGTGGATCAACCAAGGAACCCAATGGTTTTCTGGTGAACCACCGGAAACCCCGCGAACTCGGTGTAGCCTCCGCCAATCACCACTCATGACTCGGCTCCCACGTAGTCCCGGCTCGACCTTGGTTTTGAGGCTCAACCAAGAAACCGTCCATGACTTCATCTTGCCGTTCTTGCCACCATGCGGCCCGCACTTGACCCCGCTGGCCACCGGGTCCCTCGAACCAAGCCTACTTGTCTTCTCCACACCTGGAGGCCTCACCGGCAACGACCTTTCACGCTTGTTCTTCACCTGCACCTGCACCAGTCAAGCCGCAACCTGCACCTGCAATACTTAGCCAAGAATCAGTCTACACCACGTTGTCAATCACTCATCACACCAGGAAGCGACCATCCACCGGTCCTCGAACCACACCTGGCTCTCAGCACCTGAGTGGCATATAGTTCCAGCTGCCCTACCATACGGCGGTTAGGTCCAACCGCCCTATGGTATGGCGATTAGGGCTAACCGCCATATGGTAGGGCGTTTGGCCGATAAAGTAATTTTTCTCATTTCCATATTGAAAATTAAATTAGAGCAACCATATAAAAATAGAAATTAAAATAACATGTTGCATACAAAAAACTGATTAAAATAAAACAATGAGTTAAAGTTTATACATGATAATCATCAAGTACTGTTGTCAAAAAAATTAGAACTAAATCTAAATCCGCTTGCCCCGCTTCGGCCTAAGTGCTCGAGTACCAGCCCTCGTGTGGTTCTGGTCGTACGTGAGGGGGTCACGTGGTCTGATGATCCGATGTCGATCATCGTCGAGAGGCGGTGTCACCATCGGCACCTGCGACGACTCTGCATCCACCTGTGCCTGTCCGGCCGCCTGCGACGACCTTGCAACCGCCTGTGCCTCTCCGGCCGCCTGCGACAACCCTCCTGCAGCTACCTGTGTCTGCTGCGTCCCGTGGAGTGGCGCATCTAGTAACTGTGATCCGCTAATCACGTCAGGACCCGTGAAGTACTCATCGAGGTCGAACCCCAGCCCATCATCATCTAGGGCAGAGTCAAGAGTGGCGGTCGGGTTGTAACCTGTAACAAATAGTATTAGTTAAGCACATATCATATTTATCATACTTAATTAATAGTATTACTGAATTAGTTAAGGACGTCACCTAGCTGCGGCAAAATAGGTGCAGTGGACAAGGAAGGAACGTTTGTTGCTGCAGTTGGCACTGTATATGCCGGTCGAGCCCACGTGGAAGGACCGGGTCCCATCGGGTAAATCGGAGGCCGCCCTGTACGATTATGTTAATATTACAATAACACATAACAACTCGGTGTATTAGTTAAGAAGCATAGGAGAAATGTACCTGAACCGTGGAAAGGAAAAGGCCGTTGAGCCGGTGCCGTTGGCACTGAGAAAGCAGCCTATGGACGTGAAAAGGTCATCGACGACTGATACAAACGTCCAGTCGAGGCGGAGCTCGAGGACGATGCGGGGTGACGTGGATATAGAGGTACAGTCGCGGTACTGCTGTAGTTAACCACAGTACTGTACCTCGAGGCAACCGCGAGGATGCTCTGGTACGTCTGGTCGTGCTCCTGAGGTCCCATGGTCAGCAACCGTGACCTCGCGTCCATCACGATCCGCACCACCTCCGCTAGAGCGTCATGTTGTGCATAAAATTAGTAGCACACGTTATAATGAATAATAATATGAAAGAAATATGATTGAACTCCCCAAACTCACCCTAGTGTCAGCGCTCTGATCTCGTCGCACCGGGTACGTGCCGGATGGAATAAGCCGCTGGTGTTGACACTATTTTTTGGAAACGAGTCAAAAGATAAGATGAAGAGGCACAATAGGTCATGCCGATGGGAAAACGGAGACGATCGGCCGATTGATGACAGGAAACGAACAACAGAGTCTACCGATGGTCAAACCCAGTCGACTTCAGCCTGCCGATGAGCGGTCAAACCAGTCTGTCGATGGTTAGCCTCGCGGGATTGGCTGATCAAGAGAAGAAAGCGGCGATTGAAGAATACACCAAGGAGAAGATACGGTGGAGGCGGGTCAGCCAATGATTGACGACGGGTCAGAGTCAGTTTTAGAAGAGTTCGACTCTTGTATGAGTTATTTTAATTTTGGTAGCTTTAATTTCTTTAGATGCAAGTAAACAGTGCCGTAATCGGCTAGGAGTCGGGTTGTCCTCAGGACATAAATAGCGACCCTGCGTGGTCGGAAAAATTGTACACACTAGAAACAAATCGCCTCCGGCCAAAACCCTTTACAATTTTCAGCATCTACTTTACACCATCTACGTTTTGGCGACTTCGCCATCGCGCTTGTTCTCTTTTCTCAATGTCGTTCTTCAAATTCGTCGGGCTGCATCGATCGACCTCCGGCTAGCTTGTAAGTACCGTTTTAACAAATAACCCTAAGCTTTAACCTCCGGGCGCATCGTTGAGGTTCCGTCTAGTTCTTTATTCACAATTTATCGATATCAGTTAGATCTGCAACTTTCGTACCAATTCTTGTAGTTTTATCTTTTATCATCAATCTATCCAGCTCGATCTAGATCTCGTTGGCTTTTACCATTTTCTTTATCAATTATTTACACAGCTGATCTAGGTTTACTTCGAGTGCTGATGTCACCATCGGCTGATATAGCCGATCCTCTTAAACATACTTGCACTTCGGCTGCTTCCAAGCTTGTCGATCTTGCTCCCCCGTATCGGCCGATTGGCAGATTCGTGCGCCACTGAAGATTTATCAGTTCTCTAGCCGATCTTTTATTATTTGACTATTTTTCCATTGTCAATCAACAGGTCAGATTGGCTGGCACGCCTCGCAACAGACCGGGGAGTCACGTGTCGCGCGGACGTGACGTCCTATTTTCGCGTCAACACACTTTTGGCACGCCCGGTGGGACCCGAAGTAAAAGAAAATAATGTCTAAGACTTTTGAAGTTGACAAGAGTAACATCCTACCAGTCACTAAGTACCAGCTGAAAGAAGTAGACAAAGCTAAGCATGAGGCACATCTAAAGCAAATTGAAGAGTTATGCTTGGCTTCTTTTGGTCAAACTAAAAACGGAATCATCAAGAAGAATCCGCTTCCAGGACCTCAACACATCACTTTTACAGCTGATCCTGGAAGTCTGCAAGACATGATGAACAAAGCTATGCATCAAACTATGATAGATCTGTCAAAGGTCTTCACCAATACCATTCAGAATTGCCTGACAAAGTGACGGGACCCAATATTGTGGGTACCCAAAGACAGCGGTTACGAGCGGCTATCACAGTCACGATGACCCCTGGCATATTTTTTGGTGGCTTTTTGGATTTATTTTCATGAAGGAAAACGGTCCCAAATTAAGTGGTATTCCGTGAATTATTTTTTGTGAGGGAAAACGGCCTCAAATCATGGCCATGACCTCATATGCTTGCCAGCCATTCAACTTCCGACTAGCTGGAAGCCTTCCCGAGTGGTTTTGGGCTCCACACTACCCATGCATGCACCAAGTGTCATGGGCAATCACACATGGCAACAGCAGCCAGCAGGAACCAAGGGCGGTGGGACCCGCTGCATGGGAAAAGACTTCCTCCCTTACACCTGTTGTGTATGCACAACTTCTCTCTCTTTCTCTCTCTCTTCACTCATGTAACCTGCCACCCTTGTTTTATAAAAGGGAGGGTAGGGATCCTTTCCATGGGGGCTGCCTACTCTTTACTTCTCCTGTCTCCTCTCGGGAGGGGTTCTCTCTCTCTCTTTTTCTTCAACCTTGAGCTAGACTTGGCTCTCACACTACAGAGGCTTGGGATCGAGCTCCCTCTCTCCCTCTCTCGCTCATTTGTAACCCCTACTACAAATCAGCGCAAATAACACAGCAACGCAAACTGGACGTAGGGTGTTACTCTCCGGAGACCCGAACCAGTATAAACCCTTATGTACCCCCATTTGTGCAACCGTCCGAGGCCCGGCACGCAATTCGATACAAATTTACTGCCGGCGGTAGAGAACCCCGACAGGAAAAAGATGAAAGAGGAAAAGTCTCTCTCGAGGAGAGGTCAACCCGCCGCAGGGGCGATGCAGACGCGAGCTCATCGGCCGCCGGGGTCTTGCTCCTCTCCGGCCTAGGGTCTTGGGGGACACGGAGCGGCAAGCGGCGGGCACCGAGCCGCCACCGGACGAGGAGGAGGCGGCGCGCAGGGCCACTGCGCGACGGGGCAGAGGAGGCGCCGCGTCGCCGGGCGGCTAGGAGGAGGCGGCGCGGTGCGTCGGTGTGGTGAAGAGGCGGAGGCGCGGCGCCAGGTTGCAGCACGCAGCAGCGCGAGGAACAGGATGAGGGGCCGCACCGAACCGCTTCGAGGTGGAGGAGGTGACGGGTGCTGCGTCGGGACCGCCGCGGTGAAGACGGAGGAGGCGGGGCCGCGCCGGGCGAAGTCGAGGAGGCGGAGTCGAGGGTCGTGTCGGGCGGCCGTGGTCTGAGCGCGTGGCATGCATCGGCTGGGCGACCGCGCCCCGGGCAGGCCGCGACGAGAGCTGGCCTGCTGCGGGGCGAAGAGGAAGTGCGTGCCGGGGCCGCCGCGTGGTGGTGAGGAGGAGGCGGGCGCCGGGGCCGCCACGCCTGCCGCGTCGAGGGGGAAGACGCCGCACGTCGCCAAGGTGGAGCCGAGGCAGGGGTCGCGCCGTCGCGTCGCTGCGGGGGAAGATCAGGCTGCCGCACCCTCCGTGCCGAGGTGAGAAGAAAACGCCGGGCCGGACCACGCCAAGGTAGGAGGCGGAGCGCCGCGGCCGGGTCGGATGCGCGCCGGGCCGCTATGTGTCGAGGAGAGGGAGGCGGCGCATTGGGCGCCGCGCCGCGAGCCTTTTGCACCGAGGGAGAGGAGGAGACGGCGCTCGATCAAGCGCCGCGCGTGGAAGAGGTGGGAGGTGCTGCGTCGTGCGGCAGTGAGGAGGGGGCCGCGAGCGTCGCGCCGCCGCCGTCGGCTGGACCCGCGTCGGGTCGCGGTTCGAATTTGAGGAGGAAGCAGCCGGGTCACCGGGCCGCGCCCCGAGGAGCAGGAGGTGGCGAGGCCGCGCCGGGGAGGAATCAAGGCGGCGCGGGCCCGCCGCCCGGTGGTGGAAGAAGGGACGGGGCTACGCCGCGTGGGGATGGAGATGAGGCGGGCTGCCGCGTCAAGGCACCGTCTGCTCGCCGCTCCGCCCGTCGCGCTGACGTGGTGCGGGGCCGCGACGGACGCAGAGGAGGAGAAGCGGCGCGGGCCTGCTACGCTGCATCGCCGCTCGAGGTAGAGGTGGTCGCGGGAGCCGCACCGCGACGTGGCCCGAGGAGGAGGTCGGCCGCCGAGGGCCGTGCCGTTGCGCCGTCGAGGAGGTCAGCCGCGGCGTCGCGATGGAGCAGGGCCGCGCGCCGTCCGTGGCGGTGGGGAGGCACCGAAGGGCCGCACGGCCGGCCACGCACGGGCGCAGGAGACGGAGGGATGCACGGCCGGCTGTCTTCCATGCTCGTACGAGTCAACTCGACAGCCCCTGGGAGCCGCGAGCTGGAACAGAGAGATGGAGAGCAGTGGTGGGAATCGGATTGACGCGTTGCTGCCGCTAGCTTGCCGCAGAACTCGACGCATCTTGGCTCTTGGACTGCTGCGCCGCTAGCTTGCAGAAGGAGATGCGGAGCGGATCAGGGACAAAAAGGCTTGAGCCGCGACTGCTCCCTGGTTCGCTTGGCCCGCGCCCAGAGCTAGGAGTCTCTGAACCTCATCGTCATGGTTTTGTGTGTGGAGGATATGGATCCCTGCAATGGCTATCTTGCCTAGAAAAAAACGCGTCAATGCTTTCTGAATGAATAAACAAAGCTCAAGAGAAAGAAGGGCGTTGGCCACAAGCACGTCTCCCGTCTGGCCTCCGGTGGGGCCAAAAAAAGGCTGCTGGGCGAATCGCTCCGCGTTGCTGTCGCCGCCCGCCGTTCTCGGGAATCGAATGTGCTGGTCGGCGTGATGGATTTAAGGAGGATGATAAGCACGACGCTGCCACCGTGGGGCCCTCGAGGGAGACCGCTTCCCTTGTGGCCATGTCGACGGGCACCGACAACGCCGAGGTGTCGGGCGCTGCTGTATCGTCGGCACTGTCGCGGCCGCTGGTGCCATCATTGTTGCGGCCGGTGGTGTTATGGGTGTTGCCGACGCCGCTGTGGCCGTTGGTGCTGCCGTTGCCGTAGACGGCGGCATCGCGGTTGCTGTCGGCGCCGTCGCGGACGCCATTGTCGTCGGTGGCGGAGTCATGGTTGCCGTCGGCGTCGCGGCCGTCGGCGCCGCAGCGCCGTTGTCGTCGCTCGAATCTTGACGTGGTCGGCCATCTGAGACCTGCAAAAACGTCATGACACGCAAAAGGTCCCTACCTGGCGCGCTAACTGTCAGGGTTCTCTACCACCGGCAGTAAATTTGTATCGAATTCGTGCCGAGCCTCGGACGGTTGCGCAAATGGAGGTACACAAGGGTTTATACTGGTTCGGGCCTCCGGAGAGTAACACCCTACGTCCAGTTTGCGTTGCTGTGTTATTTGCGCTGATTTGTAGTAAGAGTTACAAATGGGCGAGAGAGAGAGTTCGATCCCAGGTCTCTGTAGTGTGAGAGTCAAGTCTGGCTCAAGGTTGAAGAAGAAAAGAGAGAGAAAACCCCTCTCGAGAGGAGACAGGAGAAGTAAAGAGTAGTCTGCCACCATGGAAAGGACCCCTGCCCACCCTTTTATAAAAAAAGGTGGCAGGTTACATGAGTGAAGAGAGAGAAAAAGAGAGAGAAGTTGTGCATGCACAACAGGTGTAAGGGAGGAAGTCTTTTCCCATGCAACGGGTCCCACCGCCCTTGGTTCCTGCTGGCTGTTGTTGCCATGTGTGATTGCCCTTGACACTTGGTACATGCAAGGGTAGTGTGGAGCCCAAAACCACTCGGGAAGACTTCGAGCTAGTCGGAAGTTGCATGGTTGGCAAGCATGTGAGGTCATGGTCATGATTTGTGGCCGTTTTCCCTCATAAAAATAATTTTCGGAATACCACTTAATTTGGGACCATTTTCCTTCATGAAAATAAATTCAGAAAGCCACAAAAAAATATGTCAGGGGTCATCGTGACTGTGATAGCCGCTCGTAACCGCTGTCTTTGGGTACCCACAATTTTGGGTCCCGTCACAGAGACTTTCAAAAAAGGAACAGAAGAAGGATATGTGGGCCCTGTGTATTTTCAACCTAGTCAATTTCCTCTGATATTCCCAAAGATCCCATCGGCTTCTCAGCCGATTCATGATTCAACACTGGGAATTTCACAGCCTCCACAGTTCAGCACAACTATTCCAATGGTCTCATCGGCTCCTCAGCCCATTCTGAATCAAGGTGCTAGAAATACATCTACAGGACTAGTTACCACTATGCCAACAACACAGACTTATACAGTGCAGTCCAATATTCTAGGACAAACATTTGTTGTTGAGAGTTCTCCTCAGTTTCCTGCAATGAGGGATGAGATTGGAAAGCTTACAGGGTGGAGCCTACCTCATAATCATTTTGAGACAGATATATCTGGCTTTTTTGAGCCTCCACCTGAAGAAATTCCAGAAGTGACGTATCCAAAGTCTTATCAAGCTACATTTGGAGGTACTCCAGGGACTGTACACATGACTAAAGATGGAGTAGAGTTCATCTACTTCAATCATGGAACTAATGAGTTCGAAAAAGTTAAAGTAAGTCCTTCCCATGCACACATGGTTATACCTATACAGATAGAAAGGAAAACTCATGTTCCACCTCAAACTTCAGCCCTTCGGCCGATTTCAAATCAACCTGTGCAAACTTTTCCAGTACAACAGACAACAACATTGCAACCAGTCATGACTCTAGCTCATTCAGTTACCCACGCGGTTCAAAGGTCACCACCTCAACAGCCAATTAATCAGAGGATGATGAAACAACTGGTTGTACCACAACAACAACCAGACGCTTGGCAGGCAA
Organism: Cenchrus fungigraminus; assembly: GCA_036936925.1. Lineage (NCBI taxonomy): Eukaryota > Viridiplantae > Streptophyta > Magnoliopsida > Poales > Poaceae > Cenchrus > Cenchrus fungigraminus. Next base: position 83,582,218 of record CM072772.1, read on the forward strand.
TGCAGTTGATTTTGAACCAATTGGCTAGCTCGGGCTAGTTGAACTTGCATCAGCCTAATCATTCGGCTAGGCAGCTGATTGGGCAACCACCACCTATGGTAGGTCAGTCAAACCCACAAAATCCCTCTGGAATGAGATCATCGACAGAAACACCAAATCCTCAGCCATAGATTCTTGAGGAGCAACCTCCAGAAAGCCCATCGGCTGACATATGGCCGATAGAACAGATATCTACTCAAATAAAGTCACATCTGAAGGAGGAGTTGACTGACGAGATTACAGAGACGCTGCAGAAACATTTTGGTATAAAGCCTAAGCAGCAAGTCTATATGTACAGGACACCGTATCCATCTAGTTACGACCAGATAGCGTTTCCCCCAAGGTTCAAGGTGCTTGATTTCACTAATTTCTCCAGGCAGGATGATACATCCATAATGGAGCATATCACTAGGTTTATTATACAATGTGGAGAAGTAGGAACCAATGATGCACTCAGGATACGGTATTCTCTTCATCTCTGTCAGGGCCAGCGTTCTCATGGTTTACTTCACTTCCGGCTAATGCCATCGTCAAGTGGGCCGATTTGAAGCAACAATTTCATAATTACTTTTTCTCTGGCATCCATGAGATGAAAATTACTGACTTAATCATACTAAAGCAAAGGAACGATGAAACTGTTGCTGGATTCATTCAGAGGTTTAGGGAAGTCAGAAACAAGTGTTACAACCTAAATTTGGGAGGCAAACAATTGGCTGAACTAGAGTTCCAAGGGCTCTTACCTTCTTTGAAAGAAAAAATATGCATCACATGAGTTTGAGAGCCTCAGCCAGTAGTAAGTCAAATGAGCCAAGAAGCTGTGGAGTCCTATGAGCCAAGGAGGAATTTCCAAAAGAAAGTGTCGTATGTGGACTACTCCGATTCAGAGGATGAAGACAACATGATAGGACTTGCAGAGTGGGTTAAATGCAAGAAGGCTATATCTTGTCCTTTTGGAAAAAAGGAACCAGAGAAATTCGGCTTCGACATAACTAAAGCTGATAAAATATTTGATCTGCTGCTGCAACAAGGATAGATTAAGCTCTCTCATTTCCATACCATACCATGTGCAGAAGAGCTTAGAAGAATGAAATATTGCAAATGGCATAATGTGACGTCTTACGACACTAATGATTGCAAGATTTTCAGGCAACAGATCCTGTTAGCTATTGAGCAAGGAGGACTCAAGTTTGAAACTCCTGCCATAGCTGAAAAGCCGATGAAGATTGATCAGCACTCTTTCCCAACTAATACAGTCAAGGTGTCTAGTGAAGATACGACACGAACCAAGTTGCTGACATCTGAATCGGCTCAAAATAAAGGAACCATCTATCCCAAGGTACAAGCAACCGATGCTGATGTTAAAGGAAAAGGGTTGTTGCTCGAAGAGGAAGACATGAGACCACAACCGCCTGTCACGTCTCACATGCTGATTAATAAATTTCAGCAACGACAAGAGAAAGTGAGGGAAACCGAAGAGTGGGCACGGTGCAATGAAGGTCACTGGAGATGTCCGTTATTCAAGTACTGTTGGGAAGAGGGAATCAAACTCTCGACGGTAGAAAATTGTCCAGAATGAAATGGAGCTTACAACAATGGTAACTCATCCAAGAGGATTTGCTTCAATGACAGAAGACTTGTGGCTGAGAATCATCGTGAGTTCAATAATCAACAGATTCCGGTGCATTAACAGCTGGGGGGCAAAGCCAGCATCTACGATTGGCTGAGGGGCAAGACCAATGTTTATGATCGGCTGGGAGGCCGAGTAAATGACAATCGGGTAAACTGCAATCAGCTGGAAGAATTGGCCGATTCCAGAGTTCTTGATGAAGATATCTTGTGTTGGGCTCCTGAACGACGACGCACCGTGAAATTGGATGACGAAGAGTCAAACCAATCTCGTACAAAACCTAATCCATGTTGGTGTCTAGATGGTTTGACTAAATCACAGAAAAGAAGAGTCCAGCGTCTGCGCTAATTAGAATAGGAAGAAGAAGAAGAGAGACGTGTGCTGGACAAGGAAAAGGTTCGGTCTTATAAGTATGGCGCTACAATCCTAGAGCCGATGACAATGAAGACAACAGGCCAAAAGCTGATATAAATATGGTTTTCTTACTACCAAAAGAGTTTATGGCCCCAATTGATTCAGATTCTTTGATGAAGAATAGGGATTGACTCAGTTGACATTGGAACCCACACCAGCTATCTTCGAAAATCCAGAAGATGAGAAAAGATAGCACTTGAAAGCCTTATTTCTCAGAGGGTTTGTGAATGGGAAGCCAGTCACCAGGATGTTGGTAGATGGAGGAGCGGCAGTCAGTCTAATGTCGTACACCTTGGTACTCAAGATTGGAAAGTCAGATGAAGATTTGACTCAAACAGACATGATGCTGATAGATTTTGAAGGCAACGTTTCTCCAGCCCAAGGTGCAATCTGCGTAGAACTCACAATCGGCAGTAAGACCCTTTCGACCACCATTTTCGTTATTAAGGGGAGGGGTTCCTATAATTTGTTGCTTGGTCGGGATTGGATACATGCCAATTGTTGCATACCATCTACAATGCATCAATGTATCATCCAATGGATTGGAGATTCAGTTGAGGTAGTCAAAGGTGAGACTTCTTTGAGCATGGAAACAACAGAGGCACAAGAATGGAGTTATGATCGAGTAAGCTGCATATCAAGGAGGATATGGGATACTGATTATCTCAAAGTGTCTGACTTCGGGGGCTACATCCGGTTCAAGCAGTTGACTTAGACGAAAAGCCTTAATGGATCAATTCATAGAAGATGAAGGGAAGCTTGGGCATGGGTTCACGTCGACATTGAATTAGAAAAATAGATCTTAGAGATGGTAGTAAACTAAGGCCGACCTACATTAGTGCCAAGCTAGATCCTGAGTACAAAATAGAGTTGATTGCATTGTTAAAAGAGTTTAAAGATTGTTTTGCCTGGGAATATTATGAGATACCTGGTTTAGACCGATCTATTGTTGAACATCGGCTGCCTATAAAACCAGGTTATAGACCTTTTCAGCAACATCCTAGACAATGTAATCCCAAAATTTATCATGATATAAAAGTCGAGATAACAAAGTTACTCGAAGCTGATTTCATTTAGCAATGTTGATATGTCGAATGGATTCTAACATAGTTCCTGTGTATAAGTAAAATGGCAAATTGCGTGTTTGCATTGATTTCAGGGACTTGAACAAGGCAATGCCGATGGATGGCTATCCAATGCTAGTAGCTGACGCGTTGGTGAATGATGCTGCAGGACACAAAATCATCAACTTCATGGACGGTAATGCTGGATATAACCAAATATTTATGGCTATAGAAGATATCACAAAAACTGCTTTCAGGTGTCCTGGTCACGTCGGTTTATATGAGTGGATTGTCATGACCTTTAGTTTGAAAAATGCTGGTGCTACATATCAAAGGGCTATGAATTATATATTCCATGAGCTCATCGGCAAGATAGTTGAGATCTACATTGATGATGTTGTGGTCAAGTCAAAGGGATACAAGGAGCATCTTGCCGATTTACGTAAAACAATGGAATGCACAAGGAAACATGGTTTGAAGATGAATCCCTGAAGGACCGATTAGGCGAACCAGAGAGGGGGGGAGTGAATGGGAGCCGATGAAAATTCTTCTCGAAGGAGATGGGAACTCCAACAAGATGAACACGGCTTCCAAAACACGTCTCAGACTCAACTACCCAAGTTGGTCAAGACCACGCAGCCACTGAAGTGCTACTGGTCCTAGGAACCAACAACCACCGAAGCTAACCCGAGAACGCACCGGAAAAACCAACTCGAGCAACTACTGGGCTACACCGGTCAGACCGGTCACACACACCGGTCAGACCGGTCCCTACTGGAGCACCCTGACAACTTCTGAGAACTTCCATAGAAGGCTCCTACACCGGTCAGGCCGGTGTAGCACGCCGGTCAGACCGGTCTAAGCTAGGAAGCCCCAAAACACAAACCTGACCTCCTGAGCAACAAAACGAACCAAACTCGAAATAGCAGCAACACAGGACAACAGGGAACTCACCAAGGTGTTCACCCGAGCAAAACTCAACAAAGAGTCTGCACCGGTCAGACCGGTGTGAGGCACCGGTTAGGCCGGTCTGACCTGAGCTCTCGGGATGAATAGCGCCCGCGGGTCAACACCCCCAAATCCAACTCCCGATCTCCCGAATCGCTCCACGGATTTGTGCAAGACTTTGGGGATAGTAGGAACACCTCATGGGCACTCCATAGCCAAGATTTGGTCCACCAAAACTTGCTAAATCGAGAGGAATCGAAGAAATCCCACCAAGAACACCTCTAACCCTAGAGCCAAGAAAACCCCGAAATCGAGCCCCTTTGCTCACGGATTTGGGAGGGGAATCAAAGGGAAAAGAACCACGAAGGGTTCAAGCATACATCCCCCACCAAATCCCAAAGAGAAAGGCCTCGAAATCGCTCCAAAAAAATCACCAAGAAAGGGCTCCGAAAATCACCAAAAAGGAGAAACGGGAAAGACACATCCAGGCCTTGAGGAACCACGCCAAATAATCTACACATACCAAAGAGGTTCATACAAGGTCTAGCTTGCCGCCCGATCATCCTTCCCTCTCACAAGATCTCACCATGAAGCTCTCAAGCTAGTCCTATGAAAAACCTAAGGAAAAAAGGAAGGGAAAAAAAAAGAAAAACCAAATGAGCTCGGGTTCCAAGAGATGGCTGCCATCCTCACACCCCTTGGGTTATATGGAGGCAACCTAAAGACTAAAATACCCTTACTAGCTAACTAGGGATACATGCCCCTCAAGGGCGAATTTGGAAGTCTTTGTCTTTGCACCATCGGACGGATGCCCAGCGGCCGCAAATTTGCTTAGCCTCGACGCAAGCCTTGCGATCCCGATGCGTGTCCTCCGCTTCGAAGATTCTGGACTGCGTCGTCACACACCAGTCAGACCGGTGCACCTCACCACCCACCGGTCAGACCGGTCAGACCCACCGGTCAGACCGGTCCGATGCTGCTGCACCTCCGTCTTCGGTTCTTCGGTCTTGGCTTTGTGGATCAACCAAGGAACCCAGTGGTTTTCTGGTGAACCACCGGAAACCCCGCGAACTCAGTGTAGCCTCCGCCAATCACCACTCATGACTCGGCTCTCACGTAGTCCCGGCTCGACCTTGGTTTTGAGGCTCAACCAAGAAACCATCCATGACTTCATCATGCCGTTCTTGCCACCATGCGGCCCGCACTTGACCCCGCTGGCCACCGGGTCCCTCGAACCAAGCCTACTTGTCTTCTCCACACCTGGAGGCCTCACCGGCAATGACCTTTCGCGCTTGTTCTTCACCTGCACCAACACCAGTCAAGCCACCACCTGCACCTGCAATACTAAGCCAAGAATCAGTCCACACCACGTTGTCAATCACTCATCACACCAGGAAGCGACCATCCACCGGTCCTCGAACCACACATGGCTCTCAATCTCCCCCTTGATGAGTGCATTGACAACACACACGTCTTGGTGACCAAAGAGAAAAGGAAAAGAAAAAAAATGACTAAAAGAAACTCCAACAAGCGATCGAAAGCCAAAGAAAGGCAAAGAGCAATATCACTTGAAGAAGACAAGTCTCGGACCCCTTAGGCACGGGCAATGGCTCGACACATCCGAGACAAAAACCATGCTCAAGCAAAGAGCACAAACCAACAATCGAAAGCTCGAAAACCACAAAGAGCTCCCCCTGCACACATGCAAGCTCCCCCTGAACCAATGCAACTTCCCCTGGACGAATGCATGCAAACCACTTCGCAAAACAGAGCAGCTGCTTTAGCTTTGCTCTGACCGGTCAGACCGGTCAACCACACCGGTCAGACCGGTGTGCTAGATCGCCCAGCACCTGAACCTCACACCGGTCAGACCGGTGTACCTCACCGGTCTGGCCGATGACCACCTAGGAAAAACTGGGAACTGCCCGAGCTCAAAACTAGCTCGAAACCACTTGGAAACCTCCTAAATGCATGCAGCAAGCCAAAACATGCTCAAACTTCTCCCCCTTGTTGACAATGCATGAATCAAGCCAAAAATGCAAAAAATGCAACCTAGAGCTTCTCAAATAGACAAAATTCAACAAAGGATGCTACACATGTCCAAATGAGCAAGTTAGATACTCTATAGCTTCGTAATGACATCAACTACAAGATCACCAAGTTTCACAACCATTGGGCGAAGCTAAGATAGAATTGAGCAATTTTGCGAAAATTTACCCTCTCATGAGCAAAGTCCTAAACATGAGCAAAACATGTCAAAATGGCAAAACCACACAAACTTCATGCTAGGACAACCATTCTAATCATAAGACCATCATAAACACCCACAAGCACCTCATGTCATGTCAAAGCCACCGAGCCATGTGCCTACTTCTATATATGAGACTTCTCATTTGTAGGCATCATGCAACGGTTTAGCGCCCAAAGCAAATTAAAATTAGCACATATGACATGGGAGCACATTTTCCAAGCAATTTACATTTCTTTTTCAGATATGAAATTGGTACATGAAATGTCTTTGCGACAAAAAGGAACTTATGCCCCTCCACAAGATCAAGCATGGGGGCTAAACATTCATGATGGCAAATGAGCCTTTGGCCCTATATGATCAAAATAAGCTATCCAACCACAAATTAAGCATAGCCAAGCCACTAAAACATGTCAAGATCATATAAAGGCATTTACTCACAAGAGAGCAAACATGTGACATTTTTCAAAACATAGCCATCAACCATGGATATAAATCAAGATCATCAAGAGCTAAGCCAAACTAACCATAGCTTACCAAACTAGCTCACAAGGACATATATATCATACCATGGTGAACAATGTATATAGGAGAAGCTTTTCCTAAACAATGCATATGATACAAAATGCATGCTACCTAAGATACAAAGATGCCTATACATCATGTTACATATGCCATGCCAAATGCAAGAAATGCACAAAGGAAAGCTATACATATGCTACAAAGGAGCTCCCACACACCAACTCAAGAAATCAAACAAACACCAAGCTCCCCCCGCAAACGAGTGAAAGTTGCTTGATCTAGGGGTTTGGTGAAAATATCGGCTAGCTGGTCATGTGTGGGTACATGGATCCAAGAGATTTTTCCTTTCTCAACATTGTCTCTCAGGAAATGATACCTCACTTCTATGTGCTTGGTTTTGGAGTGAAGAACTGGATTCTTTGCTACACTTATGGCACTAGTGCTGTCACATTGAAGTGGGACATGGGTATACTCCTCACCAAAGTCACTCATGGTGTATGTGATCCAAAGGAGCTGAGAGCAACAACTAGCTGCGGCCACATACTCTGCCTCGGTAGTGGATTGAGCAACACTCGACTGTTTGCGGGAAGACCAAGACACCAAAGAGGAACCCAAGAACTGGCAAGTCCCAGAAGTGGACTTCCTATCCAACCGACACCCGGCAAAATCCGCGTCTGAAAAACCATGAAGAGCTAAAGATGAAGACGCGGAGTACCAAAGGCCGAAGTCGGGAGTATGACGCAAATACCTGAAAATGCGCTTGGCCGCTTGCTGATGCGAAGTCCTTGGAGACGCTTGAAAACGAGCGCACAGATATACCGAGAACTGGATGTCCGGCCTCGTCGCTGTCAAGTAGAGGAGTGACCCGATCATGTTCCGGTACTCCTTCTGGTCCACATGCTCACCTTCCTCGTCCGCATCAAGAGCTGTAGTCGTACTCATAGGCGTCGCCATGGCCTTGGAGTCCTCCATCTTGAACTTCCTCACAATGTCCTTGGTGTACTTTGCTTGGTGCACAAATGTTCCTTCCTTTGATTGCTTGATCTGGAGCCCAAGGAAGAACTGCAACTCACCTATCATGCTCGTCTCAAATTCCCTGCTCATGTCTTCTGCAAACCTTGCAACAAGAGAGTTAGACGAGCCACCAAAGACAATATCATCCGCGTACACCTGCACAATCAGGATATCTTTGCCCTGCCTGAGGAGAAACAAGGTCTGATCGACCTTCCCCATCTCAAACCCTCTCTCAAATAGGAACCCCCTCAACCTACCATACCAAGCTCTAGGCGCCTGCTTCAACCCATACAGCGCCTTCCTCAACTTGTACACCCGGTGGGGGTACTTCTCACTCTCAAACCCCAGTGGTTGCCTCACATACACTTCTTCCTCCAATACACCGTTCAAGAAGGCACTCTTCACATCCATTTGGTGCAACTTGAACCCTTTAGCCACGGAAAAGGCTAGAAGGATCCTAATCGCCTCCAAACGAGTTACGGGAGCGAAAGTCTCCTCATAGTCGATCCCCTCTTTCTGACTATACCCTTGAGCAACAAGCCTTGACTTGTTTCTCACCACTTCTCCTTTCTCTCCCTCTTTGTTCTTCCACACCCATTTTGTCCCAATCGGCTTACACCCTGGGGGAGGGTCAACCAACACCCAAACTTGGTTCCTCTCAAAATTCTCCAACTCCTCATGCATCGAATTAACCCAATTATGATCAGATAGCGTGTGTCCAATGTCTTTGGGCTCAAAGGTGGCAACAAAAGCAACATGAGCGAAATGAGAATTGTTCCGAACCCTCGACCGTGTAGTACATTCATTCATGTTGCCGATGATTCTAGAAGCTGGGTGATCCACTTGCACTCACCGGGGAGGTTCTCGCCTTGATGCTACCTCCCCCTCAACAGCAGCTTCGCCTTGATCTGGGTTTGTCGTTGTAGGTGTGGGAGAGGGTCCGTTCTCGATCGTCGTCGAAGTAGTAGGTACATGTTCAGCCGCGGGCACCACACCGCCATCTTCATCATCTCCATGTTCATGCTTCTCCTCCTGAAAGATCTCCTCGCTAAGTTCGTCGTCACATGCACACTCAAAAACAAGCTGACTACGTGGCTGTGTCTCGTCAAAGGTTACCTCGCAAGTCTCCACGATTTGGTTAGTTTCAAGATTGAGCACACGAAATGCTCTAAAATGAGATGCATAACCAAAGAAAATACTATCGACCGACCTAGCCTCGAACTTGTCCAACTTCTTTCCTTTCTTAAGAATGAAGCATTTACAACCAAAGACATGGAAGTGACTCACCTTGGGTGTGCGACCGTGCATCAACTCGTAACAGGTTTTCTTCTTGTGAACCCTGAGATAGATCCTGTTCGACACATAGCACGCGGTATTGACCGCCTCAGCCCAGAACCTTCTCGTAGTCCTATGCTCGTCGAGCATCGTCCGAGCCATCTCGCACAAGGTCCTATTTTTCCTTTCGACCATGCTATTCTGGGGAGGCGTATACGGACTCGAAAACTGGTGTTCAAGACCCAAGTCATGGCAACAGGTTTCGAAGGGAGAGTTTTTGAATTCCGAGCCATTGTCACTGCGGATCGCTCGTATGACATCTCCGTGCCTCTCGTTTCTTAACCTCAAGACAAGATCTCGAACAAAACCAAACGTCTCCCCTTTCTCCTCAAGAAAGAACACCCACGCATACTGAGAGTAGTTGTCCACCACAACAAGGACATACCACTTCCCACCCGCAGATCGCACACGAGCTGGGCCAACAAGGTCCATATGGAGCAGCTCGCATGGACGCTCAGTCATCACATCGGTGAGAGGCGGGTGAGAAGAGGCTACCATATTGGCATGCCTACACGGCGCACAAACCAACTCTTTCTCAAACCTCAACTGTGGCAATCCTCGGACCAAATTGAGTTTACTCAAGCGAGACAAAAGGTCAAAGCTCAAGTGACCCAACTTCCTATGCCACTTCCACAACTCACTCGAAGAACCAGCCAAAAAGCAACGCTCCACACCAGAAGACTGAGAGAAATCAGCTCGGAACACTTGACCCTCGGGAACGACCATGCAAACTAGGTCCCCTCGAGAATCTAAAATCTGAGAACCACCAGGCCGAAACAACACCTCAAAACCCTCATCCAACAACTGGGACACGGAAAGCAAATTGAACCCCAGCGATTGAACAAGAGCAACCGCCTGAGAGTGACCTTGTCACTTACCTTGATCTCACCTTCTGATAGCACACGCCCTCGCCCATTGTCCCCAAAGGTGATGTATGTCCTGGACACCACTGGGACGAGACTTGAGAACCACCCCTTGTCCCTGGTCATATGCCTCGAGCAACCGGAGTCAATCAACCAAACGTTCCTCAAGTCTCCCACCTGAAATTCAAGAGCGAGCACGTGAGTGAACAAACGACTCAGCACTGGGGTTAGTACCAAAAGAGTAAAACCAGTGCCGAGCCATTTGCTCCAAAGTGGGGTTAGCACAAACCATATCATCACGCCTATCAAAGCTACCACCACGAACACCACCACGGTAACCACTACGAGGGAACCAACCCTCTCTAGCTGGAGGAGGACGAAAGCCACGAAAGGAAGACCGTGGACTGTTCCTTCTCTCCATCTCAAAGCTACGACTCCTCCCACCCTCGTATTGAGCACGAGGTGGAGAACGTCTAGCAAACTGACCACCTGCAAACTTTCCATACCAACCACCAGAATCATGACCGCCTGAACCAAATCGAGCATCCTCACAAGCACGAAAACCAGACCGCTGTCTGTCTAGACCTGCACCGGTCTGACCGGTGTAGCGCACCGGTCTGACCGGTGTAGCCCGGCCAGCAGCACCACCTGCAACCTTCCGATCTCCCCAAGCTGGAACCGTCCTCACAATCGCCTTGGCCCTGGGCATCTGCACATGAGGCTCAGGTACACCATCAGAGGGGTGGTACCTGTCCTTGTTAGCCCACTCTCTAGCCATTCTCTCCTCACGCTTCCTCTCGAAGCAAAACTCATCCTTGTGACCATCTCTCCCACAATAGTCACAATGAAACCGCACGGGCTTAGGTTTAGGCTTAGGATGGGGCTGCTCACTTGGTTTCTCTCCACTCGGCTTCTCAACCGGTTTCTCCTCACTAGGCTTCACACTCTCTTTCCCAAAGAACACATTCCCCAAGTCACTCTTGAACTTGATGGATTTTTGGAAATCATTTGTGGAGTGAGGGAATATGGGAGTATCTGGGGTTGTGTCAAGTTTGTTTTTCAGTGGGTTGGGCTTAGGAGCATAGGCATTTTTGTGGAAAGTTTTTGGTGGAGCTTTGATGTCACCAATCTTTTCTCCTTCCTCACCACTACACTCTCCAACCTTCTCCGAACCAAACGCTTTCCCATCATAGCGCTTGTATGTCTCCATCATCATTCTAAGCTGAGGTTCATGCCCCGACAACCAACCCATCATTTTCCTCAACTCATCATTCTCATCCTGCAAGCGATCCACATAGTGTGCAAGTTCCAGATTTTTCACAGCATGCACTTCACAAGTAGAGCAAGAAGTAGGAATAGGCTCTTTCAACTTAGCCTCAAGCGAAACAGTGTAAGCATGCATCTCATCAATCTTTCCATGCAAAACAGGGCAAGAAGTGCAAGCACCTAGCAAAGCAGATCTAGACTTAAGCTCAGCCACTTCAACCCTAAGCATATCTAGTTCATCACAAGTGAAAGCATGCTTATCCTTGAGACTAGTAAGATCAGCTAGGTACACAGAGCAATCAACACAATCAACATCATCAGAAACCACAGGAGAAGCCTTAAGCGAATCAATCTCAAGCTTGGCATCTAGGTTCTAGGTTTCTAGCTCAGCTACTCGGTTCCTAGCATCTTCTAGTGAGGCCCTAAGCTCTTTCCTCATCTTCTTGGCCTCTCTAAGCATGTCATCATGATTATCAAGCAACTTGCCAAGACGCTCATTCTCCTCATGCAAGAAGGGAAGCTCGTGACATACCTCATCCTCGGAGTCGGAGTTCGAGTCGCTCTGGTGACTCTTCTTGCTGCCGGAGCTATGAGCCATGCCGCAGAAGCCATCTCCCGCGAAGCAGCTCAACCCGCTCAAGTTCTTGGATGCCTTCTTGTTCTTGCGCCGATCACCTTCATCTTCACTGCTACTCGAGCTCGAGGAAGAGTAGGCGGAGCTGGAGTCGACGTCGCTCGCTCCGACCATCGCTCGGGCCTTCCTGCCGCGGCCGTCCTTCTTCCTCGACCGTCGCTCGTCCTTGTGCTTGTTCTTGTGCTTGTGATCGCGCCTCGATCTGTACTTGCCATCTTTGCTCGACCGGTGCTTGTAGCCGTCCTTGTAGCCGTCCTTGTTCTCCGTCTTCTCCGGGCAGTCGGCGACAAAGTGTCCTCAATTGCCGCACTGAAAGCACGTCCGTGCTATCCTCCTCGTGTTCACCCGGTTCTCGTGCAGCCTCTCGAACTGCCTGGTCAGCAACGCCAGCTCGTTCTCTCCAAGCACATCGAACTCCTCGTCTGGCAAAGACATCAAAGAAGACAGAGAGTACATCCTGGAGGATGCATTAGCGTTAGACTTAGCCACTTTGCCACCAACAAGAGCAAGACTATGAGAATCAGTCGGGCTCTCGATCTTGGCTGTCATACCACGGTCCAACTCAGCCGACTTGAGCTTCGAGAACAGCTCGTTCATGGTCAAGGTGTCATACTTCTCGGACTCAAGGATAGCCTCGACCTTCCCATCCCATACGGTATGATCCAACGAGTGCAAGAGCTTCACGGCTCTATCATGATCATCGTATGGGAGCACGGCCACATTGGCTCTCATGTTGTTCAACACGACCGTAAACCGCTGGAAAAGGGCATCGACGGACTCGCCGGGGAGATGAGTGAAGTTCTCGTACTCTCTCCGGTAAGTCGCGTACATCCGAGCCTGAACCTGAGCATCCTTCAACTGCTCCCAAATCCTACAAGCTAAGTCCTCTGTCTGAACCCGATCGAATTCGGACTGACACAGAGCACGAAACAAGTAGTCGACCACCTTGTTGTTGGCGTCGAACATATCCCTCGATCCTGGAGCAAGGAAGTTAATCGGATGAACATAAGTTGTGTTCACCGTAACGTCCCAAAGGATCTGACCCTTTCCGCGGAGGAACGCTGCTATCCGCCTCTGCCACATCTGGTAGTTCTTCCCATCGAAGTGCGGAGGACCCGAACCCCGTTCCTGGTACGCCATCTTTGGATCTTAGACTGGCTAGAGTCAATGAAGACCCGAACCGGCTCTGATACCAATTGAAGGTCCGATTAGGCGAACCAGAGAGGGGGGAGTGAATGGGAGCCGATGAAAATTCTTCTCGAAGGAGATGGGAACTCCAACAAGACGAACACGGCTTCCAAAACACGTCTCCGACTCAACTACCCAAGTTGGTCAAGACCACGCAGCCACTGAAGTGCTACTGGTCCTAGGAACCAACAACCACCGAAGCTAACCCGAGAACGCACCGGAAAAACCAACTCGAGCAGCTACTGGGCTACACCGGTCAGACCGGTCACACACACCCCGATCAGACCGGTCCCTACTGGAGCACCCTGACAACTTGTGAGAACTTCCACAGAAGGCTCCTACACCGGTCAGGCTGGTGTAGCACGCCGGTCAGACCGGTCTAAGCCAGGAAGCCCCAAAACACAAACATGACCTCCCGAGCACCAAAACGAACCAAACTCGAAACAGCAGCAACACAGGACAACAGGGAACTCACCAAGGTGTTCACCCGAGCAAAACTCAACAAAGAGTCTGCACCGGTCAGACCGATGTGTGGCACCAGTCAGGCCGGTGTGACCTGAGCTCTTGGGATGAACAGCGCCCGCGGGTCAACATTCCCAAATCCAACTCCCGATCTCTCGAATCGCTCCACGGATTTGTGCAAGACTTTGGGGATAGTAGGAACACCTCATGGGCACTCCATAGACAAGATTTGGTCCACCAAAACTTGCTAAATCGAGAGGAATCGAAGAAATCCCACCAAGAACGCCTCTAACCCTAGAGCCAAGAAAACCCCGAAATCAAGCCCCTTTGCTCACGGATTTGGGAGGGGAATCAAAGGGAAAAGAACCACGAAGGGTTCAAGCATACATCCCCCACCAAATCCCAAAGAGAAAGGCCTCGAAATCGCTCCAAAGAAATCACCAAGAAGGCTCCGAAAATCACCAAAAAGGAGAAACGGGAAAGACACATCCAAGCCTTGAGGAACCACGCCGAATCATCTATACATACCAAAGAGGTTCATACAAGGTCTAGCTTGCCGCCCGATCATCCTTCCCTCTCACAAGATCTCACCATGAAGCTCTCAAGCAAGTCCTATGAAAAACCTAAGGAAAAAAGGAAGGGAAAAAAAGGAAAACCAAATGAGCTAGGGTTCCAAGAGATGGCTGCCATCCTCTCACCCCTTGGGTTATATGGAGGCAACCTAAAGACTAAAATACCCTTACTAGCTAACTAGGGATACATGCCCCTCAAGGGTGAATTTGGAAGTCTTTGTCTTCGCACCATCGGACGGATGCCCAGCGACCGCAAACTTGCTTAGCCTCGACGCAAGCCTTGCGATCCCACCACGTGTCCTCCGCTTCGAAGATTCCGGACTGTGTCATCGCACACCGGTCAGATCGGTGCACCTCACCGGTCAGACCGGTACCCACCGGTTAGACAGGTCAGACCCACCGGTCAGACCGGTCCGATGCTGTTGCACCTCCGTCTTCGGTTCTTCGGTCTTGGCTTTGTGGATCAACCAAGGAACCCAGTGGTTTTCTGGTGAACCACCGGAAACCCTGCAAACTCGGTGTAGCCTCCGCCAATCACCACTCATGACTCGGCTCCCACGTAGTCCCGGCTCGACCTTGGTTTTGAGGCTCAACCAAGAAACCGTCCATGACTTCATCTTGCCATTCTTGCTACCATGCGGCCCGCACTTGACCCCGCTGGCCACCGGGTCCCTCGAACCAAGCCTACTTGTCTTCTCCACACTTGGAGGCCTCACCAGCAATGACCTTTCGCGCTTGTTCTTCACCTACACCAACACTAGTCAAGCCGCAACCTGCACCTGCAATACTTAGCCAAGAATCAGTCCACACCACGTTGTCAATCACTCATCACACCAGGAAGTGACCATCCACCGGTCCTCGAACCACACATGGCTCTCAATCCCAACAAGTGTGATTTTGGTGTGTCTGCTGGTCAATTCCTGGGATTCTTGATACATGAGCGAGGGATTGAAGTTGTCCAGAAATTGATTAGCACAATTGACAAGATTGAAGCACCAACAAATAAGAAAGAGCTTCAATCATTGATCAGCAAGATCAATTTCATTAGGAGATTTATATCCAATCTATCAGAAAGGATTTAGCCGTTCACACCTTTGTTGAAGCTCAAGGCCGATCAAAAGTTCATATGGGGAGAAGAGCAGCAAAAGGCTTTGGACAATATCAAGCAATATTTAAAGTCTCCTCCTATCCTAATGGCCCCTCAAGATAAGAAGCCATTCAAATTGTATCTATTGGCAAATGAGCGGGCTATTGGATCGGCCCTTGTTCAAGAGTTTGAAGGAAAAGAGCGAGCGTATACTTCGTAAGTAGAAGACTCTTGGATGCTGAAACAAGGTATTCGAGTGTGGAAAGATTGTGTTTGTGCTTATATACTTCTCTTGCACAAAATTGAGGCCCTACTTATTATCTGTCGAGTACATTGTGGTTTGCAAAGATGATGTGGTCAAGTACATGCTATCATTGCCAATTTTGAAGGGTAGAATCGGAAAGTGGATCTTGGCTTTATCAGAATTCGGCTTAACCTATCAATTGGCCAAGGCAGTTAAAGGGCAACTAATGGCCGATCTGGTGACTCAGCATTGTGGACCTAAGATTGCAATTATTTAGCATGTTCCATGGACCATGTTCTTTGATGGATCATCATGTGGAGTAGGAGCTGGAATCGGGATTGTTCTCATCTCGCCTCGGGGGGGCAAGCTATGAATTCTCTATTCCAATCGAGAGAACTTCAACGAACAATCAAGCTAAGTACCATGCAGTATTGAAAGTGGTAAAATTGCCACGAGAGGTCAATGCTGAGGTTGTTGAGATATTTGGGGATTCTTAGCTCGTGATAAATCAATTGGCTGGAGAGTATGAATGCAAAGATGACATATTATGGGTTTATCATGAGCAGTGCCTTCAATTACTCAAGAAATTCAAGATGGTGAAACTCGAGCATATCCCCAAGGTCCATAAAGAAGAGGCTAATCGACTAGCTCAAGGTGCATCGGGCTATCGGCCGATTCTTGCTTTGGAGCTACCTGCCGATGATTGGAGAAAAGAGACAATTGACTATTTGAAAGATCCATCCAAGAAGGTTGTTAAGCAGCTAAGGTATAAGGCCATCAAATACGTCTTATTGGAAGATGAATTGTATTATCGTACCATCGATGGAGTCTTGATCAAATGTCTTAATAAGGAGGAAGCAAAGAGCTTAATGGGAGAAATTCATGAAGGGGTTTGTGGAGCTCATCAGTTGGCATTCAAGATGAAATGTATGATCAGAAACAATAGTTATTATTGGTCAACGATCTTGGATGATTGCTTCAAATATTACAAAGGATGTCTGGAGTATCAAAAATATGGAAGTGTTTAGAGAGTTCCAACATAGGCAATGAACCTGATAGTTAAACCATGGTCGTTCAGAGGATGGGCGACCGACCTGATCGGGCAGATATTCCCACCATCTAGCAAAGGGCATAAATTTGTGTTGGTGGCTACCTATCAAGAATGTGACATCAAGCAATATGATTGATTTTGTGAAGCAGCACATCGTGGGTATCCCTCAGACCATTACGACCGATCAAGGAAGTCAATTCACTTTAGGAGAGAATATGCTACTTCTCTTGGGATCAAATTACTGAATTCTTCTCCCTACTATGCTCAAGCTAATGGTCAAGCAGAGGCAACTAACAAGGGCATCATCAAGTTGATCAAGCGCAAGACTGACGAAAATCCTAGGCGATGGCACATGATTCTCAATGAAGCATTATGGGCATATCAGATGGCGTGTCACGGTGCAACATAAGTGTCTCCCTACCAACTTGTGTGAGATCACGATGCAGTCTTGCCCTGGGAGTTGAAAACCAGATCTAGAAGAGTGTCTTTGGAAGATCAACTATCGGCTGATGACTATTTGGCTATGATGAAAGAAGAACTAGAAGACCTGGCTGGCAATCGGCTAATAAGAGCCTTGGCAAATATTGAGAAAAATAAAAAGAGAGTAGCCAGGTGGTATGACAAGAAGGTCAAAATCAAGGAATTTTCCCAAGGTGATCTGGTTTGGAAGCTTATACTACCGATCGGCTCCAGAGATCCCAAGTACGGTAAATGGTCACCAACATGGGAGGGCCCATATTGTATCAGCCGATGCGTACTAGGCAACACGTATATTTTGGAATCTGTGGAAGGAGAAGAGTTTGCAAGAGTGTTCAACGGGAAGTACTTGAAGAAATATTACCCAAGCATATGGGTGGACGCATATCCAATTATCATTTCGAGCCTAATGGCCGATTGAGGTTTCGAGTTGTAGCCGATTTTAGTATAATCACCTTTAGCAAAAAATAGTCGATATCTGTAAAGAATCACCTCTAGTACAAAAAATGTAAAATAGCCGATTGATCGATTGACATGTTCGGTTTTTAGATATGGCCGATGTAAAAGTCGCTCTTAGAATAAATATATATATATATTTGTCTTGTCTCTGGTTACAATGATGGCATTACAATCTAGATCTGGAGATTACATTGAAACAGAAAATTGGAAAAAAATACATGGTAAGCCGATTACAATTTTGGGTCATTATCGCCAAAGACGAAATACAGATACTAAAAAGCAAAAGGAAATGCAAGTTTGATGAAATATCAACTAGATTTTGTGACCTTCATCTACAACTCGCCGGTGAACAAGACATGGCTTGTTCTTCTTCCCGATGCAAGGGGGCATTCTATTTACTCCTCTACTCCAGATGCTACACCCAAGTTGGGTCACAAAGATTCTTCTAGCTATTGAGGCTAGAGAGAAGAGGAGGCCAGTTACATTATCACAAGAATTCTTCTAGCTATTGGGAAAATAAGGAGGCAGATCAAAGAAAAGAAGTATACACCCTATCAGGTCTATCCTTTGAGCCATGGCTGAAAAATGTGATTTCCTCCATTGGGCATCGGTTCTATTTATAGCTCGAGTGCCAGGAAGAGATAACTACGAGAGGGGATTGAATAAGATAGAAGAGGAGGCGCCAGATCTAGTCAAAGAAGGAACTGTCCCTCTGTGAATGGCTCAGGCTGAACGACTGGCAATTACGCAGTGATATGTTTCCCAAAAAGCAGGAGTGGGTTTGAGAAATTATTGAAATAAAGATAAGAATCCCCGCTCTATACTCCAAAAAAGGAGGCTTTTAGGGTATCTCTCTCTCAACATTGCTCACAGCGACAACAAGCTTCCTCGCATCATCTGATTGCAAGGTCATCTCGGAAGGAAATTTACCAAGGAATGGTGGCAACTACTTTTTCCTGAAGGCACTCTCAAAAGGATATGCCTCTCACTCCTAGAAGAAATCGATTGTCTATTGCCATGATACTTTGTTTCTTTTGGGCAAGAAGGCGCATTTTATAGAGGGACAAGAAAATGAGAGAGCAAGTCAGGTCACATGGGAACAACTATAGACATATCAGAGCAATTATTATCAAATATTGCGGTTAAAGGCCGTCAATATTGCTCGAGGGAGGAATGATTCTTATTCATAAAGATGGTATTTAAAAAGCTGATTACATTGGCTGATGGTGCGGTACATCTGGGATTAAGAAGATTCTTTGCTTTATCTAATTCGGCCTTTACTCGGATGATTTCTTCGCCTACATGATCTAATTCCTAAAGGAGAGAAGTTCTCTTGGCCTCCAGAGCTTCAAGTTTCTTCTCATCATTGGAGACCACAAGATGAAGACCTCGATCTTGCCTAGATGATTGCATCTGTTGATTCGCACCGAAGGCATTGATGTTCGTCGAAATCCTCTCCACATCTTCATGATTGGGAGACTGAGGGAAGTATGGAAGGAAAACGTCAGAGGAATCCAAATATGGAGGAAGAAAATAATGAAGAGCCAACCTGATTCATAGAAGAGGAAGAAGAAGCCATCACGCAAAAGGATGAAAGAAGAAAGGCAAAAGGAATCTCATACTTATAAATGCCGATAAAAGAACGTTCGGTCAAAGCAATAAAAGAGGAGCGTTGGGAGTTGGCCAATATATTAAGAGCTAGCTACAGAAAAAATAGTTCGAGAGTTACACGGCAAAAGAGACTAAATTATGCCTAAGGAATGGATAGCATTAATGAGGTCCAGGCGCAGCTGGTCAGCCTCTTCAATCCCTTGGCAATCAGCATCGGCCGAACCTGGAATAGGCCGATCTTGTTCACAAAGAGTCTGAACTTACTGAGCAATGATGATTCTCTGCTCTTTCATATTGGCAATGGTACCTGGAAGATCATCCAGCTTCTTCTCTTCATTGGCCAACTCTTGGCCGATTTGATTAAGTTCCTTCATCAAGTCAACTCGAAGTTGTTTCAAACGGTCGATGTTGCTGACAATATCAAGATGGGAGGAAGATAGCAGCTCAATTCTATTATCTAGCTTCGCCATGTTTCTATCAAGAACTTCTCTATTTTGGATAAGCTGCTTATGGCATTTCCTTTCCTCCAGCCGATCTTGAGCTTCTTGGACTTGAAGCTGCCGGTTTTCAATGAAAGCTACTTTGAGTATTTTGGCTTTCAGATCTCTAGGCAATTGATTCTTGATCTGCTTGAAAATATTCCTGATTGGCTCAACATCTTGTACAAGTTGACCTGTGTCTTGATAAAGTAAAGGGAGCATCTCAAGGAGCTTGGCCTTTACATCATCAGAAAAGGGATTGGCGGATGTGCTTTGGCCGACGAATGGAAGGACAAATTGAGCCTGTAAAAGAAAAAGATCAACATGGCAATCAAAGTGAAAGAATAAGTCTAGAAATTACCTTCACAGCAGAAGAATTTGGCTGTGTCTGAATGGTGATATTAATTGGCTCTTCAGCCGATCCTTGTTCTGAAACCTTGACGGCCGACGTTTGTTGCTCATCATTAGTTGATTTCAGTTGATCATCCAATGGTTCTTTAGGTTGAGCCTCAGCCGATGTGTCATTAACCCCCTACGCAAGATGCAAGTTTAGATTCAAATGAGATAATTAAAAAGATCAATGGTGAAGAATTTTTACTTCAGCTATGGATTGCTCGATTTGAGAGTTAGCTGATTCAGGAAGGCTTTGTTGATTTTGAGTCTGATCACCTGAAACATCTAGGACGTCTTCTGCTTGATGCCATGATTCAGATTGATCGGTTGCTATAATTGGAGCCTCCTCTTTAGAAGGCTTCTTTTTGATTGGCTCCAGCACAACGTCTTTTTCGGAAGAATCGGCTACCCAAGTCCCGATCTTTATTTGAGCCAATTTCCCCAGCAAACCAGAAGACTGCAAAGAAAGAACAAGATGATCAAATGATGCTTTGAGAGAATAAGAGAAAAGAAAGGGTTAAATAAATCAAACACCCTTATGGCATCAGTAAGAACTCCAGCCATGTTTGGAATATCAATGGTTGTAGTACTGGGTTTTCGCCTTGTCCGACAACTAGACAACTTGCTAGGATACAAAATCTTACTGGCCAAAGATTTTCTTTTGAGGCTTGACAAGGTTGGATTGCTTGAAGCAGAAACTACCACTGGGCCTTTCATAACTGAAGAAATTGGGGGAGCATTATGGCCGATATACGGACGCGCCTGCGGGGGGAGGTAGGTAATAGGCTTGCCGCTTTTGCTCTGAACAGGAGGCTCAACGGTATCAGGCTAAAATCAAAGGAAGAATAATGAGTTGGAAAAAATGAGAAAAAACGAAGATGCACAAAACATCAAAGCGAGAGGATACCTCGTCAGGTGGAGTACTATATGCAGGATCCAATTTTTGCAGTAAAGTTTGGGAGATACACAGAAGAGATGACCAAACCATTCATCAGCTCACCAGATATTAAAGAGAGGGGAGGCAAAAGATAAAAATTTACAGGAATTAATATCAACAGTAGAAGAATCAGGGGCCAGGTCTCGTAGTCGATTATAATGAAGATTATTCGAATAACTTCCCTTGGTTTGATCAGAGTAGATAAGTAAAGACCAATCTACAGCTGGCCAAAACCCAATTGACGAGCACTTACTGATGGGTTATAAAACTCATATGTTGTCGATTGATCTTTTCCAAAAACACAAGATGGGAGGAATCCTAGTTTGATTATCTCCTAAAAAATCATCCCGTTGTCATCATCACTAGTGATATCATTAAATCTGAGCACAGTTTTGAAAGAGGAATCAGGATCTTCATATGCAAACCAGATAGTGGAATTTGGTCTGAAACCGAGGTAAAAACTCCTAAAGTATTCAGCTATACGAGATGGAGTCCTTTAATTTCCTGGGAAAATAGAAACTACTCCAAAAGAGGTGCATCGACGTTTCTCAACTGGAGCATCATCTGGCTGATCTTTCGGGAAAGACAGACTGTAAAAATCTTGCTCCAGGCTATTACGAAGATGAAGATTTAGCCACATGTTGATGAACCACCAAGGTCCTCCTAGAGTTCCTATGGATGTGCCGGCTGATAAATTGACTGACACTTGGTGAAGCAAACTGTAAAGTGTTCCTAGGAGATACTTGCTGAGTGGGATTGTGGATCCTGCTGCTAGACGCTTGGCTATGATGTGGAAGTTGGAAGTAGGACAGAAGGATTTGCCACAAAAAATGAACTTTTCAAGCCACATCTTTAGAAGCGCAGCATGTTCTCTGTCATTTGGGGTGCCTCTCTTCATGTGTTCAAGAATATAGCCTGACCAACCACCAACGCCTTTGGTTTTCAATTGATGGGAAAGCCTATCATTCCGACAAGAGAAGAGTGCCTGAAGATGACACATCCAGGCCGGTCAACATGAGAGCATCGGCTAAAGTTGGGGGTCATCAGTTCATGACCGAATAAAAAAGCATTAAGGGATCAGACAAGAAATAAGAGAAGGCTATAAGAAGCGATTCATTCTAAGGCATCTCAGACAAAGACAGGGTGATGCATTGTCTGATTTTGCATTTTTCCCTCTATGCTTCCTAGACATCCTGCAATAATACCAGTCCTTCGATCCCTTGGTATATCCTGTCCAAGACCTAAAACAAGTCTCCCAATCGGCTAGGTCTAGAGATGCGTTTCTGCAAGGAATTCTACCGGTCTCAAAATTGATCATCTCGGTGGGGTCAGAGTCACCCATTGGACCAAGGAAGACGAAGCCGGGCTTGTCGCTAACAGGGATGGTGAGATTGGATCTAAGTTTTTGGGAAGATTTGAATCTAAGATTCAGAGGGCGAGTAACAGTATTAAAATCGACAGAGGTGGAGTTTATACCTGAGGGACCGAAGAGAGAGTCGCCACCAGAGCCACGGAAGTTGGCTGAAGATCGCCAACAGAGCTTGAAGAAGCCATGGGTCAATGGGGAAATCTACGGGAGTTCTCGAAGAGCTAGCTTGAAGCTTGAATAACTGCTAAGAGGCGGCGAGGTTTGGAGGAGACCCCGAAAAAATTACATTTATAAGGTCCCCTTGAAGACTTGACATTTGGATCTGGCCGTTTCAAATCAGAGAAAGATACTGGATTTGAACAAATTTCGGAGCAAAAGATATTTGCTCCGAAACTGGGGGGCATGTGTTGACACCGTTTTTTGGAAACGAGTCAAAAGATGAGATGAAGAGCCGCAATAGGTCATGCCGATGGGAAAACAGAGATGATCGGCCGATTGATGACAGAAAATGAACAACAGAGTCTGCCGATGGTCAAACCCAGTCGACTTCAGCCTGCCGATGAGCGGTCAAACCAGTCTGCCGATGGTTAGCCTGGCGGGATTGGCCGGTCAAGAGAAGAAAGCGGTGATTGAAGAGTACGCCAAGAATATACATTGGAGGCGGGTCAGTCAATGATTGACGACGGGTCAGAGTCAGTTTTAGGAGAGTTTGACTCTTGTATGAGTCATTTTATTTTTGGTAGCTTTGATTTCTTTAGATGCAAGTAAACAGTACCGTAATCGGCTAAGAGTTGGATTGTCCTCAGGACATAAATAGCGACCCTGCGTGGTCAAAAAAACTGTACACACCATAATCAAACCAACCGCCTCCGGGCAAAACCCTTTGCAATTCTACTTTACAGCATCTACTTTTCGGTGACTTCGCCATCGCATTTTTTCTCTTTTCTCAACATTGTTCTTTGAGTTCGTCGGGCTGCATTGATTGACCTCCGACTAGCTTGTAAGTACCATTTTACTTAATAACCCTAGGCTTTAACCTCCGTGCGCATCACTGAGGTTTTGTCTAGTTCTTTATTCATAATTTATCGATATCAGTTAGATCTGCAAGTTTCGTACCAATTCTTGTAGTTTTTGCTTTTATTACCAATCTATCCAACTTGATCTAGATCTCATCGGCTTTAACCGTTTTATTTATCAATTATTTACGCATCGGATCTAGGTTTACTTCAAATGCTGACGTCACCATCGACTAATATAGCCGATCCTCTTAAACATACTTGCACTTCAGCTGCTTTCGAGCTTGCCGATCTTGCTCCCCCGTATCGGCCGATTGGCAGATACGTGCTCCACTGAAGATTCGTCGGTTCTCTAGCTGATCTTTTATTATTTGACTGTTTTTCCATTGTTAATCAACAGGTCAGATTGGCTGGCACGCAACAGACCGGGGAGTCACATGTGTCGCGCATGGAGGGGACGTCCTATTTTTGCGTCAACAGTTGGTGGTCCGGAATTGGTGGCGGTGGCGGGGTAGAAGGAACGTACAACACCCGTGTTCGAGTCCTCGAGATGTACCATGTCAGGTACGCCATCTAAGCTACATCATCGTGGGGGCGCTCCTCGGTGACAACGTGATCCGACGCATCAGCCCACTGAGCCACGTACGACTACAACCTGTCGACCCACTGTGTCTACGCCTTGATGCCCTTACACAACCATCTATCACAAATTAAAAAAAAATTATTACGAAGTCAACCTTGTAACGCATTTAAATGTTAAAAAATTCAGATAGCTTACCTATGCACTGCCGCTGAAAGAGTGTGCGTAACAGACACAGACGACGCTTGGTAGAGGACAAACTGCCTCCTCACCCTGTGGACTGCGTACTCCTCAACATAGATGTCGAACACCAAGTGTCTCGTCGTCTTCCAGTAGTGCTGGTCTCGGAAGCACAACGACGAGAGGACCTATGGTCTCGTCATCTTCCAGTAGTGCTGGTCTTCGAGTAGTGCTGGTAAGAGGACCTGGGCATTGGTCATCGCGTCGATCTGACCCACGAAGTCTTTGTAGGACTTTTTCGTCTGCTCCCTAGTCCAAGTGTGTTGCATACAAACAAAAAAGTTAATTCTGTCGAAATAAGACGGGAATTATGTGAAGAAAACAAAAAAGTCACCGGCATGCAAGCCATGCATGCATAGGTCGGAAGCTCCCCCGAGCTAACTTGTCCGATCTACTAAAACTCCGTCTCACACGACATGTTGGTTTCTGCTTCCTGCGACCTACTGAGCTCCAAGTCTCCGTCTCCGACCAATTGCTCCTTCGCAGCTAAGGAACTCCCGAAGCCCCCAACTTGCCTGACAAGTTTATTATGCCAACTACTCCTGAGAACAGCGGGGCCCACGACATAGGCAAAAGCTCCTCACTGTACTCTCGAAGACCGTGTACTCTCTCTCTTGTTGCCTTCATGTGTAAGTCTTCTCTTGGCTTATAAAAGAGAAGGCACCGAAGGCAACAGGAAGGGGATTCTCTTTTCTCACTCCACTCTGATGGAGCTCTCTCTCACGGTTCTTCTTCTTCCTCTAGCCAAACTTGGCTCCCACACACACGTACGCAGACTTCTGCTATAGGAATCACGTACACATACCACAGAGACTTGGGACCAAGCTCCCTCTCTCACCAGTTTGTATCACCCCACTACAAACCAGTGCAAACAACACGAGCAGCACGAACTGGACGTAGGGTATTACTCCACGGAGGCCCGAACCAGTATAAATCCTTGTGTCCCCGTTTGCACAACATCTGAGGACCAATGCGCAATCCTTGATTTTATTTGCAGGCGGTTTCTAAACCATGACACCGACCTAGTACCCCAATTCGACACGGCTGTACACAACCCCCTTCTAAGAATTTACAGTAATTTTCAACAATTTCTACGAATTTAACAAAATTTGCAGCAATTTCTAGCAATTTCCACTAATTTTCATGAATTTACAACAATTTCTAAAAATTTACAATAAGTTTCAACAATTTCTAAGAATTCCTAGCAATTTCCAAGAATTTCTACGAATTTTACGAAATTTACAGCAATTTCTAGCAATTTGCACTAAATTTCATGAATTTACAGCAATTTCTAAAAATTTCTAGCAATTTCCAACAATTTCTACAATAATCTAGCTTTTTATAAGATTTTCTGTCGATTTCCAATAATTTAAACTATATCTAAATTTTATAAAGTATTTCTAAATAATTTCTAATTATTCTAAACTATTTCTAGATTTTCTAAAATATTTCTAAATTTTCTAAACTATTTCTATAATTACTAAACTATTTCTACAATTTCTAAACTATTTCTACAATTTATAAACTAAAGGAGCTAGAGTTTGAAAATTATCTGGATCCGAAGTGCACTGCGAAGGCCAACGAGAGAAAATGAGAGGGAAGGAGGCAGGGGGGCTGACGGCAGCCTCCACCTCCTTATATAGGCGTGAGGCTGCCGCCGTGTGGCACGGCGGTAGGGCCTAACGCCGTGCCATATAGCGTTTGGGACTCTAGCGCCGTGCCATATGGCGTTTGGGACCCTAGCACCATGCCATGTGGCACTAGGGCCCTTGGCCCACTGGCAGCGCAGCCCCGCTCCTCGACCGTTGGCGCTAGCTCTAAACGTCGTGTGGTACGATATTTTGCTGATGCTGCTGCCGTATCATATAACGTTGGGAGCCTAACGCCATATGACATGACGGCAGACGTATAGATTTGGTAAATTTATTTGAAAGCATTTATTTTAAAAAAATCAAAGAAAAAATATAAAAAAATTCCTCGTTCTCTGGTGGCGGGTGCGCTATTAGTTTCCCCTAAGGCTATCCGCACTCGTCATACTCCATATTCATCCCCTAAAAGGAATATTCCTGCCTAGTCATCTAGATTTAATTTACAGTGCAGTTTCAGTTTTCTCGCACCCGTCATCCCCTATATCCCATAATCCATACCAACTACCCATCAGTAGGACCCACACGTCATTCTCTCTTTCTCTTTTTTTACTCTCCCCACACTACCTCCCTCCCCGTCTCTCTCTCTCCTTCCCCTCACTTTCCTCTGCTCCTCCACCTCTGTCTCGAGCACGGCCGGCTCCTCCCACAGCAGTTCCCCGCCGGTGCGATTAGGAGAAGGGGAGGCCGGGCGGCGGAGCTCCCAGGACGGCATTTCCCTCCCGCAAACAGAGCTCCCTGCGCCCCTGCTTCCGGACGGCGGAGGGTGGGCGCAGCCCGAGCGGGGCGGGCCGGGGGCAGGGGCGCGGCGAGGCGGGGTCGGCGGCGGAGAAGCGCGGCAAGGCGGCGGTGAGGCGGGGCGGAGGCAGGGCGCGTCGCGGAGCAGGGCGCGGCCCGAGCGGGGCGGGCCCGGAGGCAGGGGCGCGGCGAGGCGTGGCCGCCGGCAGAGGAGCAGGGGTACGACGCGGCCCCGATGGCGACGACGACGAGCTTCCCCGCGGGAGCTGGAGCTGCTGCTGGCTCAAGGACGAGGAGCAGGGGGGCACGGCGAAGCTTCCTCCGCCGGCTGCGTGCGCACGGCCTCCTCCTCCGGCGGCAAACCTACCCCACGCAGATCCGGCAGCTCCGGGGGACGACTGCTGGCTTGGGCCCTCCTCTCCAGCGGCGCCTTCCTCTCCGAGCGCACCGGCGGCGACCTCGGGCTCCACCTCCCCCTCTCTCTACTGCACCCCGCCGCCGGCTGCTCTGCTGTGCCCCGCCGGGTAGTTGAGGATGGCGCGCCGGACCGTGGGCATGCGGGCCCGTCCCACCACGTGGGCTCGTGGCGTATCCGGGGAGCAACCCCAGGAGTAGGGGATCCGGGACGCCGGGTGCCGTAGCGTCCGGCTCCCAGTACCCCGGTGCGGGGATTTTTCCCCTAAAGGCGTACTGCAGTTCCTATCCAGTACGCCGGTGCGGATAGCCTAAAAGCAGGCCAACCTTGACGCCGCGAGCCCGCCAGTAGTTTCGGCACAAAGAATTTGGGCCCGCCATTTGTTGACTGGCGACAGTGACTTCTCCACCATTCCACCTCAGCGTACCACGCATTGGGAGCGAACTCTCCCTGCACGTCGCCTCGTCTTCCGGCCAAGCTACATACAATACAGCAACACGCTTCCGCGCCCCACGCGTCGCATCGCGACCTTAAAGCCGCACAAGCACAGCGTGTAAGCCTCGCCGGTCACCGCCACGATGGCCGTGTCCACAAGAGCACTAGCGCTCCTCTTGTTCGTCCTCTGCTGCCTCGCCCCTGCCCCGTGCTCGGCCGCCGCCGGCGATTTCCTCCGGTGCCTCTCGGCGTCCGTGCCGAGCCAGCTCGTGCTCACGCCGGGCTCCCCCTCGTTTACCCGCGTCCTGGCGTCCTCCATCAGGAACCTCAGGGGCGTAGCTGCATACCGGGTGGGCCACGGCATACCCTTTATTCTGGCCCAGTAGAGCAATACACCAGCTCGTCAGGCGTCATCGCACAAGAACAGAGAAAAATACACGCCCATTCGCCGCCGCCTTGAGTCTCGCAAGGTTTCGTTGCGGCGCATCGCCATCGTCGTCGAGTTGACCACGCTTCCAGCTATCTGCCGTCTGCCGCCCTCCTGCTTTCCGCAGCCGCGTGCCCACTGCCTAAGCGCCATCCGCCGAGCAGCCTGGCCGGCCATGGCAGCATCGCCATGGGTAGTAGGGCTCAGCAAGCAGCAGCCACGCCAGCGCCTCGGCTCCTTGCTCTAATCCTTTTCCTTAGTTCCTAGTTCCTGCTACAGCCTTGCAGGACTCTCAGCGAAGGTACGGCAAATAGTATTCTTGTGTTGCTTCATTTGTTTTTCTCCGCCTCCACATTCATACTCGTGTAGTTAAAACAAGTGACGCATGCATTTAATTTGTGTAGAATTATTGTTGAACTATGAAGAGGAATGGAGACATTGCAACTCCTTTTCAAAAACGTACAGAAAGGTTGCGGTGTTTGCTTCATTTTCTTGCACTCAAGTGTTGAATTTAACATTGGTATGTTATTTTTATTAATTTTTATTATTTATATCAAAAATTATATATTGATTATACCATTTTATATACTGATTGAACCAAATTATGTGTGAAAAAATTTATCCGGCATACCCTGTGGCTACACCACTCCACAGTGCGGCCGCTCTGCATCGTTAAAGCCGCCAACGCCTCCCACGTCTAGGCCGCGGTCCTCTGCGGCCGCCGCCACGGGGTGCGCCTCCGCGTGCGCAGCGGCGGCCACGACTACGAGGGGCTCTCGTACCGGTCCTTGCACCCCGAGGAGTTCGCGGTGGTCGACCTCGCCGGCCTCCGCGCCGTGCGCGTCGACCGGCGCGCCGCCACCGCGTGGGTGCACTCCGGCGCCACGGTCGGGGAGCTCTACTACGCCGTGGCGAGGGCGGACCCGGAGCTCGTGTTCCCCGCAGGCGTGTGCCCGACCATCGGCGTGGTGTCACACCCCTGGCCACCGGCGATTCACCGAGATGTGAGTAGGCACAAGGATCGATCACGGGGGAAAGGGATTCAGAGCGAGGAGAGATTCCTCTTCCGTTTCTCTGCTTTAGTTCATAATGTTTTTCGTTACAGCAACTTGTCTTATAAGCCACAGATGTAAGCGTAATAGAAAAGCATAAAAGGAACTAATTGTCTTTAAGTAAAGAAAGCGTAATCTTCATGCTTGGTCGCGTCTTTCTTCAGTTGGTAGCCGGTGTGACATCCCCCCCCCCCCTGAAACTGTGCTTGTCCCCAAGCCAGTGCATCTGGAAATTTAGCCCGCACCACATGGTAGTCTTCCCAGGTTGCTGCACTCTTTGGAAGATTAGTCCATTTAACCTTTATCTGTGGTATAGCTGCATTCCCTTTCTTCACTAACCTCCTTTCGAGGATAGCTTATGGTGAAACTGGTGTAGCAGTAAGGTCTGTCACCCTAGGAAATTCTGAGTAAACTGGAGTGTAATCAGCATGAAATGGCTTCAGCTGGGATATGTCAAAAACTGGGTGAATGTGACTGTCCTCTGGGAGCTGAAGTTTATATGCTACTGGTCCAATTCTCTGTATCACCTCATAAGGACCATAATATTTGAAGGACAGCTTTGGGTAAGGTCTGTTAGTCACTGAAGTTTGCACATATGGCTGCAGCTTCAACAGCACCTTGTCACCCACATGAAACTCCAAGTGTACTCTCTTCTTGTCTGCTTGTAATTTCATCTTGTTCTGAGCCGCCACTAGATGATGCTTTAAAGCCTGCAGATGTAGTTCTCTGTCTTGAACCATCTCTGCTACTGGTGGTAAGACATCAGGACTCACTGAAGGTGCCATTACCAAATTTGGTTCCACCCCATACAATGCTTTGAATGGTGAGCAGCCCAGTGATGAGTGAAAAGATGAGTTGTACCACAGCTCAGCTAAAGGTAACCGGTTCTTCCACTGTTTAGGGGAGTCATGAATAGCACATCAGAGGTACATCTCCAAACACTGATTCACTCGCTCTGTTTGGCCATCAGTCTGAGGATGATAAGCAGTTGACAGTGTGAGCTTGACTTCATACAGCTTGAATAGCTCTTTCCAAAATTTGCTAATGAACACTGGATCTCTGTCAGACACTATTGTTTTGGGTAACCCATGTAGCTTGACCACAGTATCCAAAAACAACTTAGCAATGCTCTGTGCTGTATAAGGATGTTTAACAGGAATGAAGTGATCATACTTTGTCAGTCTGTCCACCACCATCATGATAGCACTATAATGCTCAGACTGTGGGAGACCCTCAATGAAATCCATAGAGATATCTTGCCAAGCAGCAGTAGGGATTGGTAAGGGTTGGAGAAGACCTGCAGGATGTTGCAAGTTGTGTTTTGCCTTCTGACATATCTCACACAGTCTCACAAAATTCTCCACATCTTGCTTCATCCCTGTCCACTGAAACAAGTTCTTTAGCCTTTGATAAGTGGCCTGAGTACCAGAATGTCCCCCTATGACAGATGAATGAAATGCTGCAATCAACTTAGTTTGTAAAGCAGAATTCTGGCCAATCCATATGCTGTTTTGAATTATGATTACACCCTGATGTAAGCTATAGCCTTCTGCATTAGGACTCTGTAGAGCCAACTGGGTTAGCAGGAGCTGTGCTTTTGGATCTGTAGTATATGAATTCAGAACTTCCTGAATCCAAACTGGTTGCACTTCAGAGGTACCCTGGATTAGCATGATATGGCCTATTCTGGAGAAAGCATCAGCTGCTAAATTTTCTTTGCCTTTAGTGTAAACAATTTTGAATTTCAGACCCATAAGCTTAGCCATTGCCTTCCTTTGTGTGTCAGAATGCAAATGTTGGTCATTGAGGAAAGCCAAAGATTGGTGATCTGTTTTGATTATGTATTCCTGGTGTTGGACATACTGACGCCACTTATCCACCGCCATCATGAGAGCTAAAATCTCTTTTTCATATATGGATTGATGCTTGTATTTGTCCCCCAAGGCTTTGCTCATAAAAGCAATTGGTTGACCTTTCTGCATAAGGACTGCTCCAATGCCATCAGAGCAAGCATCTGTTTCAATTGTGAATGGCTCAGCAAAATTTGGAAGGGCAAGTACTAGAGTAGTCATCATGGCTGACTTGAGAGCCAGAAAAGCCTTCTCAGTTTGATCAGTCCAGCAGAACCCCTTTTTCTTGAGTAGCTGTGTGAGTGGTTTAGCCAAGAGCCCATAATTTCTCACAAATCTTCTGTAGTACCCTGTGAGTCCCAAAAATCCCCTTAATTCAGTTACATTAGTGGGTCTTGGCCATTTGATCATTGCCTCTGTTTTAGCTGGTTCAGTAGACACTCCTTTACTTGAGATGATGTGTCCCAAATACTCCATACTATCCTGAGCAAATGAACACTTGCTGAGTTTAAGATGCAATTTGTTGTCCCTCAACACTTCCAGTACTTGTTGTAGGTGATTTTCATGTTCCTCTAGAGAAGAGCTGTAGATAAGAATATCATCCAAGAAAACTAAGACAAATTTCCTCAGAAATGGTTGGAGGAGGTCATTCATAAGACACTGAAAAGTTGATGGTGCATTAGTGAGCCCAAAGGGCATCGCCTCGAACTGATAGTGTCCATGATGTGTCTTGAAAGCTGTTTTACATTCATCCTCCAATTTCATTCTGACTTGGTGATAGCCAGATTTCATGTCCAACTTAGTGAAGTATTTGGCCCCATGTAACTCTTCCAGAATCTCCTCTATGATAGGCATTGGAAACTTGTTCTTAATTGTCAATTCATTCAATTTCCTATAATCCACACAGAATCTACATGCCCCATCTTTCTTCTGTACCAGCAACACAGGGGAGGCAAAAGGGCTAGAACTATGTGTGATGAGTCCAGCAGCTAAGAGCTCTTGTACTTGCCTTTCAATTTCAGTTTTGTGCTGAGGAGAATACCTGTAAGGCCTGCTGTTTACTGGAACTGCACCTGGCTGCAGTGGGATAGCATGATCATATACTCTGGATGGAGGCAAGGATTTGGGGTCTTTGAAGAGATCAGCATATTCATGTAACAGCCACTGAATAGATTGAGGTATGTCTTCTTGCTTTTTATTTTGCCCAAATTCCACAATAGCAAAAGACCAGATATCATTCCCTTTTCCTGCCTTCCACAACTGTACAGGCTCTATAGGTTGCAACTGTGGTGGCACTGGTTTCACACCTTGTAGTACAATAGTATTGCCCTTGTGCTGGAACTCTATGGTTCTGTTGTCCCAATGACAAGTCATAGGGCTGTGTTCCTTTAGCCAATCATATCCTAAAATGGCATCATATGCTCCCAGGTCTAGTACTCTCATAGTCCCAGTTAAAGTATGTCCCTGGCACCACCACTCTAAATTGTGGACCATTTTGTCAGATATTAGAATTTCCCCATTGGCCATCCTCACTCGTTTAGGAGTTGTAGACACTGTGTCTAAACCAGCTTGTTTCACAAAGTTGGAGCTTACAAAAGAGTGAGAACTACCACTGTCCAATAGAGCTAACATGACTTTGTTTTTTACTAGAGCTCTGATTTTAATGCAGGCATTTGCATCAGTACCTGCTATGGCATTCACTGATAGATAATAGAATTCTTCAGCCATGACATCTTCCATAGCTAGCTGATTCAACACATCTTCAGAAATATTCTGATCTAGATCATTGATGGTCAATGCATTCATTTGGGCTTTAGCTTTCTTCTGACAAACCTCTCCATGAGCTGGGTCATACTTATCTCCACAGAAATAACAAAGACCATTTGCTCTTCTATAATCTCTGAGCTGCCTGTCCCTCCACAGATTTGGATTAGCTCCTGGTGCCTTTGTGTCATTTTTGGTCAGACTCCCATAGGTTTTATACATTGCATTACTCTTTGGTGTTTTATGTTTTCCTATGTCCACAATTCTCTGTTGGATTTTAGCTAACAGAAAAGCTCTATCCAAATCCTCAGGCATTTGACATTGTACAGTGTATCTGATGTCCTCCTTTAGCCCATTCACAAATTGAGAAGCAAAAAACAGCTCTCCATAACCATCATTATGCATGCAAACTTGGAATTGCAGTTCCTGAAAGCTCTTATAGTATTCTTCAACAGAATTGATTTGCCTCAACTCAAGCAATTCAGTCAGTGCTTTCCTATAATCATCCTTCCCAAATTTTTCCTCCACAGCCAACACAAATTCTAACCAAGTTGGGTTCCTCACCCTCTTCCTGTAGACTTGCAACCATTGGGCAGCAGCTCCCTCAAAATGTACAGCTGCCATCCTAACCCAATGTTTGGGATCCAAGTCCACCAGTAAAAAGTAGTCAATGCACTTGTCTTTCCATATTGCTGGGCTTTCCCAGTAATCTTGGGACAAAAGACCTTAGGTATGTGGCTCTTGGGCAGAGAGGTTTGTGGCCTTTGAGTGCTGTCTTTGCTCTTGGTGTGCTCTTTGGCCTGGAAATGTTTGAGCACTGAAGACCCATCTGATTCCTCATCACTGTCAGAGGGACTGCTCTCTTCAGCCCGCATTTTCTCGAGAGTCAATTTCGCCACCGCCCTTCCTGTCTCTGCCATTTGTTGCGCCATGCGTTGCTGTTCTGCAGTTTGTTGAGCCACAGTCTGTGTAGTCTTCTCAATCTGTATCTTCATGTGTTCGTGTTGGATGCCCACATCGGTGACCCGCTCAAATAGCAAATCCAGGCTCTCCATGATTTTATCGAGCTTGGCATTCTCTTTCTCAGCTGCCTCAGTCATGGCGTCGAGCACAAATTTCGTTTGCACGAAAGGCTTTGGAGGAGCCGTGGTTGATTGCTCCACAAATCGATCTACGGTGGGAAGGAATTACGGGGAATGACCTCACTGCAACATGCCGTGGGATCTAGTACACCCTACCGATCCCGTTTCGCAGATCAAGACCAACGGAATTACAACAATCAAACGCACTTCTCGTACCTGAAGCGTGTCCAAATTAGGCTCAATGCGCCAAACTACAGGTGAACTTGGTCTTGAATTCCTGACAACACTCGATTTCCCTTCTCGTCTTTAGGACTCCACACCGATCTCGTGCACTTCCGTTGTTCCGATGAGACAGCTCAGGACCATGCCCTTGCCAGTTCGCTCACCAGGAACCTCACCGCCGCTTGAGACTGGGGACAACCAAGGGATTTTACACGCAGACCTAGCTGCGCAACCTGAGTTGATGCCAGTCTCCCGCCGTCGCCGCCGCACACAGATCTGCTCTGGCTCCCGGAATTTTACGCCCAGACTCGTTGGACAACCCTCGCCATTGCGGATCCGATGCCCAAATCGAAGAGAAATCCGACACAATCACAGTGGGGCAAGTGGGATTTTCCGCGGGTGAGCCGCTACCACACGCTTGCCACCGGATTCACCGCCGCCATCAAACACCTCCGAGTCAACAAACAGCACACCGCTGCCAACGCCGCCGGAGATAACTCGTCGCCGCCGCCGGAGTGGAAGCGCGCGCCGAGGAAGATAACCCGAATCTGATACCAATTGTCACACCCCTGGCCACCGGCGATTCACCAAGACGTGAGTAGACGCAAGGATCGATCACGGGGGAAAGGGATTCGGAGTGAGGAGAGATTCCTCTTCCGTTTCTCTGCTTTAGTTCATAATGTTTATAATGTTTTTCGTTACAGCAACTTGGCTTATAAGCCACAGACAACTCAGCTGCCCCTTGGGCGCACATGTAAGCGTAATAGAAAAGCATGAAAGGAACTAATTGTCTTTAAGTAAAGAAAGCGTAATCTTCATGCTTGGTCGCGTCTTTCTTCCGTTGGTAGCCGGTGTGACACGTGGGGGGACACTTCAGCGGCGGCGTGACACGTGTGGGGACACTTCAGCGGCGGCGGCATCGGCATGATGATTCGCAAGCACGGCCTCGCCGCGGACAACGTCCTCGACGCTATGTTAGTGGACGCTAGAGGGAGGATCATGGACAGGAAGGCCATGGGTAGGGACCTCTTCTGGGCCATCCGTGGCGGCGGCGGCGGCGAGAGCTTCGGCATGGTGCTCTCATGGAAGGTGAGGCTCGTGAAGGTCCCTCTAAAGGTCACGACCTTCACCATCAAGAAGACCATTGCGTAGGGCGCCATAGACGCCTTGACCAAATGGCAAACGCTCACGCCGGTGCTCCCCGACGAGCTTGCCATAAGAGTGGTTATCCAGAACCAGCAGGCATTGTTCCATTCGCTGTACCTCGGCACGTGCGACAAGCTCCTCCCGGTGATGAGCTCCCGGTTCCCGGAGCTCGACATGACGCGCGCCGACTGTTGGATAATTCAAGCTCGGCTTATTCCATTAGATAGTATTTGCTTAGCAAAATAAGTGGAGCTCATTCTCAACCGTTTGAGCGCGTCCTGTAAGAGCTGTTCTGCATGTTGGCATGCAATGGCTCTCCTGTTTTTTAGTTGAGTCGTAGTGGAGGCGATGGTCGAGTCCTCTGGTCGTGGGATGGCGTGACTATTGTGGAGGCGAGGAGATCACAGCGTCGTGGACCTGATCCGCCACTCATTGTTGGTTTGTTAGCATGTAATTAGGAGTATAAATTCATTTGCAATATACAGAAAATGCCAGTTGGTTTTCCGGCACAAAAAATACTCTGTTCTTCCTCTGTCTCTCGTGTGTGTGCGTACACAGGTACTCCATGGGTTCTTCCTCGTCTCCGGTGACGGGAGCCGGGTCTTGGAAGTCTACAAGTGGTATCAGAGCGACGTTTGCGACCCAGGCGTGATGTCTTCGCTGCCCAATCTCGGTGGGCACTCGAGGACGCCGCACGGGAGCCGACGAGAATCACCATCACCGCCACGGCGTAGGGGGTGCCCGAAGTGGCGCGACGGCACGCTCGTCATCGAGCGCACGGTGGAGAGGCGCGCGAAGAAGGTCGGAGGTTCCGGGTGGCCGATGCTCACAAAGACCAACTATGGCGCGTGGTCAGTGATGATGCGCGTCATGCTCAAGGCACGCCACCTCTGGGATGCGGTGAACGTCTACGACGCCGACGAAGATGATGACCAGATGGCGCTTGAGGCCATTTGCAAGTCTGTCCCTCCAGAGATGCTGGAGACGATCGCCAACAAGCCCAGCGTGAGAGGGGCCTGGGAGGACCTCAAGACGGCGAATCTCGGTGTCGAGCGGGTGCGCCTCACCAAGGCATCGACGCTCCGCAAGACGTTCGATTCGCTGTCGTTCAAGGACAGTGAGTCGGTCGATGATTTTGCCGTGCGCATCAATGGCGTGGTGCAGCAGTTGCAGACCCTCGGCGACGACATCGAAGAGCCTGTGGTGGTGCGCAAGTTCCTCTAGGCACTGCCCAAGAGATTCCATCAGATCGCCATGGCGATCGAGACGCTCCTGGAGTTGGGGGATGTGCCAGTCGAGGAGCTGATGGGGCACCTGAAGGCGGCGGAGGAGCGTTACGGCCTCACCGGCGGCGGCGTCGGCATCGCGCAGCTCAACCTCACCGAGGACGAACTGGTGGCGAGGCTGTCCCGGCGCCTCCATGTCAGCGCCGACAAGGGGCAGGCGTCGGGGAGCTCGAGCGCCACCCCCGGCCGTGGGGGAGGACGCGGGAAGCTGGGTCGCGGCCAGAAGAAAGGAGGGGAAGGCTCGCGCGAACGTCGTGGAGACGGCGGCGCGCGCGACGGCGACGCTCGAGGTGGGGACGACGACGTTGCCCGTGATGAGTGCCACTACTGCGGAAAGCGGGGTCACTGGGAGTGGCGCCGCGACGGGGCGGCCCATGCGGCCCAAGTGGAGGAGGAGCAAGAGCCCACCCTGTTGGTTGCTGCAGTGACGGCCCAGAAGGGTTTTCAGCTCTCCTCCCCAGCCGCGCCGACGGCGGTGGCGGCAGGCGGCATCCGCCTCAACGAAGACAACCTCTTTGTCCAGCTCGGTGAGGAGGGCGACGGTGACACCACTCAATGGATCCTCGACTCCGGGGCCACGAACAACATGACTGGTTCCAAATCGGCGTTCGCGGAGCTCGATTCGGGCGTCCGCGGCACGATCCGGTTCGGTGACTCATCGACGGTCGGCATCGAGGGGCGCGGCACGGTGCTCTTCAAGTGCAAGACGGGGGAGCACCAAAAGCTCACCGGCGTCTACCACATCCCCAGGCTAACGGCCAACATTATCAGCCTGACATTGCTAACGTCATCGACTAGAAACGGATATAAGATCCATCTCTATCGACGGCACCAGAAATGCAAAGGTATATCTTAACATGATGCTAAGTGTGTATCAGATGTTGCTTTCAGATTAAACTAAAAGGTGAACTCCGACACGATTCATAGAACAACTCGATATAGGTTGTCAGCCCTGACTGGTGTCCTAGAAAATGCATGGATATGGTACTCTTACATATGCCTTGGATCTCTAGAAAAGAAGATATATATAAACTGGGAATCCGCAAGTGCACAGATATGAATATACCATTGTAGCATTTTAACCAGGAGTAAAACCAGGTATCGTATTTATATTCTACCACAGGGAAAGAAGTCTTTCTAATCCATAATAGCTAATACATGCTCATCTCTCAGTTTTATAATGTAGAGTGGCCAAAATATATCAATTACTATAAACAGGGGTAAGTCACATAAAGATAAAGATATTGATAGCATTGTTCAAGTCATAACATCATGAGCAGCTAGAAAGTGTCATTATAGCAAGAGAAACATATCAAAGTCTAGTTAGAGAGGATACTCCTCGGTAACTCTAAACTATATGTCAGTGCAAACTATGATTAGTGCAAACATTTAACAATCATGGAAGAAGAACTATTATATCAATGCATGGGGAGACTATCCAGGAGGATCAAGGCCGAAACTTGAAACAACCCAAATAGTATAAGGCTCCACTAGTCCTATACACGGGGGGTGGACTGCGAAGGACTCAATAGTGCTGTCACCACCACGATCTACCACACGACCCGGCATATAGGGTGCAATCGCAGATAAATACAATATAAGCACCACGCTTACACTGTCTTTACCGTTCACCCATGTTAACAAATGATCTAGGTGAGGGCTATATGACTCCATACATGAATATAAAGGCAAATCAACTATGCTAAACATGTAATCATAATAAACACCAAAGCATATAATGTCGAATATAATCATTGATAAGAACATATGTCTTTATAACAAATGTAAGGAACTAGATAAGAACTTACAAGAGCGAAGCTAGATCAGTATCTCGATCAGCCTCTAGACGATCAGGAGCCAAGTAGACGCCTTGCCTCCTCCTAGATCTAGACTAGCTAGCTACTCTGCTATATGGTGTTTCTAGGGCGTAGTATCTCTGACTTGATGACTTGATCTGGTGTATGCAAACTCAGGTTTCCAGATGCCTCTGCCAGGGGGCAGGGGGGCTGCTTATATAGCCCTGAGGGGTAGACGTGCACCGTTTGATCAAACCGACCTAACGAGTGGTTTAGATTGATCCTTATAGGCGGTGGAAGAATCTTCTGGAAGTAGGGCTGAGGTGGCGCCTGGGAGAGGCCGACTGGCCCCACCACCTGGCCGATCGGGCTGGGGTGGGCCCCCCTCGGGGCCCACTTCGGCCAGGTGGTCCGTCGCTTCTTCTAGATGCTTCTTTCTTAGGTGCCAAGTCACGTTGAGTTCCGGAGCCTTCTAGAGTCTTCTAGATTTGATTCTTTTAGCACTTTTCCCGAATGGTTCCTGGATTTATATAATTTTCCAAATCTCCAGAAAAACTGTTAGTGGCACCCTATTCTAAGTTGATATTAACATTTATGCCCTTTTCTCATGTTTAGTTGACTTATAAATATATAGGATAAGATGTGTCAACAAACTCCCCCAAGCTTACCCTTTGCTAGTCCCTAGCAAAGATATGCTTTAGCAGGATCAGGAGTTGCTACAACGCTTTCACACCTCAAAAGTACTACGGTTTTCAAAAACCAATTCTCCTCAACAAGATTGCTCCCTCTTACCTTCAACCTTTAAGCATAGCCTTTTCATAAATCTTGAGCAAATAAAAGACAAAACAATCAAGTCAAGCAGTATATCTCAAATTCTTTGATCAGCTATCATCCTGGGGTTTTGCACATTTTTCAGATAAAACTCAGAGATCCTGTGTATGACCTTCTCAAGCATGGAGTCACACTTGGCAAGATATGTATGGATGATAGTGTTGGATGGATGAGGGTGAAAGGTGGTAAGCCTTTTAGCCTAGCTCTTGGTCTATATCTCTCTTTCTAAGATTTTTAAGATCCGGGCTTTCCATTCTTGGAGAGGAGGGCTCTACTCGCCCCGGACTTTTGTCCATTTTTCTCTCTCCTTAGAGATGTGGGCTCTACTCGCCCTCGGACACGTGTCCATTATTCATCTCTAAATTTATTTTAGGGAGGTAGGCCCTTCTCGCCTAGTATGACACTTGTACTTTTCTCTCCCTCTCTCTTCTCACTTTTTCCTCTCTTTTTTTTCGAATGTAGCCCCAGAATCCTTTTTAACATTGAGAGAGATATATCCTAGAGTTGCATGAGCTATATGGCTTGATGGAAAATGCGTACTTCCATGTCAGAAGCAGCATAAATGGTGGAATGGAATGATCTTGATGTGTATGACAACCTCTTAAGGATCATAGACACAGGAACTCATCATATAAAATTTCATGATTTTTAAGATAAATCCAGGAATCAAACTTCTCTAGGAAAATGATCAATAGCAACTCAACTTTTCATGAATCATCTTTCAAAGCCTAGACTCAGATTAAGCATGTACTTGCACAGATTTTGGGTTTAGAGCAAATTAAGCTTTTAAGCTTCAGGAGAATCTAGGTCTGAAAACTAAGCACTTTAAAAGGGATTATGGCGGAGCAACTATTCATCATCTCCAAGCATATATCATCAAGATCACTATTAAAGAGAAAAGCCAACTAGCAGACTCTAGCATTTTATTCAAACTAAGACTTTTAACTAATACTCAAATAACTAGCTAATATTAAACACCTAGGATAGTGATACTTATCATGATAACTGGGGGTGCTCTCCCCCAAGCTGGATCTTGAAGTGATTCTTGATTCATCCTTGGAACTTGTTTGCCTTCAGGTCCTTATTAAATTCTCCCTGTAAATATTAGTCTCGCACATACCCGAAGGAACAAATTCTAGGATTATGCTGTGAGCCTTCATGTGCCCACTTCTTTTTGGATTTTTCTGAAATGTGTGGACCTTCATGTGCCCACGTATTTTTGTGAATTTTTATATGCAAAAGGGATGCTAAAACAAAAACATGTGAATGCAATTTTTTTTATTTTTTATGCCGCCACGGTACGGAGTACATGGGGCCTTAAAGAATGCAAAAGCAGAAAATATTTTTATGATTTTTTTTCAATGCAGGTATAGGGAAATAAACATGCTAATCTAAATATGCAGTGCAGAATATAAAGATAAATACCGAGTT
This sequence comes from Cenchrus fungigraminus, assembly GCA_036936925.1. NCBI lineage: Eukaryota > Viridiplantae > Streptophyta > Magnoliopsida > Poales > Poaceae > Cenchrus > Cenchrus fungigraminus. The sequence goes on from CM072772.1 coordinate 83,622,478, forward strand.
ACCTCTCGGCGAGAGTTTAGAGTACTTACTCCCATGGCGTAGATGTAGTGGCCATTGATTGATCAGTTGATGACGCGGGTAGTGATTGGTCTTCCGAAGGTGTACTTTGATCTTTCTTCCTCCAAACTTGTTTCTTCGGTGGAGACCTTTCTGGAGTAACAGGTTCAGAATACTGGGCTGGTAGAAGCTGAGCGGACTTCTCCTTGATCTCTTCTTCAATGTTCTTGACATCCGTCAACTTTGTGTTCAGCTTGCGTTGTAATTTCTGAAGGCGTCTCCGCGTCTTGTTCTTCTTGGGCTGCACAGGATCAGTATAAGTATTGAAGTAGCAGCATACCTTTTCAGTTCTGAACTGGAAGTGGATCTCGCCAGTCCTGATGTAGATGATTGCTCTAGTTGTGTTCAGGAATGGTCTTCCAAGCACGATGGGAGGATCTTGCTCATCTCCCATGTCTATGACTAAAAAGTCAGTCAGGACATAGTGGTCCTTTATCTTGACAGGTACATCTCGTGCAATTCCTTCCGGGAACCGTTGTGATTGATCCGCCATCTGCAACATTATATATGTGGAATACAAAGGCAGGTCACCATATATTAATTCGTAGGTTACCTTAGACATTAGGTTGGTGCCCGATCCCGTGTCGCAGACAACTCGCTGGAAGTTCCATTGATTGATGGAGCAGTGGATTGATGGAACTCCAGGGTCTTCAAGCTTTGGCAGTAATGGTGAAGGGAACAGGTTCTCATTCTCTGATTGAATCGTGTTGATCATCCAAACTTCCTCCACATGCGGTTGAGGTCGATTATTCTTCTTATTCCTCCTTCTATCTCTTCTCTTCTTCTCGACAACTGGCTCGTGTTCTTGGGGGTAAGGATATCGGGGGTGTGCAGGAGCTTTTAGGATCTTGTTCTTGAAATTGAATCTCTCCTTTCTCCCATTGATGGTGAAGACGATCTTAGCGGCGTCGGCGTAGATGATGGCTTTGGCTGTGGCAAGGAAAGGACGTTCCAAAATGATTGGAGCATTCTCACTTCCCCCAGTCTTGACAACAACGAAGTCGGCAGCCACGTAGGAGCGTCCTACCCCCAGACATACGTCATCTAGGACGCCCTCAGGGTAGCATAGTGACAGGTCTGCAAGCTGCAAGCACATGGTTGTATACAATAAAGGTGAACCATTGATTTTCTTATATATTACCTTAGGCATTATGTTGACGCTAGACCCAAAGTCACAAAGTGCATTCTTGAAGGTGTAGGCTCCGATAGTGATGGTGATGACGGGCCTTCCTGGATCTCCTCTTTTGGCGGGCATGCCCCAGTCAGCCCATCCTGGGCCTTCTTCTGTCTTACTCGAACACAGATCTGTAGAATAGATATCGACAAGATTTGCAGATTCTAATTCTTCCGGCTGGCCCGGAATCTTACCTGGGTTAACCGTGGGAACAGATGATGCCAGCTGAGAAATCTGAGATTCTAGCATTTTATTAAAGCTATGTTGGTTCTTGATGGCAGAAGAAAAGCTTTCAATTTTATTACTAATAGTTTCGAGTATTTTATCATTGGAAGCTAACTTCTTAGACAGATTATCTATAATTCTACCCTGGTTTTGGACTAAGTCTCTTAAAGGTGAGAAATTATTAGAAGAATTATTACCTTGATAATTACCTGAATAGTTACCTGGGTAGTTGGTCCTCTGCTGAGTCCATCCTTGATTCTGCTGGGGACGATATTGGTTGTTATTGTTGATGTAGTTCACATCCTCCTCCAGCTGAGGGCATTGACTCCCTGAGTGTCCAGTGTTTCCACACTCTTCACAGGTCATGCGGGATTCGAAGAGTTGCATGACTTCCTTCTTCTCAGGGGCTTTGTCTTCAAGCCTCTTCATCAGTAAATCCATTTTGGCAGACAGCATGTCTACCTCCTTGAGCTGGTGCATTCCTCTTTCTTTCTTGCGGGGTTGACGTTCCTCGTTCCAAGCTTGATTGGACGCCATCTTTTCCACAAGGTTAGTAGCTTGAGTAAGTGTAAGGGACAGGAAAGCACCTCCAGCTGCAGCATCCATCGTTTCATGGGTGTTGGTAGAGAGCCCGTGGTAGAAGGTCTGCAAGAGCAACCAGTTTTCCATTCCATGATGTGGGCATTCTGAAATGTAGTCTTGAAAGCGCTCCCATGCTTCAGGAACAGATTCCTCGTGTTGCTGCTGGAAACTCGAAATTTTCCCCCGTAAGGCATTGGTTTTGCCTATAGGAAAGAACTTTGCCAGAAAGGCAGTAGAACACAATGTCCAAGTTGTAAATTTGTCTTTGTTGGAGTAAAACCATTGCTTCGCTCGCCCCAATAATGAGAATGGGAATAAACGAAGTAGGATTGCATCACTTGGCACATCTTTGATCGTGAAGGTGCTACATATCTCCAAGAAATGTTGAAGGTGTTTGTTGGCATCTTCATGAGCTTTTCCACAAAATTGGCTAGCTTGTACCATGTTGATCAGTGCAGGCTTAAGCTCAAAAGCAGCATTTCCTACAGCGACTGTCGGACCAGTACGAATGTTGTCCGGGGTCGGTGCGGAGTATTCGCGTAGGGACTTGTTTGCCATTACTTCAAACGTGGGTGTTAAGCTTCGCGTTGTTGAATATCCCAAGGCAGAAGTCGTGGGCCGAGAATCAGGAGACCTGAGCTTTGACCTTGCCTTCCTTAAGATTTTCTCTGGATCTGAAACGAAGTTTTCTGGAAGATTCTTATTCATACATTACCTTGAAATAAGATAGACAAAAGTGGAAAGAACAAAGGTAAACCTGTTTAAGCAATGATAATTTGGGTTCTCGATACATTATGTGTGAGAGATGCATGCATGCTATTACTGAAACTTTTTCATCTAGGCTATAGACTTTCTTTCCCCGGCAACGGCGCCAAAAATGCTTGTTGACATTGCTAACGTCATCGACTAGAAACGGATATAAGATCCGTCTCTATCGACGGCACCAGAAATGCAAAGGTATATCTTAACATGATGCTAAGTGTATATCAGATGTTGCTTTCAGATTAAACTAAAAGGTGAACTCTGACATGATTCATAGCACAACTCGATATAGGTTGTCAGCCCTGACTGGTGTGCCAGAAAACGCATGGATATGGTACTCTTACATATGCCTTGGATCTCTAGAAAAGAAGATATATATAAACTGGGAACCCGCAAGCGCACAGATATGAATATACCATTGTAGCATTTTAACCAGGAGTAAAACTAGGTATCGTATTTATATTCTACCACAGGGAAAGAAGTCTTTCTAATCCATAATAGCTAATACATGATCATCTCTCAGTTTTATAATGTAGAGTGGCCAAAATATATCAATTGCTATAAACAGGGGTAAGTCACATAAAGATAAAGATATTGATAGCATTGTTCAAGTCATAACATCATGAGCAGCTAGAAAGTGTTATTATAGCAAGAGAAACATAGCAAAGTCTAGTTAGAGAGGATACTCCTCGGTAACTCTAAACTATATGTCAGTGCAAACTATGATTAGTGCAAACATTTAACAATCATGGAAGAAGAACTATTATATCAATGCATGGGGAGACTATCCAGGAGGATCAAGGTCGAAACTTGAAACAACCCAAACAGTATAAGGCTCCACTAGTCCTATACACAGGGGGTGGACTGCGAAGGACTCAATAGTGCTGTCACCACCACGATCTACCACACGACCCGGCATATAGGGTGCAATCACAGATAAATACAATATAAGCACCACGCTTACACTGTCTTTACCATTCACCCATGTTAACAAATGATCTAGGTGAGGGCTATACGACTCCATACATGAATATAAAGGCAAATCAACTATGCTAAACATGTAATCATAATAAACACCAAAGCATATAATGTCGAATATAATCATTGATAAGAACATATGTCTGTATAACAAATGTAAGGAACTAGATAAGAACTTACAAGAGCGAAGCTAGATCAGTATCTCGATCAGCCTCTAGACGATCAGGAGCCAAGTAGACGCCTTGCCTCCTCCTAGATCTAGACTAGCTAGCTACTCTGCTATATGGTGTTTCTAGGGCGTAGTATCTCTGACTTGATGACTTGATCTGGTGTATGCAAACTCAGGTTTCCAGATGCCTCTGCCAGGGGGCAGGGGGCTGCTTATATAGCCCTGAGGGGTAGACGTGCGCCGTTTGATCAAACCGACCTAACGAGTGGTTTAGATTGATCCTCATAGGCGGTGGAAGAACCTTTTGGAAGTAGGGCTGAGGTGGCGCCCGGGGGAGGCCGACCGGCCCCACCACCAGGCCGATCAGGCTGGGGTGGGCCCCCCTCGGGGCCCACTTCAGCCAGGTGGTCCGTCGCTTCTTCTAGATACTTCTTTCTTGGGTGCCAAGTCACGTTGAGTTCCGGAGCCTTCTGGAGTCTTCTAGATTTGACTCTTTTAGCACTTTTCCCGAATGGTTCTTGGATTTATATAATTTACCAAATCTCTAGAAAAACTATTAGTGGCACCCTATTCTAAGTTGATATTAACATTTATGCCCTTTTCTCATGTTTAGTTGACTTATAAATATATAGGATAAGATGTGTCAACAGACAGCTGGAGCAAGAAGGATTCAAGATCCTGATGGAGAAGGGAGCACTGAAGCTTTGGGACACGGAGCGACGGCTGGTGGCGGCGGTGCCGCGTGGGGCCAGCCAGCTCTACATCCTGAAGGTGAACGTCGACAAGCCCGTGTGCCTCGCGGCGCACGCGGAGGAGGTGTCGTGGTGCTAGCATGCCCGCTACAGGCATCTTGGGTTCCAGGGGCTGCAGAAGCTGTCGAAGGGGGAGATGGTGCGCGGCCTCCCAAAAATCGAGCATGTGGAGAAGGTGTGTGACGGCTGCTTGATTGGCAAGCAGCGCCGTCTCCCGTTCCCGGCGGCGAGCAAATTCAGGGCGGAGCGCCCACTGCAGTTGGTCCACGCCGACCTGTGTGGGCCTATCTCACCGCCAACGCCTGGAGGGAAGAAGTTGTTCCTGCTCGCCGTCGACGACATGAGCATGTTCATGTGGGCAGCGCTACTGGCCACGAAGGACGAGGCAGCAACAGCGCTCGTCGAGCTGCAGGCAAGAGCAGAAGCTGAAGCTGGACACAAGTTGGGCACGCTGCACACCGACCGCGGCAGGGAGTTCACAACGCGCACGTTTGCGGAGCACTGCGCCATGGAGGGTATCCAGCGGCACCTCATCGTGCCGTATACACCGCAGCAAAACGGCGTGGTGGAGCACCAGAACCAGACCGTGCTCGGGATGGCACGGTTTATGCTGAAGACCATGGGCGTTCCTAGGCGCTTCTGGGGGGAGGCCGTGGCGACGGCCGTGTTTGTGCTCAACCGAGCACCGACAAGGAGCCTAAAGAACAAGACCCCGTATGAAGCATGGTATGGCTCCAAACCTGTTGTCCACTTCTTCAGAACATTTGGTTGTGTCAGCCATGTCAAGAATGCCGGCGGCCACTTGCGGAAGCTGGATGATAGGAGCACCCCAATGGTGTTTCTTGGATACGAGCCAGGGACCAAGGCATACCGGCTCTACGACCCTGTCACTGATTGGGTTGTGGTGTCCCGGGATGTGGTGTTTGAAGAGGGGCGCGCATGGAACTGGGAAGAAGGAGGCCAGGGGATGTGGACAGGCGACGACGATGATCCCTTCGTCGTCGAGTACACCTACACGGGCGCACCGGCGGCCTCACCGGGAACGACCTCGACACCAAACGCGACATCAGGCACGCCAGGAGGGGTGGACCAGAGCACATCACGCGTGCTCCAAAGCGCGCCACCAGGCGCGCGCACGTTCCAGAGCGTGGTGCCAGGCACGCATGGCGGCACGGGCTCGTCTGTGCAGCAGGGAGAGGGTGGAACGCCTGAACCTGCTTCGCCTGGAGGTGTGGAGTTCGTCTCTCCACCAAGCAGTGGCCTCGACCGCAACGTCGACAATGATGAAGGTCTCTTCGCTTCAGAAAGCTCAATGATCTTTACGCTCAGGGTGCTGCACCTTTGGGGGAAGCTGAACAGCAAGCTGCAGAGGAAGACTTGCTGGTGGAGCTGCTGGTGGCTGTAGGGGATGGGGAGCCAGCCACATTTGATGAAGCCAAACGCAGCTAGTGCTGGATCAAGGCCATGAAGGAGGAAATGGCATCCATTGAGTAGAATGACACCTGGAAGCTGGTGAAGCTGCCCCATGGACAAAAAGCAATTGGTCTGAAGTGGGTGTATAAGGTCAAGCGGGATGGAGAGGGTGCCATTGTCAAGTATAAAGCACGCCTCGTTGCCAAGGGTTACATGCAGAAGCAAGGTATTGATTTTGATGAGGTATATGCTCCTGTTGCTAGGATGGAATCTATCAGAATGTTACTTGCTGTAACTGCACAAGAGGGCTGGCATGTACATCATATGGATGTCAAATCTGCATTTCTAAATGGTGAACTTGAAGAGGAAGTGTATGTCGAGCAGCAACCAGGGTTTGTTGCTGCTGGACATGAAGCCAAGGTGCTGAAGCTGAAGAAAGCTCTGTATGGACTTTGACAGGCACCTCGTGCTTGGAACACAAAACTTGACCGCAGCCTGTGCAGAATTGGTTTCACAAGGTGCACCAGTGAGTATGGTGTATATACCAGAGGTGTGGGAGCAGCTCGTGTGGTGGTGGGTGTATATGTTGATGATCTCATCATTACTGGAGCTAGTGTGGAGAACATTGACGCATTCAAGGAGGAAATGCAGAGGGCGTTCCGTATGAGTGATCTTGGCCTGCTTTCGTTTTATCTGGGGATTGAAGTGAAGCAAGGGGACAGTGCTATTACTCTTGGACATGCAGCTTATGCTAGGAAGCTGCTTGAGAAGTCAGGGATGCTCAGTTGTAATCCTTCATACACACCAATGGAGCCTCGACTTCAACTGTCCACCAGGAGCACGACAGCTGAAGTAGACCCTACCATGTATCGCAGTTTGGTTGGGAGCTTGAGGTATCTAGTGCACACTCGGCCAGATATTGCATTTGCTGTTGGGTATGTTAGCAGGTTCATGGAGAAACCACGACAGGAGCATCTGGCAGCTGTTAAACACCTACTGAGATACATTGCAGGGATAGTGGAGTTTGGATTGTGTACCCCAAGTATTCAGGGAGCAACAGCAAGCTTGTGGGGTACAGTGATAGTGATTTTGGGGGGGGATGTTGATGATAGGAAGAGTACAACTGGGGTGATGTTCTTCATGGGTGATATGCCAATTTCTTGGCAATCACACAAGCAAACAGCAGTAGCTCTTTCTACATGTGAAGCTGAATATATGGCTGGTGCTGTGGGGGCTTGCCAGGCCGTGCGGCTCACCAGGCTGCTGGGTGATATTGCAGGGGTTAAGGTCCAGCAACCAGTTCTGAAGATGGATAACCAATCAGCCATTGCTCTTAGCAAGAATCTTGTTCTTCACGACAGAAGCAAGCATATTGATGTGAAGTTTCATTACATTCGTAAGTGTGTGGAAGGTGGGAGGATCTGCTTGGAGTATGTGGGAACCCAAGAACAACTTGCAGATATGCTGACAAAGTCACTTGGGCGGGCAAGGTTTGCTGAACTACGTGACAGAATCGGCATCGTCAAGTTAAGGTAAGCCGAGCATAAATTAGGGGGAGATTGTTGGATAATTCAAGCTCGGCTTATTCCATTAGATAGTATTTGCTTAGCAAAATAAGTGGAGCTCATTCTCAACCGTTTGAGCGCATCCTGTAAGAGCTGTTCTGCATGTTGGCATGCAATGGCTCCCCTGTTTTTCAGTTGAGTCGTAGTGGAGGCGATGGCCGAGTCCTCTGGTCGTGGGATGGCGCGACTATTGTGGAGGCGAGGAGATCGCAGCGTCATGGACCTGATCCGCCACTCGTTGTTGGTTTGTTAGCATGTAATTAGGAGTATAAATTCATTTGCAATATACAAAAAACACCGGTTGGTTTTCCGGCACAAAAAAAATACTCCGTTCTTCCTCTGTCTCTCGTGTGTGTGCGTACACAGGTACTCCAGGGGTTCTTCCTCGTCTCCGGCGACGGGCGCCGGGTCTTGGAAGTCCACACCAACTGCCACGAGATGACCTGGCTGCAGTCCACGCTCTACATCAACTCCGACAGCACAAGCCAGCCACTGGAGACCCTCCTCAACCGGACGACCAGCCTGAGCACCTTCACCAAGAACAAGTCCGACTACGTGAAGCAGGCCATCACCAGGGAATTGTGGCAGAAGATCTTCCCCTGGTTCAACGGTTCCAACCAGCGGCGGAGCTGGCCCAGATTTTTAGCTGGGGCAGAACTCTTTGTCATGACTGTTGCGCTAGATGCTTGCCGGTTGCCACACGACAGAGCCCGCCACCCACCCGCAAGGCCGCAAACAACTGAAGTTCAGACTACAGAGTTTCGAGAAAAGAGAAGGAGATGAGAAGCAAAGGGAGCTGAGGAAGTCCACCGGCGACGATGCCGAGGGGTGCATTAGCTACGCCGTTGCTCCCCTGCACCTGCTCTTCCTCCCCTGGCTGATCTCCTCCAACGCTCACGCGCCTAGGCGGCGCCGCGGCAGCCGGAGTGGGCACGCGGGTAGGACTCGCCGTCGAATCGACGTGGGGATAAAGGGGGACGTGCAGCAAGCAGCGTGCGGAGGCAGCGCTGGGCTCATCACAATATGGGCCGTCGAGTATGCATATGTCCCCCGGCCCAGCAACAGAGTGATTCTTCCTCCTCTGGTTGCCAAAGTCAAAGTAACCTCGAAGCTCACAGGATGGCCATGCCATGGGAGAAGGATGGGGTGTGGGGGTTTGCTTCTCTGCAGTGGCGGATCCAGCGGTGGGTCTGGGGGGCTCCAGCCCCCCTACCACCCTGGATCCCATGGTAATCACTCCAAATTTTCATGGAAATTTTGAGGATAAAGAGGAAGAAGAAGAAGAAGGAAGGAAGAAAAAGAGGAAGAAGAGCCCTCCTACCCCACAATCCTGGATTCGCCACTGCTTCTCTGGTAGCTGGGGCAGCTGCCCCACCCTGCCGTATGGGGAGCTCCGCCCATGGTTCCAACGTAGGGCTCATGATCCTGAGCCCCACGGCGGGCAGGTCAGCCACGTCGCCGCCGGCGACACGCCGTACCCGCACCGGAGCGGCGTCCTGTACAACATCCAACACATCGCGTTGTGGTCGGGCAACGGCACGGCGGGGACGAACTGGATCAACAGCTTTGTACGACTTCATGGGCCAATACGTGACCAAGAACTCGAGGGCGGCATACGTGAACCACCGGGACCTGGACATTGGCCAGAACGCGGTGGCCGCCGGCGGCGTCTCGAGCTACGAGAGCGGCAGGGTGTGGGGCGAGAAGTACTTTGGGGCGGCGAACTTCAAGAGACTGGCGATCACCAAAGGCAAGGTGGATCACGGCGACTACTTCCGGAACGAGCAGAGCATCCCGCCACTTGTCCCAAGGAAGTGAGCCACACGTCGAGATTGCTACTGTTTTAATTCTTGTATTGTTTGGAAGATTGGCGTACGTGTCTTTGTTTCCATGTGTATAATTACTTGTTTCCGTTGACGCGCTGGATTATACAATTCGATACTATGAATCATTCCGGAATCAGTCAATTCAAATCTTTGAATACAGATAAGGGAGGTCAAAATACTGTATTATTTCAAATGCTGCAAGGAGTGACTGATTAATCTTCCAACTCTAGTCCGGGTAAATTAGGTCCTTTTGTTGGCTTTTACTCCCTCTGTTCTAAATTGTAGGTTGATTTGATATTTTTTTACTCTAAATTTGACCCCTCATCTTATAGGGATGAATACTGGGTGACTGGGCGCCTATCCTCGTCAAGCTTGATCATTTCCTCATCAACAAGGATTGAGCGACGTTGCTGCCCAATTCCAGGATAATGTCTACTTCGTCTCCAACTTCTGATCACTCCATGAGAACCCTCACTGCGGCTACTACTATCCTGAAGCCAGTGTTCATGACCGTCGGAGCACGACCGAGCTTTCCCTTGTTGGGTTGATTTGAAGCTTTGGAATCGCCCCCAACTCTCTCCAAAGGACGTTCTGTACAGTTCTGGTCTTGTGATTGCAATGCTTGATCATCTTGAGGAATGCCGACCTCTTTTTCTTGAAGAATTCATGTTGTGCTCCATGGTTAAGGAGGCGGCACAGGCGGCACGGAAACAAGGGCGGCAGCTGGCCATCTACTGGCGACAGCGGGGCGAGGTACGGTTCTGCACCTTAGGGGACGCAAACACTAGGTTCTACCACCTCTCTGCTATGGTTCAGTGGCAGCGCAACCAAATTGGAGCTCTGCAGTTAGAGCATGCTACCATCATCACAACTCACGTTGCTAAGGCATCAGTGCTTCACTCGTTCTCGCAGTTGATGGGGCAGGCTGATCAGTGCTCTCCTCTGGCCGACCTTGATCAACTCTCTAGTGATACGAAGGTCTCTTTGCGTCAAGCTGCCACCTTGATTGCTCCCCTCTCCTCTCACTATAAGGAATGTGCCGACTAGTGACCCAAAAAATGTGTTTCTCATCACAAACCGTGATTAATGACGCTGGTTATTACGAAAAGCCTCCGTCATTAATCAAGTGTCATAAACCGCGATTAGTGACGAGACCATATTTCGCGGCGTCATTAGTTTAATGACGCGTGCAAAATCGTCAATGCAAAGCGTCATAACTTCGTTCCTGCAGTTTTGCCACGCTGGACACAATATGATGTGTCATCTGATGTGGCATGCCAATTGTGACAAACCGTTTGCGTCATAAAATGAATTTGACCCATTTGTAGCTGGGTTGAGCCCAACACTGTTCCTCTAGGCTGGTGTTGTTCATATAGCCCAAAAAAGATTTTATTGGGCCCATTTGTAGCCTTTTTAGATGAAATTAGATTAGAGTGGGCCCGTTTTTGTTGGGTCGAGTCCAACAGGTGCGCACATTATTGTGACCTTATTTGTCACATTAATTTGAAAAAATTGACTTTTGGCCCAATTAAAACTGGTCTAAGCCCACTGAAAAACAACATAAAATTAACTAATCATGCATCAATATTAATGGATTTCATTTCAATTCTGATATTTTTTAGAATAATTCCGAGCTGGTTGACAAAATAGTAATCATCACATATTTATTTATATAATAAAGCAAACTGTTGTTTACTATCAAGCATGACCATATTGTTCATCACATATCATAAACTATTACAAGATAACAGTCTCACAAGGAATATAGATTAACAAAGCTAAATCCAAGTCATAATCACAAAAGACAGTGGAGATTTGATCTAATGACCTTAACCTCTTCATCTTTTACTGCTAAGCAGTAGACGAAGGAGGTTCTCACTGTCTTCGGTTAGCTTCTGCAACCTCTTAATCTCAGCCGATTGCATTTTCAGAGTTGATTCTATTTCTTCAGTTTTCTTCTTCAAGCTACATAACTCTTTCTGGTGAGCAACAAATCGTTGTCGAAGTTGTACCCCATCCTGATTGGGAGTGTCAACTCGCTCTTCATCAACACTACAAAAATAAGGATTTGGTACCCATTCTTGAGTACTCGGCTGCCTCTATTTTAATTTGTTCGGGAAGAAGCATCATTGACTTGGTAGCTTCCATCTAGCAACAATGTATCCCAAGTCAGATTAGGACCTTGTAATTGATTCGAACTAAGCAAACAAAAGTGTTAAGTTTGTTACCTTGGAGCAGGTCTGAATAGGAGCGACTTCAGATGTTAACCCTTTGGCCCGCTGAAACAAGTACAAGAACAAGAGGTAAGGGTTTAGATCATTCGCAATCAAAAACAAAGAAGGTGTTAAGTTTGTTACCTTGGAGCAGGTCTGAACAGGAGCGACTTCAGATGTTGACCCTTTGGCCCACTGAAACAAGTACAAGAACAAGAGGTAAGGGTTGAGATCATTCGCAATCGGAAACAAAAAAGGTGTTGAGTTTCACTACGTGAAAACCTCAAATAGGTCACGCAGCATCAGTAATGGGCCCTTAACGCCTGTTCATGCACCCACATCTGTAACGGTTGTTGTTTGGCGCCCGTTACCCATAAGCGCGCTAGGACGACCCCGGGTTGGCCTCCACAACACCCATTACCAATGTGGACTTCTGGTAACGGGCTTCTTAAACGCCCGTTACATGAATTCGTTGTAACGGACGTTAAATAGAGTCCGTTACAAAAGTTAAACCTATCGGTAACGGGCTTGTAAAGTCCGTTACCGATCAATGCCCTATCAGTAACGGGTTGTTTAAGTCCGTTACTGATCACTGCTGTATTGGTAACGGGCTATAAAGTCCGTTACCGATAATTTCGTACTGGAGACGCATGCTTGTTAGAATGCGTCTCCTTTGCTAGCGACCCAATTGGATACGCTCGTGTCTTAGGACTCGTCTCCTTTGATTGCCACCCAGGTGTTGACACCGTTTTTTGGAAAAACAGGTCAAAAAAGGATAAGGAGAAGCAGCTGATGAAAAACAGAGTGCAATCGGCCGATTGAAGAAAGAGAAGGACGGTCAACAAGACTCGCCGATGGTCAGAGGAATTCGATCCTAACAGTGGACCAGCGGGTCAAAGCGATCGGCCGATGGTCAACCAGAGGATCGGCCGATGGAGAGGAAGAAGGCGATAATCAAGGAGATACGCCAGAAGGAAAGCATGGTGGAGGCGGGTCAATCTACGATTGGCGACGGGTCAAAGAGTCAGTTTTAGGAAGTTTTTTGACTCCTGCGAGAGTCCTTTCTGTTTTTAGTAGTTTTTATCTTTCTTTAGATGCAAATAAATAGTGTCGTGATCGGCTAGGAGTCGGGTTGTCCTCAGGACATAAATAGCGACCCTGCGTGGTCGGAAAAAAGGGTACACACCAATATCAAACAAACCGCCTCCGGGCAAACCCTTTACTTTACAGCATCTACTTTTCGGCAACTTCACCATTGCGTTTTTCCTCTTTTTCTACAACGCCGTGCTTCGAGTTCGTCAGGCTGCATCAACTGACCTCCAGCAAGTTTGTGAGTACCGTTTTACCGAATAACCCTAGGCTTTAACCTCCGGGCGCATCGCTGAGGTTTCGTCTAGTTCTTTATTCACCCCTTACCGATATTAGCTAGATCTGCAAGTTTTCGTACCAATTCTTGTGGTTTTAGCTATTGTCATTATCCCACTCGATCTAGATCCTATCGGCTTCTAACACCGCAGCCGATTCCGACCTACTCAATTGCTGACGTCACGATCGGCCGATTCCAGCCGATCTATCTATTTACACACCCGCGCTTCGGTCGCTCTCGAGCCGGCCGATCCCGCTTTTACCTGTATCGGCCGATTGGCTGGTACACATGTCGCTACAAGGCCATCGGTTCTCTAGCCGATCCCTAATATTTTCCATTATCAATCAACAGGTCAGATTGGCTGGCACGCCTCGCTACAGACCGGGGAGTCACGTGTGCTGCGTGTGGAGGTGACATCCTATTTTCACGTCAACACACTTTTGGCACGCCCAGTGGGACCCGAAAAAGTCAACAATGATGAAGCCTACGAAGACCGGTCCTTCTGAGATTGATCCAGAAAACGTCCAAGTGATCACCAGGGATCAGTTGAAGGATACAGACAAAGCTAAGTTCGAAGCTCATATGAAGCATTATGAAGAGCTTTGCTTGGCATCATACGGTCAGCCTAAAAGTGGAATCTTCAAGAAGAGTCCATTGCCCACGCCTAAGCAAGTCACTTTCTCAGCCGATCTTGAATCACTTCAGGACATGATGACTAAGGTGATGCATCAGATGATGATTGATCAAGCTAAGGTTTTTGCTAATACGGTGCAAAATAGTCTGATTGAAGCACTCAAGAAAGGAGCAGAAGGAGGATACCTGGGGCCTGCATATTTTCAACCAAACCGAACTCCTCCGGTGTTCCAACATGATCAATCGGCCACTCCGCCGATTGATGATCCAACAGTAAAAGTTGTACCGTCTCCACAGGCTGCTACTGGTTCTTCATCAGATTCTCAGCCGATACAGAGTCAAAGTGGTGATGGTAAAGCTAAAGACCCTACCGTTACAATGCCAGTACAATCTAACGTCCAGGATCAGATGTTCCCAGTGCAGAATCAGCATCAAAAATATCCTGCGATGAGAGATCAAGACGGAAGGCTTGCAGGATGGGGTTTACCTCGTGATCATTTTGAGACTGAGATCTCAAATTTTCTTGAGCCTCAGCCTGAGGAAATTCCAGAAGTGAAGTACCCACAATCTTATCAAGCCATGTTTGGGGGTACTCTAGGGACTGTGCACATGAATGGGGATGGAGTAGAGTTTGTCTACTTCAATTACGGGAGCAAAGCCTTTGAAAGGGTCAAGATCAGTCCAGCTCATGCTCATATGGTGATACCGATAGAGAAAAGAGCTCCTGTTCCACCTCAGAAACCAGCTCCTGTTCTACCTCAGAAACCAACTCCTGTTCAGCCTTAGAGATTGGCTCAGCAGCCGATACTAGGGATGCCGGTGCAAACTGCTCCACTACAGCAGCCGACGCTAGGGATGCCTGTGCAGACTGCCCCACTACAGCAGTCAACGTCAATGCAGCCTGTCTTGACCCCGGCTAATACAGTGGCTCATACAAGATCATCGCCTCAGCAGCCGATCAACCAAAGGGTGATAGGGCAGCCAATAATTCCACAGGTGGATTCTGCACAAGTGCTGCAAACACTTTTGAATCAATTGGCTATTTCAAGCTAGTTGAATTCGCACCAGCCATCCCCATCGGCTAATCAGCCGATCGGACAAACTCCACCTATTGCAAATATGCAGAGTTCTTCTGGAACAGGGACATCAATGGTACCAAATCCACAGCCAAGAATCTTAGAAGAACGGCCTCCAGAAACTCCAGCTGAGATACAAACAATTGAACAAGTATCTGCTGAATTGAAGTCTCACATGAAGCAGGAGTTGATTGACCACTTCTCAGAGATGCTGCAGAAGCAATATGGGATAAAACCCAAGCAGCAATCCTGCATGTACAGAACACTGTATCCGTCTGGCTACGATCAGATACCGTTCCCTCCAAGATTCAAGGTGTCAGACTTCACCAAGTTCTCTGGGCAAGATGAGACATCCACTATGGAACTTATCACTCGATTCATCATCCAATGTGGAGAAGTAGGGAACGTTGATGCACTCAGGATACGTCTATTCTCTTCATCTCTATCGGGACCAGCATTCTCATGGTTCACTTCATTGCCAGCTAATTCTATCATCAAGTGGTCCGATTTGGAACAGCAGTTCCACAACTACTTCTTCTCTGGCATCCATGAGATGAAAATTACTGACCTGACCAGGCTCAAGCAAAGGAACGATGAAACAGTTGCTGGATTCGTTCAGAGATTTAGAGAAGTCAGGAACAAGTGCTATAGTCTGAATCTGGGAGACAAACAACTACCTGAGTTAGCTTTCCAAGGTCTCTTGCCAACCTTGAGGGAGAAATATGCATCACATGACTTCGAGAGTCTCAGCCAATTGGTCAGTCGAATGAGCCAAGAGACTGCAAAGTCCTATGAGCCTAGAAGAAACTTTCAGAAGAAGGTGTCTTATGTGGACTACTCTGATTCAGAAGATGAAGACAATATGATAGGACTTGCAGAGTGGGTCAAAGGCAAGAAGACAGTGTCCTGTCCCTTTGGCAAGAAAGAACCAGAGAAATTCGGCTTTGATATCACTAAGGCCGATAAGATATTTGATCTATTGCTTCGGCAAGGGTAGATTAAACTCTCCCAGTTCCATACCATACCATCTGCAGAGGAGCTGAAGAGGATGAAGTATTGCAAGTGGCACAATGCAACATCGCATGACACCAATGATTGCAAGATCTTCAGACAGCAAATCCAATCAGCTATTGAGCAAGGAAGGCTTAAATTTGAAACTCTTACCAAAGCTGAAAAGCTGATGAAGATTGATCAGCACCCCTTCCCAACTAACACAGTTGAGGTGTCTAGCAAAGACACGTCACGAGTTAAGTTGCTGACATCTGATTCGGCTCATAATAAAGGAGCTGTCGATCCCAAAGTACAAGTAACCGCTACCGATGTCAAAGGAAAGGGGTTACTACTTGAAGAGGGAGATTTGAAGCCACGCCGCCCTGTCACGTCCCAGATGCTGATCAACAAATTCCAACGTCGACAGGAGAAAGCAAGGGGAAGAGAAGAGTGGGCACGGTGTAACGAAGGACATTGGAGATGTCCGTTCTTCAAGTACTACTGGGAAGAAGGGATCAAGCTGCCGATGGCAGAGAATTGTCCAGAGTGCAATGGGGCTTACAATAACAACAACTCATCTAAGAGAGTTTGCTTCAATGACAGAAGACCTTCAGCCAAGGATCACCGTGAATTCAGCAATCAACGGATCTCAGTCCATGATCGGCTGGGGGGCAAGGCCAACGTCTACGATCGGCTGGGGGGCAAGGCCAGTGTTCACGATTAGCTGGGAAGCCGAATCAATGAAGAGCCAAACAATCGGCTGGAAGAGATGGCCGATTCTCTGGTCCCTGATGAAGATATCATGTGCCGAGCTCCTGAACATAGACGCACGCTGCAACTAGATGATGAAGGGTCAAGCCAAACACGT
Organism: Cenchrus fungigraminus; assembly: GCA_036936925.1. Lineage (NCBI taxonomy): Eukaryota > Viridiplantae > Streptophyta > Magnoliopsida > Poales > Poaceae > Cenchrus > Cenchrus fungigraminus. The sequence continues at coordinate 83,639,127 of CM072772.1, forward strand.
AAGAAGCCCAATCCACAGTGGTGTCCAGATGGCTTGACTAAGTCCTAGAAAAGGAGAGTCCAGCGCTTACGTCAGCTAGAACAGCAAGAAGAAGCGGAGAGACACGTGCTAGACAAGAAGAAGGTTTGGTCTAAAGTTTGGCGCCCAAAGCCTAAGGCCGATGAAGGGAAAGATGACAAACCACAAGCTGACATAAACATGGTTGTCTTCCTACAAACAGAGTTCATGGCTCCAGTTGATTCGGATGTGTCCGATGAAGAACTTGGCATGGCTCAGTTAACACTGGAACCCAGACAAGCTATCTTTGAGAAGCCAGAAGACGAGAAGAGACAACATTTGAAGGCTCTGTTTCTCAAAGGATTTGTCAATGGCAAGCCAGTCACCAGGATGCTAGTAGATGGAGGAGCAGCAGTCAACCTGATGTCGTACACCATGCTGCGCAAGATTGGAAAATCTGATGAAGATTTGACCCAAACCGACATGATGTTGGTGGACTTCGAAGGCAACATCTCTCCGGCTCAAGGAGCAATCTGCGTGGAACTCACCATCGGTAGTAAGACCCTTCCAACAGCTTTCTTTGTCATTAAAGGGAGGGGATCTTATAATCTACTGCTGGGTCAGGATTGGATACATGCCAACTGCTGCATACCGTCTACAATGCATCAATGCATCATCCAATGGATCGGAAATTCAGTGGAGGTGGTCCAAGGAGAGACCTCCTTGACAGTAGCAACTACAGAAGCACAAGGATGGACCTATGATTGAGTAAGCTGCATATCTGGAAAAGCATAGGATACCAAGTATCTCAAAGTGTCCGATTTCGGGCTAAAGCCGATTCAAGCAGTTGGCTCTGATGACCATGCTTAATGGATCAGTTCATTGAAGACAAAGGGAAGCTTAGGCACGGAGTCACAGCAGCCGATGGATTGGACACCCAAGTATACAAGCAATTATGTAAGTCGATTGTCATATCGTGCCTATCGGCCGATTGAGTTTTCGAGCTATAGCCGATTGCAAATGTAATCATTTCTAGTAGAATAGCCGATATCTGTAAAGAATCGCCTTTAGTACAAAAAATGTGAAACTGATGTACGAAATTAATATATTCGGTTGTAGCTGATACATGTATCGCCTTCAGAACAAAATAAATACGTTTTTGTCTATTCTGTTTTGGATTACAATGATATTGCAACTCAGATCTACAGATTACATACTTTCTCAAAAGGTTACAAGGGGTGTGTTGTCCTAATTCCTAGTATGATGAGGATATTGAATCGATGAATGGGAGGACAAAGCGAAGAGGAAATGGAAGATTAAATCTTCACCTGATTCTCCAATCTTCCGCCAGAAGGGGCCCGAGTTGATGACCAAGATGGCCGTTCCTTTGGCACGCTCTTCCTATGATAAATGTGCAGCAAGACACCCTACCTGTTTCTCATAAAGCCAGGTCCTCACAAGGATTCTTCTGGCTATAGTGCCACCTGGATTTTCAAAAGGAGGCAAAGAAGAAGAGGGGTTGCTACACCACTTCACAAGGATTCTTCTAGCAATGAAAGAGAAAGAGAAGAAAGGAACAGTCATACAACAAGAGTCTGTAATCTATCTGAGCTGGCTGCGCCATGGCCGATGAGTGTGGGTTCTTCCCATCGAGCTTCAGACCTATTTATAGCCCCAAATGGCAGAAGGGATAACTACAAGAAGGAATTGAAAAAGGGAAAATGAAAGGCATCCGATGCAGTCAAAGCAAGAACAGTTTCCCCATGAGAGTCTCAGACTGAGCAATTGGCAGGCATGCAGTGATGCGTTTCCCGAAATTCAGGGGCTGGCTTTGAAGGTGGATTAAATAAAATATGTGACCCCACTCTGTACTCCAGAAGAGGAGACTATCAGGATTCCCCTCTCTCAACATTCCCAGCAACAATGACAAGCTTTGATGCATCATTAGGGTACAAGAACTCTTCAAGAAGAAACTTGTCAAGGAATGGGAATGGTTGCATTTTCCTGGAAGCACTTTGGAGGAGGCTTGCCTCTTATACCTAATAGAAACTAGTCTGGTTCATAGTCAGAAAATTATAGTACTGCATAAGGAGTAGGCTACATTTTATAGCAGGGAAGTTGAACCAGATCATAAAAGAGCACCTACAAGTATGGGTGGAAATTCATCACCAGAAAATGGCGCATTAAATCCATCGAATGCCAATCAAGAGGTGGTGATTTTATTCATAAAAAGCCGATCGCATCGGCTGATAGTACATCAAAATTCAAAGGATGCTCTTGGCCTTGTCTAGCTCTACTCTAACTTGGGCTATTTCTTCACCTACACGATCCAGTTCCTGAAGGAGAGCTGTCCTCCTAGCTTCGAGAACCTCCAACTTCTTCTCTTTGTTTGCAATCACCAGACGGAGACCGCGTTCTTGTCTAGATGGGTGGTTTGGCCGATTTGCACCAAAGGCATTGATGTTCAAGACGATTTCTTCCACAGTATCACGGTTTGGAGACTGAGAAAAGAAGAAAGTATCAGGGAAAGAGATCATGAGAATGAGGAAAAGAAAGAAAAACCAACCTGATTCACAGAGGAGGAAGAAGAAGAAGTCATCGCAAAGGAAAGATAACAGTCCAAAAGACTAAAGGGATCTGGACATCTTATAAAGACCGAGTAAAACGTTCGGTCAAAACAATTAATACGGAGCGTTGGAAGTTGGCCAAGAAAAGGCCAATCATAGTTCACAAAATTACAAGTGAAGTTTAAACTATGCCTAAAAGATGAATGGCATTAATGAGATCCAGGCGCAGCTGGTCGACCGCTTCTATCTCCTGACGATCGGCATCGGCCGAACCAGGAATCGGCTGTTCTTGTTCACGAAGGGCTTGGGCTTGCTGTGCAATGGATTCCCTCCGTTCTTGCATAGTAGTTATGGTGCCTGGAAGATCTACAAGTTTCTGCTCTTCGGCTGCCAAATCTTGCTCAATTTGACCAAGCTCCTTCATCAGTTCAGCACGACGCCTCTTCAAACGATCAATGCTACTGACGATATCAGAGCGAGAGGATGTCAGGAGTTCAATTTTGTTGTCAAGATCGGCCATGCTACTATCCAAATTCTCTCTATCCTGAGTAAGTTGCTCTTGACGCTTCCTCTCATCCAGCCGATCTTGGGCTTCCTGGACTATGAGCTGCCGATTCTCGATGAAAGCGACTTGGAGCATCTTCGCTTTAAGATCTCTAGGCAACTGGCCCTGAATTTGCTTAAAGATAGCTCTGATCAGCTCAGCATCTTGTACAAGTTGACCAATATCCTGGTTCAGCAATGGCAACACCTCGGTCAGCTTAGCCTTCACTTCGTCTGGGAGAATGACTGCCAATGTGCCCTGAACAGAAGGCAAGTTGGTTAAAACCTACAGGAAACGCAAAAGAGCTGAAGAAGAAATTTGAAGAAAATCAGGAAGTTTGCCTCTACAGCAGAAGATGTTGCTCGAATCTGGGCAGTTGGGTTTTCAGCCAATGATGCTTCAGGGACTTCAACAATCGGTAATTGTGGTTGGTCACCGGTATCTTGCTGAAGATCACCCAAAGACTTATCATGGACCTCAGTCGATGTCTCGACAATATCCTGGAACAAAGACAAGGAGTTAGGTGGTGAGAGTAATAAAGAAACAACTAATGAAGATTGTACCTCAGCTGGTTGTTCAGTTTGAAGATCGGCTTGTTCAGGAGAACGCCAAGGCTGATTAACAGGAGCATCTGAGACATTGATCCTCTGAATATCAGGTTGTTCGATCAATGAAGTCAAGATGTCATCAATCGGGTTCTCCATAACGTTGTCTGGTGCAGGCTGCTCAGACGGCTCAACTATATCATCAGTTGGAGCTTCTTGAATTGGCTCCAGAACTGGAATTTGATCAGGATCAGCATTACCAGTCTGTGTTGATTCAATTGGAGACTGGACAGGAGAGGAAAATGGTCAATCAGAAGATACAAAAAGAGGAAGGGAAAGGGCAAAAAGTCAGTACCTTGAAGGCACTTGCTAATACTCTGGCCATATCAGGGATATCAACAACTACAGTGTCAATCTTCTTCTTTTTTCTATGAGCAAGAACTTTACGAGATATGTTCTTCCTCTTGAGCGTCGACAGAGGTAAATTATCTGAAACAGGATAGGTCTTGGGACCCTGCATGACTGAAGAGATTGAAGGAGCATTATAGCCGATGTACGGAATTCGTCTTGGTGGCCAATAATAAATCGGCTTGCCACTTCTGCTGGTAGCAGGGGGCTCAGTGGTTTCAGGCTGAAAAGAGGGAACGACAGTTAGGACATAGTAAGATAAGTTTATGAAATAATCAAACAAAAGGTACCTCATCAGCCGGAGCATCATATGAAGGATCTAACGTCTCACAATAAAGTATCGGGGATACACAGAAGAGATGATCGCACCATTCTGCCCACCAAATATTGAAAAGAGGACAAGAAAAGCTGGAAAACTTCCAGAAATCAAGATCGATGGTGGCAGAATCAGGAACCCGGTCCAAGAGACGCTGGTAACGGATATTATCAGGAATAATTTCCTGTGGTTTGATCAAATCAGAGAAAAAGAGACCAATCGGCAATTGACCAAACCCCAATTGGCGAGCACTCACTGAAGGATTATAAAATTCATAAGTAGCCGATTGATCTTTTCCAAAGACGCAAGAAGGAAGAAGCCCTGGCTTGATCATCTCCACAAAAGCAATCCTGTTCTCATCATCCCTATGGATATCGTCAAAGCTGAACAAGGTCTCAAAATTGTTATCATCATCCCTGTATGCAAACCAGATGATGGATCCTGAATTAAAGCCAAGATAAAAATTCCTGAAATGTTATGCTATGCGAGATGGAGTCTTCTTATGTCCTGGGAATACAGAAACTGCTTCTCCAAAGTTCATGCATCGAGGTTTAACAACTGGAACACCATCTGGCTGATCTCCCGGAAAACACATATAAAAAATATTCTGTTCCAATCGATCTCGGAGGTGAAGGTTCAACCACATGTTGATAAACCACCAAGGACCCCCCGGAGTACCTATTGGGGAATTGGTTGACAAGATGACTGCCACTTGATGAAGGAGATTGTACACAGCCCCCAAAAGGTATTTGCCAAGAGGGATGGAAGAACCAGCGACTAACCGTTCGGCTACGATCTGATAATTGGAGGTGGGGCCAAATGATTTGCCACAGAAGACAAACTTTTCAAGCCACATGTTCAGAAAAGCCACATGTTCTCTGTCACTAACGGTGACGTCCTTCATATGCTCAGCGATATATCCAGTCCAGCCACCCACATTTTTAGTTTTCAGACGGTGAGAAGGTTTGGCGTCATGATAGCTAAAAAGGGTATCCGAAGAAGAAATGTCCAAGCCAGTCAATAAAAGAACATCAGCCAAAGTCAGGGTCATCGGCCCATGACCAAATAAGAAGGCATTGAGTGCATCAGACCAAAAATAAGAAGCAGCTATTAAAAGAGACTCATTTCGAGACATATCAGACAAAGACAGAGTAATGCACTGGCTAATCTTATACTTCTCCCAAAAACCTATGTTCTTGGCAGATACTCTACGATGCCAACTTCTCCACCCCTTGGCGTACCCTGTCCAAGACCTAAAGCAACCGTCCCAATCGGCCAAATTCAGAGAAGCATGCTTGAAGGGGATTCGACCGGTTTCAAAGTTGATCATCTCAATGGGGTCAGCATCACCCATTGGTCCAAGAAAAGTGAGCCCGGGCTTATCATCAACAGGGATGGTGAGATGGGATCTAAGTTCTTGGAGAGATGGATAAATCTAGGCTTCAAGCAAATCGGAACGACGGTATTTAGGGACAAATAAAAGCAAAAGATCGAAGGAGAATACCGGGAGAACTGAAGAAAGAGACGCCTTCGGGGGGTGCAGAAGCAGAGCAAGAACCTCCAGCGGAACTTGAAAACGCCATAGATCAGCAAAAGTTTTGGAGCTTAGGGTTCGTCACTTGAAAGCTCGAGCTGTTGAAACAACGAGATTCGGGAGAAAGAAAGAGCCAAGGCAGTTGTATTTGTGGCCCCTAAAGATTTGTTGAGATTCTTCGGCCAACTTCGAATCAAGGAAGATAACGGATTCAAGGAAATTTCGGAGCAAAAGATTATTTACTCCGAAACTGGGGGGCATGTGTTGACACCGTTTTTTGGAAAAACAGGTCAAAAAGGATAAGGAGAAGCAGCCGATGAAAAACAGAGTGCAATCGGCCGATTGAAGAAAGAGAAGGACGGTCAACAAGATTCGCCGATGGTCAGAGGAATTCGACCCTAACAGTGGACCAGCGGGTCAAAGCGATCGGCCGATGGTCAACCAGAGGATCGGCCGATGGAGAGGAAGAAGGCGGTAATCAAGGAGATACGCTAGAAGGAAAGCATGGTGGAGGCGGGTCAATCTACGATTGGCGACAGGTCAAAGAGTCAGTTTTAGGAAGTTTTTGACTCTTGCGAGAGTCCTTTCTGTTTTTAGTAGTTTTTATCTTTCTTTAGATGCAAGTAAACAGTGCCGTGATCGGCTAGGAGTCGGGTTGTCCTCAGGACATAAATAGCGACCCTGCATGGTCGGAAAAAAGGGTACACACCAATATCAAACAAACCGCCTCCGGGCAAACCCTTTACTATACAACATCTACTTTACAGCATCTACTTTTACAGCATCTACTTTTCGGCGACTTCGCCATTGCGTTTTTCCTCTTTTTCTACAACGCCGTGCTTTGAGTTCGTCGGGCTGCATCAACTGACCTCCGGCAAGCTTGTGAGTACCGTTTTACCGAATAACCCTAGGCTTCAACCTCTGGACGCATCGCTGAGGTTTCGTCTAGTTCTTTATTCACCCCTTACCGATATTAGCTAGATCTGCAAGATTTCGTACCAATTCTTGTGGTTTTAGCTATTATCATTATCCCACTCAATCTAGATCCTATCGGCTTCTAACACCACAGCCGATTCCGACCTACTCGAGTGCTGACATCACGATCAGCCGATTCCAGCTGATCTATCTATTCACACACCCGCGCTTTGGTCGCTATCGAGCCGACCGATCCCTCTTTTACCTGTATCAGCCGATTGGCTGGTACACGTGTCGCTACAAGGCTATCGGTTCTCTAGCCGATCCCTAATATTTTCCATTGTCAATCAACAGGTCAGATTGGCTGGCACGCCTCGCTATAGACCGGGGAGTCACGTGTGCTGCGCGCGGAGGTGACGTCCTATTTTCGCGTCAACACCAGGGTCGCCTTTTTTCTCTTATCGGAGATGCACGTAGTTATTGCTCATCTCTGTCTTCTCCTTCCGACACCACTCGCTCTCTCTCCGCAGAAGCCCACTCCCGTTCCGACAAAAACACTCGCTCTCTCTCCTCAGAAGGTCACTCGCTCGATCTCTCTGCTCAGATGTCCCCGCCGACCTGTCCCGTTTACCGCCGCCAGCTGCGCGTGCTTTGAGGATCGCACTTAATTTCTCTCCTCAGAAAACCGGCGCTGCAGCAGGCCGGCCGGCCGCGTGCGCGATGGCGAAAGGGGCCAGCAGACGTCGACCACGGCGTCATCCAAAGCAGACGCCTCCGTGTCCCCTCCCCCTGGGGCTCGGCACCGTCCTCTGCGCTGTCGCCGCGGCCGTGACGCCACCTCCAATCCTCCTCCACGGCCGCGCTCACCTCGTAGAAAGTCCTCGTCAAGGTGGAAATTAATTGCCCCCTTTTATTGAAATTCTTTAGCTGTCCTAATCCTCTTATATTATCAGTTTGTTGTGTGATGAATTATGCTCATTTGGTGTATGGAATGCAGATGGTGTCTGCTGCTCGGGCTTGGATGTACAGACAGCCCCAAGAAGATTGGGAGAATTTCTTAAGCGGGGTCAATGGTTTTCTAAATCAAGCAGAGGCAGATATGAGAAACCGTGGTGTTCAGGCAATGCTTTGCCCCTGTATAGATTGTCTCAACTAGAAGAAATTCGCACAACAAGAAATCATTTTTCATCATTTGGTCACACGTGGTTTCACAAAAAATTACATGTCTTGGAATAAACATGGTGAGGAAGGCCTTAATGAACATGAAGCAGGCTGCCTAAATGAAGGTGAAGTGCGACACCATGCTACCGACCACGATGAAGACCTTGATGACGGTGGAGTTTTTGAGGAAAATGAACCATTATTCCCACCAAATGTGATGAGGCCTGAGGATATCACTGATCAAGAAGTTAGGGGCTTCGATGATGGTGAGGTGTTGCAACGTGTGCACAATATTGATCAAATGTTGCGGGATGTTGAGTTTCAACGAGTGTACACACCTTCTGAATTAGCAAGGCTGAAGCAGTTCATTGAATATTCAAAGAAACCCCTCTATCCTAATTGCCAGAAGTACTCTCGCCTTTCTGGTGATCTAAAACTTCTGCAGCTTAAGGCAGATCATGGTTGGAGCAACAAAAGTTTCAAACATCTATTGGATGTGCTTAGAGACATGCTACCTAAAGGAAACCAAAGAGCAGAGTCTGTCTATGAGGCGAAGAAGATAATCTGTCCTCTGGGAATAGAGGTTGAAAAAATCCATGCATGCAAGAACAGTTGTGTATTGTTCCATGGAAATTATGCAGACCTTGAGAAGTGCCCCAAGTGTGGCTATGATCGGTACAAGAGGAAAAAGGATGGTGGAGATGATAATAATGCTGATGACGAGAATGAGCCCAGCGAGATCAGAGGCAAGAAGAAGAAGGCTAACAGAGGGGCTCCTGTGAGGGTGGCATGGTATTTTTGCATCATTCCTTGGCTGAGAAGACGGTTTGCAACATGAAAGGAGGCCCAACTCTTGCGTTGGCATGACGAAGGCCGAAAGGAGCTTAAGCAAGATGGCAAGTTTAGGCACCCCGTAGATGCAGCACAATGGGGTAATATTAATAACCACTTTCCGTGGTTTGACAAAGACGTAAGGAGCATACGGTTGGCTATGAGCACAGATGGCGTGAACCCATTCGGTAACCAGAGCTCAACACATAGCACCTGGCCTGTCGTGCTGTCGTTGTACAACCTTCCACCCTGGCTATGCAAGAAATAGAAATATATGATGCTGACAATATTGGTCTCCGTGCCAAAGCAACCTGGCGACCGTATTGATGTCTACTTAAGGCCACTAGTTGATGACTTGAAGATACTGTGGAAGCCTGGTGTGAAGGAGGTTTGGGATGAGTACAAGCGTGAGGAGTTCACAATGCGTGCCATGTTGTTCACCAGCATCAACGACAACCCGGCTCATCGCAACCTCTCTGGCCAGAGTAAAAGGAAAGGTGCAGCTTGCCCACACTGCTTGGAAGATACTTGCGCAGTATGGCTAAGACATTCAAAGAAATACGTATTTATGGGGCACCATCGTTTCCTCGGCAAGAAACATCCATACCGGGCCATGGATTGTCAGTTTAATGGGGAAAAGGAGAATCGAGAGGCACCGTTGCATGTGACTGGAGATCTGGTCCACTTGAAAGTCAAGGACATCAAAACTATCGAGGAGTTACCCAAACTGACTAAAAAACCCTTGGCAAAAGAAAGAAACGAGATGGTGAAGAAGAAGAAGAAGGAATGTGGAACAAGAAATCAATTCTATGGGAGCTAGAGTATTGGCCGATGTTGGATGTGCGTCATTCGATTGACAACATGCACGTCAAGAAGAATGTGTGTGAAGCTACTTGTGGAACATTGCTACAATAGAAGTCTAAAGGAAAAGATCATAAAAATGCAAGGGAGGATCTTAAAGAACTGGGCATTAGGCCGGAGCTCTATGCAGAGGAAACAGAGACGGGGACGAACCTTCCTGTTGCTGCAACCACCTTGTCAAAGGCAGAGAGAAAAGAATTCTGTCAGTTTTTGCATGATTTGAAAGTACCTTCAGGCTACTCATCAAACTTCAAGAGGCTAGTGTCAGTGAAGGACATGAAAATGAATTTCAACTTGATGAAATCTCATGATTGCCATGTGTTGATGACAGCTCTTCTTCCTGTTGTACTTAGAGGTATCAAGACAGAACTGGTTCGCGATGCGGTCATGAGCTTGTGTTTATTCTTCAATGCAATAGAACAGAAGGTGATTGATGAGGAAAAACTATTGGACTTAGAGAGGAGGCATTTCGAGACCCTATGCCTGCTTAAAGCTACCTTCCCACCATCATTCTTTGATCTCATGCTGCATCTAACAGCACTCCTCATGAGGGAAATCTGGTTCCTTGGCCCATCTTACCTTCATCAGATGTTTACATATGAGAGGTTCTATGGATTCCTGAAATCATTGGTACATAACTGGTTATTTCCGGAGGGAGCCATTGTTCGTGGCTACGAGACCATCGAAGCAGTGGAGTGGGCCATGGGTTATATGGACCCCCAAAACCCCATTGGTGTGCCTCGCTCACGACATGAAGGTAGGCTTTCAGGTGTTGGGACCCTGGGGAAAAAGTCAATCACCCCGGAACCAGATGCCTTCCAAAAGGCTCATTTTACCGTGATACAACAACTGCACCTAATTACACCGTTTGCCAATGAGCACAAGCGACAACTACGTGAAGACAACCCTGACCGTGGTAGGGCTTGGCTTGCAAAGATGCACATGCAAGGTTTCAGCAGGTGGCTCTGAGATTATGTCGAGAAATGCAGCAATAATGCTGTAATAACCGACGAGATAAGGAATCTAGCAGTGGGGCCATTGTTCACTGTTACAAGATACCAAGCAATGGATATCAATGGATACACGTTCTACACCATGGCCCAAGATAAAAAGAGCGTCTATCAAAATAGTGGTGTGCGTGTACGGGCCGTCGTCGACGACAGTCATGATGATGATGACATGGAGACAGACACATATTATGGTCAAATAGAGGAGATATGGGAGCTTGATTATGTAGGATTGAAGGTAGCCTTGTTTCGGTGTAGATGGGTCACCAATGGGAAGAGAGTTGTGAGCAAGGACAAATACGGTTATGTTAGTGTTGATCTCCGAGTCTTTGGTTACAAAAACGAACCGTTTGTTTTCGCCAACGATGTTGAGCAAGTGTTCTATGTACCTGACCTTGCAAAGAAGAACTGGTTTGTGGTTATGCCTGGAAAAAAAGGATTGTTGGGGTTGAAAATGTTGTTGAGGAGGAGGAATACAACCAGTTTGACGAAATTCCATCCTTTGACACTTCATACAAGCCCCGACTCTTGGGAACTAACAAAACACCGTACTTGCGAAGTGACCATAGTGAAAAAAATCTATATACAGAAATCAAGGAAGAAAAAGCAAGCCTGATTTCTGCTGAATCCTTTTTGTAATGCAGGATGTGTCTATTGGTGGAAATGGAATCCGTTTTGTAATATAAAGAAAGTGATGTATTGGTGGAATTTGAATCCTTTTTGTAATATATAGGATGTGGTGGAATTTGAATCTTTTTTGTAATATATTATGCCTAAGATACTATATATATTCTGTTTATATTCTGCTTCAGTTCAGTAAGTATGTTGCAGGCTGCTTCAGTTCAGTAACGGGTGTAAATATAAAAGAGACGAGGATTAGCCAACCCGCGTCACCTTTGTTACGGGCAAGAGACAAGGATTAACCAACCCGTGTCGCCTTTGTTATGGGCAAGATATGCGAAATCACACACACAGATTACACCAAAAGAGACGCGAATTAGCCAGCCCCTGTCGGCTTGTTCTTCTTCATGCTTGCAAGTGAGTAGATAAATCATACAAAAAATTGTACTGCACACAGATAATCACACAAGCATGTCTCTTGAGATGCAAAATCACACACACACAGATTATAGTCATCGTTGATACATCAGAAGGTTACAAAGCGGCCATCTATGTTCATCATCACTAGGCACTACCAGGATGAGGAACATAGATCTAAACTAAGCAAAAGAGAAATACTTCCGTCGGCTTGTTCTTCATGACGAGATATGCAAAATCACACACACAGATTACAGTCATCATTAGTACATCAGATAGGGAGGCCTCGGGATCTTGGCTAGCTCGGCAGCCTCGAACTCGCGTCTGGCTCCAGCTGAATCTCCGGCCGGCCAGAGGTAGAAGACCACTGCGGTGGTGGGTGCTGACTTGGCAATGTTGAGGCTCAAAGGTCGATCTTGCTTGCCTTCCCTGCCCGTCGGTCGATCGTCGGAGGTGAAGAGAAAGGAGGTCGCCGTCGGCTTGTTCTTCATGACGAGATATGCTCCAGATTCTGGCTTCTTCTTCATGCTTACAAGTGAGCACAAGAGAAAGATACAGAGAGGGTGGAAACATATCCCTTCAAAAGTCCTCCTCCTAGAGGAGGGAAAGCAAAAGGAAGCGCAAGTTTGACAGGAAAGCTGCAGCAGGATGGTTCTGGGCTTCTCTCCCCAGACCTGATCTTTCCGTCGGCTTGTTCTTCCTGATGCCAGGAGGTTCTGGGCTACCTTCCCCCGACAGCTGATATATCATAAGGATTTTTCTAGCAGCTGTGCTAGAGGGATGAGCAACCCAATCACTCATATCACAAGAATTCTTCTAGCAACTGAGAGAATGAGGAGGAGGAAGAAGAGAGAAAAGCAAAAGCTTGCGCCCTACAAGATCTATTCTTTGTGCCATAGCTAGATCTAGATCTAGAGAAGAAGGAAACAAGTGAGGAGGACCGATAGGCGTCGGTCTTTTTTATAGCAAAAACAAGGAAGGGATAACATCGGTTGCAAAAAAAAAGAGGAAGGGATAAGATCAAGAGCATAGGAAATGGGAAGGTTCCCAAGAAATTGATGCCAGATCCAGTCAATGGGGAAACAGTTGCCCAGTCAATGGCTGAGAGTAGAGGCAGTGATTCCAATGTAGAATTAAATGATACGCGGATTAACCAAACGTCATCTCCAATGTACTCCCTCAATCCCATAAAAGATGCAATTCTCACATCCCGAGGAGTCAAACTATCATAAACTTTGACTAAAATTATATGAAAAACTACTAACAATTACAAAATAAAACATGCAATTCTCACATCTGGAGGAGTATATTTTTTATAAAAAAGTTATTTCAAGACATAAATGCTAATATTTTTTGCTATAAACTTGGTCAAAGTTGTAATAGTTTGACTGGCACGTTTCCCATAATTGCATGTTTTTTGGGACGGAGGGAGTAGAAAGCATACGCGGATTAACCAAATGTCGTCTGCAATGGAGAATAAAAGGATACGCGGATTAGCTAAATGTCGTCTCCATTGCTTACTTAAACCGTGTTTGGAAAAAAATCTCCTGTATCTTCTCCTTCCAAAATAATTTAGATCCCCTGCCCCTTCATCTACCCGCGAAAAAACAGCAACTGCCTACTCCTCATCGTCACCATTCCCGGCCGGAGATGAATAGCATGCCGGGAAGAAGCAGGTGGCACCAGCCGCACTGCTGGACCTCCCTCAAGACCTCCGCATTGAGGTTGCGGCACGCGTCGGTGCAACCTCGGAGCGGCCCTTGGCTGACCTCCGCAGCCTACGCGGTACTTGCTCGACCATGCGCCGCGTGTGCGGCCACGGCGACGTCGACCGGCGTTTGTTGATAGAGGGGATATGAGATGAGATTTCTTGGGTGTGGGACCCCACCGCCTACAAAGCCTTCCTTGCTATGCTGACCGATCTCGGGAATCCGGAGGCTTGCTTCTTCTCCAGGATCAAAGCCGTCTTCATGGAAAACAAGGGATGCAATGATCTCCGGCGCACCGCCGAGGGTGGGCACGATGCGGCGGCCTATCTATACGCCATCTTGCTCTACAGGGACAATGGCGGTGCCGCCGACGACGACACCGCGAAGCGGTACATGAGGCGGGTCGCGAGCGGCGGCAGTCCGACGTCGAGATGGCTGGGCAACGAGGGTGTCTGCCTTTGCGTGAGAAGGCCGCGCGTGCGATCCACTCCTCGACTAGGCGCATTTGGGGTGAACCGCTGCCACCTCCGGCACAGGTGCGCGGCGATCAGCTGTGCGCAGGCAACGACGGCTGCTGCGGCATGGATAAAGGATGGCTTGGAATTTCTCTGTTTTGCAGCAAAGACTGTAGGCTCCGCTGCGAAATGGTGAAGTTCGAATGGAGTACTGGAATAGGAAATCAGTAGTGGATTAGCTTTTGTATGTTGCTCGTATTATCTGTGTAAAATTTTGGAAGAGCAGCAAAGCCGACGCGGGTTATCAGTCCCGTGTCGCTAATGACTGTGGGGCCCAGTTCTATTCCAATGAAGAACAGTTCGCATTTCTCCATTTAATCTGCAATCAAATGTTGTAACAAGTATTTCTTCGTCGTAATTAGTCCAAATTTGATATATTTTTTTCTAAATTTTTCTAAAATCACCATCTTTTCATTAATTTTATTGTTTAGTGTATATTCCGTTTGTTGAATAATATTTATATGCCTTATTTTGTTCTTTGTAAGTACAACATATAAATAATATTTGTTTTACACAACCATTAATGATGAAACTTTGCATTTCGTAAGCTTAAGGTGAACACAAGGTTTTGTTAAGTTTTCAAATGCATATGAGTTCGAACATGTTGGAAAGTGTGGAAAACTTCAATATTCAAGCAACATTCTAGGAAACTATGTGAGAGATGTAGGCATTTGTGCACAAGTATATTATTCCTTCATCGATACCATTTGAAATTTTGATGACAAGTTTAGGTACCCAAATTATGTTGTCAAGTCAATTTGTAGATTTTTTAGAGCAAATTTGATGTTATTAGAATTATTATATAATTACCATGGGGTGTAAAAATGAAATATAAGAATTTTGGCCACACAAGTGTGACTGTTGATATTTTATTCAAATACTAAATGTCCAAATATGAATTGTTCGTATTTTTATGATTTTTTAGGTACTGTTTTATGGGCTCTAATATTTTAGGGAAGCAAGTTTCATTCAAAAAAAATAGTGACGGGCCCACGTGTCAGCGTCAACAGCCAATATAAAAAAGATAACTGTTGCCTGCCCGCCCGGACCCAACTGCCAACAAAGGCGATGCAGGTTCACTAACCATCGTCACCAATGACACTGGCCCACGTGTCAGCGTCAGCGTCAGCAGGCTAACCCGCGTCGGCAATGACTATCCATTGTCTTTAAGATCTAATTCATCACAACAGATCTCCAGTTCATCACAACAGATCTCCAGTTCATCACAACAGAACACATATTAAAGGAGACGCGGATGGATGTACTCGCGTCTATTAGATCGAGTTCATGACATACAAAATCTAACAACCAAACTAATTAACTAAGCAGTTCATGATCGACAGACAAACTAAGCAGTTCATGTCCAACAACCTGACGAAGAGACAAAAGTACACACACATTATTACTAATTAGTAGAGGAGTCTATCAATTAGTCGGTCGCCGCCGTCGGAGTCCCGCCGTCGTTGCCGCCGTGGCTGCCGTCGGAGCCGTCGTCGCCGCCGCGGCTTCCGTCAGAGCCGTCGTCGCCGTCGGAGCTGCCGTCGGAGCCGCCGTCGTCGAAGACGAAGTGGCGGCCAGCCCGCTTGACCACGGGGAGCTTCTCGAGCCTCTCCGCCAACCCGTGGATCCTGAAGGCGAGACCCTTCAAGCTCAGGTCCTTGTCCACTTCATGATGCGCCTTGATGTTGAAGCCCGCGCCAACATCTTCAAGCTTTCTGAAGGCACTCCTGAGCAGGTCGACGGCGAACTTGGTGTCATCGAAGAACGGTTCCTCGTCGGCATCCTTGGTCGCCGGCTCCTTTCCCTTCTCCAACTTCCTCTAACGGCAGCTTTCATCGTCGTTGTCCTCCCTTTGCCCCCGCTTCGCCGGCGGCGGGCTCCTCAACGCCATCTCCTCCTTCGTGATCTCTCGGTGACCGAAGATTTTGTAGTGGTGGATCGCGAGGAGGAAGAAGAAGCGAGATAAGCTTATGGAAGAAGCAGGGGAAAGCAGGGGAAGGCACGGGAGTTATATTGACAAGACGCGGAACCGTCAGGCACCTCTGCCCCCACCCACTACTCCACTACTGCCAGCACGTGCCACTCAATTGCGCATCGGGCTCTGTTTCGGGCGCAAAACCGTCCAAAACCATGCGTCGCCTTTCAATTATGCGGGAAGGTGAAGGGGCAGGGGTAATGATGTCGGGCCCACTCGTCAACGGCAGCAGCCAAACTGCGGCGCCTTTTCAATTTCCATTTATTGTTTTAGATGGCCGAGTCGCCCTTCTTCAACTTCAACCCTCGTCGCCTTCAACTTCAACCCTCCTCGCCAACTTCAACCCTCGTCGCCTTCAACTTCAACCCTCGTTGCCTTTCAATTTCCAAACCCTGTCGCTTTTCTATTTCCTCCCCTTCTCCTTGATGGCCGCGGTGTGCTTGATGCAGCTGCTGCCAGATGATCTTGTCACCTAGATCATCATCCACTCCATCAAGGATGAGCCCATCATCCATTTTCTGAACCTTCATAATAAAATCTGCGGCACCTTCCGGCGCATCTGCGACTCCGATAAGGTACTACTGCACGTGTCGCTGCGTGATCTTCGTCGGGTGTTTAAGAATCGCTACGTCAGGTCGTGATTTGAGCGGCACTTCCGCAAGGCCAATCATCTGGAGGCATTATGCTTCGAGGGGATGGAGAGGTTGATGAGGCGGCGGAACCCCGATAAGGGTCTGAAGCTCATCGGAGATGCCGCTGCTGAAGACTCCGGTGCCAAGTACTTCTTAGCGATGCTGAAGTACCGTTGCAACCCGGCGGACCCCGAAGCCATGGCACTGCTCCAGGAAATCAGCGGCGGCCCGTCGCCCCCTGACGGGCGGTGGAAGAACCACAACCTGCGGCGGCTGCGCTACCTCATCAACCGGGATCTCGAGAACATTGTGTGGTGGTACTGGCTTGATGACGGCGACGACGACATTCCGTTGCTGCCCGTCCAGAATCCCCACGTCTGCATTTGGGCAGCGGGATGTAGGCGCTACGGGCCGGAGACCTCAGAGATCATCCACTACTGCAGCGCCGAGTGTCGCATCCATCATGAGTTCGACCTCTGGACGCGTAACTTCTGCCCCGCCGTGGAGTACGCCGTCAGCAGGATGAACATCGGGATGTAGGCGCAAGCATCAATGAACATTATCTATCTTGAATGTAAATTATTAAATATTACTAAACACAGATTTGATTTTATCGGGATGTCGGTTTTTAATCGGTTTTTGATAAACAATATTTGATTTGTCACGTTTGTGAGTCAAATCGAAGGTTGCGGTGGTCTCATTTGCCACCAACGAGGCCTAGGATGCCCTCTTGGGTGTCAAAACTGCCGAAGCGAACACGACGGGGGCGGCGGCGGGGGCAGCGGCGGGCGGCGGTGCCCTCTGCTTCCTCCTTTGTTCTATTGGAGAATGAACAACAGTTTATCCGTCCCGCGTCACCGACGGCATTTCTCTTTTTAATCTGCAATCAAATTTTGTAACATGTATTTCTCCATCGTAATTAGTCCAAATTTGATTATTTTTTCTACAGTTTTCTAAAATCACCGTGTTTTCATTATTTTCATTGTTTAGTGTATATTCCGTTTCTTGAACAATGTTTATATGCCTTATCTTGTTCTATGTAAGTACAACATATAAATAATATTTGTTTTCCACACCTCCTGTAATGAAACTTTGAATTTTTGTAATCTTAAGGTGAACACAAGGTTTTGTTAAGTTTTCAAATGCATATGAGTTCGAACATGTTGCAAAGTGTGGAAAACTTCAATGTTCATGGAACATTCTAGGAAACTATGTGAGAGATGTAGATATTTGTACACAAGTATATTATTCCTTCATCGAAACCATTTGAAATTTTGAAGACAAGTCTAGGTACCCAAATTATGTTGCCAAGTCCATTTGTAGATTTTTTAGAGCACACTAGATGTTATTAGAATTATTACATCATTAACATGGGATGTAAGAACGAATTCTAAGAATCTTGGGCACACAAGTGTGACTGTTGATATTTTATTCAAATACTGAATGTCCAAATACAAATTGTTCGTATTTTTATGATTTTTTAGGTGCTGTTTTATGAGCTCTAATATTTTAGGGAAGCACGTTTCATTTGAAAAAAAATAGTGGCTGGCCCACGCGTCAGCGTTAGCAGCCAAAATAAAAAGATAACCGCTGCCCGCCTACCGGACCCAACTGCCAACAAAGGCAATGCGGGTTCACTAACCATCGTCACCAATGACACTGGCCCACGCGTCAGTATCAGCAGGCAAACCGTGCGCGGGCTGCTCAAAATTTCCCACCTATATTGACTATAATGCCCATGGAATTCCAATTCCACCAGAGCCGTGAAGAGCACGCCAGTAATTTCCTTAAACACAGTTACGCGCGCAGTTCCTTAGGGGACATATTCGGCTCCTCGCTAGATAGATCCACAACGCCCGCACTCTCCCCACCGCCACCGCCACTCTCTCCGCTCGCCTTCACCGCTCTCTCCCCGCTCGCCTTCGCCGCTCTCTCCCCACCGTAGCCCTGCTCTTCTCCAGCCCCACCGCTCCCTGCGTGACGACGGTGACGAGGACGTGGTGACTGGAGTGCGGACGGCTTCCCGGCCAACCTAAAGACGGTTGACGCGGATCCTTCATCCCCGGCCACGATGACGAGCCGGCCACCTCAGGCCACGAGCAAACGTGGATCCGGCCCCTCCGACCATCACGAGAACAACTACTTCATTCGCGACAGAGGTTAGTCCTGCTTGAACCCCCAATGCCCTATCTCTGTTCGGCCACCAAATCTGCTATATATTCATGTCAATGCTGATTAGGGAGACATGCCTTGATAGTTCATCTTTACTTGATTGACTGTGGATTTGATGGATGGATTTTGTTGCTCCAAGTCTGTTTGAATAAATTGTTGCTAACAGATGAAGTTATATGAACTGTTGAAATTCATTTTCATGTTCCTGGTGCTACAATTTTTGCACTGTAAATTCATGAAAAGCATTGAGGATGTTAGCATACTTTAATTCTGCTATGCTTTGAATGTATCAGATCGACAGTTATGCTTTGGACCTACTGTTAGCATACTTTAATTCTGCTATGCTTTGAATGTACCAGATTGACAGTTATGCTTTGGACCTGTTAGCATATTTTAATTCTGATGGCCACATAATGTCAGTGGGAATTGCATCGTAGTGGTTTATAATGTAGTCCACCCAATCTACTATATATTCATGTCAAGGTGGATTAGGGAGACATGCCTTAATAGTTCATTTTTAATTGATTGACTATGGATTTGATAGATAGATTTTGTTGCTCCAAGTCTGTTTGAATAAATTGTTGGAAACTGATGAAGTTATATGAACTATTGAAATTCATTTTCATGTTCCTGGTGCTACAATTTTTGGACTGTAAATTCATGAAAAGCTTTGAGGATGTTAGCATACTTTAATTCTAATGGCCACATAATGTCAATGGGAATTGAATCGCAGCGGTTTATAATGTAGTGATAACTAAACTGTCCTATGCTTTGTTATGAGTGTTAATTGTTTCACTACTGTGATATATATTGTTATTGTTGGTGTCATGATGTGTTGTGAGTGTTGTTTCACTACTGTCATATATAATGTCATGATTGCTTTATCCTCTTGTTGCATGTACACATGGAACACACAATCCATAGCTGCTGAAGTTGGACAAGGAAGCAGTTGAAGGAATTTATTCTCTGCTTTGCTATATAAGCATATTGTTGTGTCCCTGTCAAAATGGTTAGCACCTATCCCTGTATGCTAATTAAGTAAAATATGAACTGTGTATGTCTATGCTGATTTTATTTACGACTTGTAATGATTTCTAGTGTAGTATCAGCTATTTTGCCTGTTAGAGAAAACAAATTTATCTAATAAGAATTTTGTTTAGATTTTCAGTCTTACTTATGTTGCTCTACTGACAACCTGACATATCATCTATGCAGTCTCCCACAACAACAAACTCCTCTACCTCCAGTGCACCATCACAACCCATCGGCGGTGAATCTTCTTCACAGGGTCACTCAGCACAGACTGCTGTGAGTAGTACTCGATCCCGCGGGTCAAGGACACAAACCAAATGGCCAGAAGACAAGTTGACTGGAACTGGACTTGATGCCAATTGTTGGCCTACCCCAGATGCTGCGAGGGATAGATTTGTATTGGTTTGTGGCCTCATTGCTCGGGAGAGGGTGTCAATCAACAAGGCGGTTGATGATCTCTCACCAATTGAGAAGGAACATCTGTTCACAGTTTTAGAGGAAAAGCTAGATTACCCAGCCAATCTGGAAGAATATGTTCGCAAGAAGGCAGTTAAGGCAGCTATATCAGAGATTGGAAGAATCAGTGAGTAACAGGCTTCATTCGGAAAGCCCGTTACAAACATGCCAACAATGTAACGGGCAGTGTAAAAGCCCATTACCAGTACTGACCGGTGGGCCCCAGGACCTGGCCTGTTCGTCGAGATATAGGAGACGCGGGTTGAAAGCAAGCATCTCCTTTAGTCGAGAGACAGCAGACGCGCGTGGAAACAGATGTGTCTCATTTCGTCGAGACAAAGGAGACGAAGGTTCACAACACGCGTCTCCGATGTTGAGTTCACAGTAACGGGCTCTGTTTTCATGCCCGTTACCAAAGTTCCCTGTGGGCCTAGAGAAACAGCCATTTCACGTGACCGGTGACTAGTTGTGGTAACGGTTGTTGTTTGATGCCCGTTACGAATCCTAGATGTGCTGAGACGCGCATGAAATAGATGCATCTCATTTATTCTAAATAGAGGAGACGCAGGTACACAGTAGGTGTCTCTGATGTTGAGCTACTGTAACGGGCTATGTTTTGGTGCCCGTTACCAAAGTTCCCTGTGGGCCCAGAGAAACAGCCATTTCACGTGACCGGTGGCTAGTTGTGGTAACGGTCGGTGTTTGATGCCCATTACGAATATGTGTTATCAGTAACAGGCATCTGCCCGTTACCTTTCTTGGCTTATTTGTAACACTTGATCGGTAACGGGCGCTTTGCCCGTTACCAAAGGCAATCTATGCCCATTACCAAAGTGAGTTCTTCACTTAGTGTTTGCTACCTTGGAGCAGGTCTGAACAGGAAAGACTACAAATATTGACCCTTTGGCCCACTGAAACAAGTACAAGAACAAGAGGTAAGGATTGAGATCATTCGCAATCAGAAACAAAGAAGGTGTTGAGTTTGTTACCTTGGAGCAGGTCTGAACAGGAGCGACTACAGATGTTGACCCTTTGGCTCGCTGAAACAAGTACAAGAACAAGATATAAGGGTTGAGATCATTAGCAATCAGAAGCAATTTCATCTATTAAGTTCAATGCGGTACATGAACGATCACACCCAATCAATCATCACCCAAGCATGCAACAAAAATATGGAAAACCAAAGAGTATGGGTAAGCAATATAATAATTTCATCCTTTAATTTCTACAAACCTCAAATAAGTTGACTTGGAACAATCTCTTGCAATAGGTAACAGAAGATCCACAATCACCCAAGCATGCAACAACAATATTCAAAGGCAAAGAGCATGAGGAAGTAGTCCAATAATTTCATCTACAAATTTTTACAAACCTCAAATAAAATGACTTCGAATAAACTCTTGCGATAGGGTACAGTAGGTCCACAATCACCCAAACATGAAAGAATATTCTAGAAAGCCAAAGAGCATGGGGAAGCAATCTAGTTGAATTAATCAATACAGGGAGGAGACCATAGACCTGATGAATAGGAAGGGAAGAAGGTGCCGAATGCCGTCTCGATTTAGCAGTCCGACCTTGCGCCTTGAGCACGATGTTCTGCGCAACTGTTGCAGATCTGCAGTCGTCAGGGTGAGCCTCGGGGGAGCCGACGGAGCAACGAGTTTGAACCATCTTGCAGCTTCAAGGACGTTGCCGAGGAAGGCCGCCGCTCGTAGAAGAGGAAGGCCACCACTCGTAGCAGTGGAAGCCATCATCAGTAGCAAGGTCGCTGTTGCTGCTTCCGTCGCAGATCTACTAGGTCTCTTCGGCGGTCAAGGAGAAAATCTCCTGATTTTGGAAAATTACCAGGAGGGAATTGGGAGGTCTAGTTTCCCTCTTTGTTTTATATATAAATGAGGAGGACCAGAAGGAGGAGCGGGGAATTCAAAATTTCAAGTCCCGCCTTTGTGGTCCAGAGCGGGAAACGAAAGACTTTGGATCATGGACCCAAACGTCAGTGACCCAAATGAAAGACTGCTTGGGTGTCGGACCCAAACGTCAGTGACCTTACGTAGAGAGGCAAGTTGTTGACTGGGTTGTCTGTGCCACCATGGATCATGGAATGGACAAACACACACATGACTATACTCTACTTCATATTCACGTTAGACGGATGATCCGATTATTGCATTACAAATGTACTCACTGCAACAAATTAATGTACTGTTTCAACTGTTTATTACATGACTAAAAAAACTTAAACAAAACATGAAAACTACAGGGGACCCTGGTACAACCCTTCAGGTAATCTTCTACGGAGATTGTGCATAAAAATTCTGGATGATCAGTGCATACGACCGCCCAATCATATGTGCGTATTCCGTGAGGAAAGATTCGCTCTAAGATAGACATGCACTTGTCCTGCAATTGTGTGCAGTTAGACTGAATTGCCCATCGTAGAAATGAAGTCAAAGTTTCCTCGCTTGCCATGTCCCACATCTTTGACGCACAATGTAGTTTCAACCTTTTGACTTGGTACATGTTGGCGACCGAGAGTAAATAAGGCCAGGTATTAGCAGGAGTGTCCCATAAATCAGCCTCCTCCGGGAGTGATCCTTCCCTAGCATATTTGATCAGGACCGAGAAGCCATCAGGGTGTGTGTTAATAATTGTAACAGTTTCAGAGCTAGACTCCACTCCTGGGCCGTAGAGCATTGCCTCCATCACACAAGATACTTTCGCCACATCGGCACGTATCGCTCGTATCACCCGGCATTCTGCACCTACGTGGAAGACAACTTCCACAGGGGCTTGGCTGCAATGCTTTTGCATATGCTTCTTTGTATTGATGGAGGAGGAACTTCAATGCAGTCGTCCTTCAGTACTGTAACAACACACGATATGTGTATGTGATCTTCATTGGATGTCATGCGCTCAATGTCATGATGCTCCACCAGACATTTAAATACTCTTTCTTGTAGATCCTGATTCATGAAACAAACTTCTTTTGTAGTTTGAACTCGAAACGTATCATCTTCATCGTTTGGGACTCCAGCCATCACACGCAACAATACTCGCACCTACGTGGAAGGAAGTAGTCACAGGCTTGACAACAACAATATAATGCAACCGTATCACATGTGTGAGTGTGTGTATTCATAGCAGCAATGAGACACGTACCATTTGGGATTTGTGCACAGGAACGAGGACGACGGCAATGCCGTCTGGAACATCCATCCACTGATGATCATTCATATCTGTAGGATAGTAATGTAGCTTCCATTGACGGCCTCCCACCATGGACGTACTGGATTCCTTGTACTGGCCCGTGGTTCCTTCTGCTTTCGCTTCTTAGCTTGATACTGAGAAGTCGACTTGCATGGAAGGAATCATTTAGCCTCTAAAACCATTAACACAAATGGCCTGCAATGATCATCTCGTGCCTAAACTGTCTTTTGTTATAGTGGGAGTGAATGTGTCGTTCCGAAGCGTCCGTTCGTGGACATCAGTTACCACCTAGAATGGACGCGTCCCTTCAGTGCGGGTGTGGCCACGTTCAGGTCATGAACTTCCCGGTTCTAGTCCTTAAGTGCGATTCACAATGATCGACACATCTATTCAGAGGGGGGTGCACAAAACTTCATCGGTTAACGCCCGGTGCCAATCCTTAACTGCAATTCTTAATGATCGACACATGGATCAACTTGTGAGAGCGTGTCGTTCCTAAACGCCCATTCGAGATGCCCTTCTGTGCTTATATGCATGTTAACATCACAAACACACACACACACACACAAAAACATATATTGCTTTTCCAATTCTAGTTTATTCCGTTTTGGTCTTGTCGCGTCAACAAGTTCATCATGTTTTTCAGTCTCCAAGGCCTGTGGGAATCATCAAGTGCGAATCCAGACCATTCGTAGACCTTTTCAGTCACGACTCACGCAGCGTACCTGATTGAGGAGGACTTGTTAGCTCATCCCGCACCCTGCGTGTTGCAACGCAAGGACCATCCGGTCCATCTGATTACAGCACCCTATCTTGTTCTCCAGATGCAATTGACGCCTAAACCATTACATAAATAAATGGTAGAGAGTTGTCCCGCAGTTGATGCGGCATGATCTGATGCAATTGAGACGGCCATTAGATGCAGCTGATGTGGCGTGATTTTTCTGCAGGACTTTCTTGTGCTCTAGAGAGGAAAGTCCAGAAGTAAACACATACCTAGACACTTCGGGCTCATCCCGTGATACCCATCGTCCACACATGTAATCGATGCATGCCACTGAAGATTCTGACCTAGATAGATTCCTATCACGCGTAGGTCTGACTATATTCTGAGCATCTCACGTTTTCCATAGTAACTTTAGCAATGCTACACCGAGCTCACATGACCGCTGTAGTCCTCGATAAATAGGCGAGTGCAGCACAGCGTTCTTGAAAGGCAAGGCCAACACTCATCGGTTCCCCGTCTTGCATTTCTCTACTTCAGTGGGATACAAGGGTGAGATCATTTTGTTGGCTAATCTTGTTTACTTTATGTATGCATGGTATCGAGACGGTCACATTGTTAGCTTATGTAGGGTTTGTTCTTTGTTTGTGTATGCAGTACGTGGAGAATGGCCGGGCAAGGAAGGGACAGAGCATGGGACTTGGAGGAGTCGGGGAAGTGGGAGCTGTCGGGCACAATAGCACCTCACCACCACCCGGTTCAGCCGCTGCCATCAGCACCACAGAAGCACCTGGCCCCAATGGCACCTCCACTTCCGCTGGTATCGGAACCTCAGCAGCACCCGGCCCTAATGGCACCTCCACTTCTGCTGGCATCGGCACCTCAGCAACACCCGGGGGTGGTGCCACATCCAGTTCAGCTGCTAGCAACGGCAGCTCAGGATCAGTTGAACCTCATGGCACCACCTTTTCGCCCATGACCCAGGCCGCCACCTCTGTTGTTGCCCATTGAAATGCCACCCCCGCGGCTAGTGCTCATTGAACAAGATGAATCGCATGACCTGAAATGGTCTATGTTGCTTTGGCTTCAGCAGGGCGGGCCTGCCCGTGTTTATCACGAAGGTATGTAGGTGTGCCCTTTTTGCCACAGGGGTCATAGGCAATGCCCCATTCTTGACCTGCTGTTACACGCGCATAACATCTCCGTTTTGCCTGCCTGGCTTTGGGATACAAGGGCGAGGCATCGCGCTTTGGAGGAGTATCTGATCCAGGAGACATGTTTTGCTGCACTCCGTGTAGCGGTGGGATTGCCATGAGCCCATGATGATAGTAGTATGTCGTGATGGTAGTAGTATGAGCCGTGATTGTAGATTGCTAGTAGTATGTCATTCAGAGTATGTCGCTGTACTTCCAACTATGGCGGATCGATCCATCCTCATGTGTAATCAATGCGTATGCATGCATTGGTGTCATTTGTATTTAGATTGTGTTGTTTCTAGTAAAAACAGTAATATGTGTGTACTCCCTCGGTATAAATTCGGTGTATACGGAAAGTCCGTTCCCTTGATTTCTTAAATACCGGATGAACACAAGGCAAAAATCCGATTTGTAGTTTTCAGTCAGATCGGATTAAACTATCACTGCTACGCAATGAAAAAACCAACATCTTACAAGGAAAAAACAGTAGTAGTAGTAGTAGTAGTAGTATTCAATCAGACCGGATGAACAGAAGGTGAATGTTCATTCTGCTTCTTCTACTCCTACTTCTACTAGTAGCAGTTACCACTAATCCACTAATCAAGAGGCCACCTCTTTGTCGATGGTGCACCCGGTGCCTTGTTGCAGCTGCTCACGGACGAGAATGTCGCTCTGTTGCCGCCGCCTGTGGAAGATGGTGGCGGACCTCCCAGGGCACCGCCCGCAGATGAGGCCATCCCTCTAATGTCGCCGCTAGAGGATGATGGCACCGCTCCATGGCGACCGGTCGAGCACGGCCTTGGTGCCTCTCCATGGCGGATGATGACGGCCGGTCGATGATGACCTTTGCTCGGCGAGGATGGTAGAGATCGACTGCCGCCGACTGATGAGGATGAGACAGGATGACGACGCTTGGAGACGACAGTTCCCCGGCGAGTGGCTGTGCTTCTGTGCCCCTGACCCCTAGCACCGCTTGCTGACTTGCGAGGGGTGCGATGTTTCAGAGGCACATGATCTTGGATTTCATTTTGTTCCACAAACTCCGAATCATCAGAGGATGTGTCAACCACCACCCGAATGGGCCTCCGCTCTACCTCCTCTTCATCAGACAATTGGGAATCCTCCCTTTCATTAGAAGAGGAGGAGGATGTGGCTTGCGCTGCACCTCTAGGAGACAATGGCTCCATGGGGAGAGGAAGAGAGTGTTGTGCGAGAATGGAGTTTTTTATTGGTTGCAAGAGTGGGGAGAGGAAGAGGGCGCTGTGCGAGAATGGGGTTTTTTGTTGGTTGCAAGAGTGGGGAGAGGAAGAGGGCGCTGGGGAGAAGGGGGCTTTTGTTGGTTGCCAGACTGGGATATTTATGGCCAGAGGAACCCATTCAGCCATTATTGAAAAAACTGCTCCCGAAAAGATTAGAGTAGTTTTCTATAATGTGGGATCCGTTCTGGTCAAACTAATTCAATTTTGACCAAATTTACAGTAAGTTGTGTTAACACTTATATCTTCATATAAACCTATCGGGGAATGAGAATTGCATTCTTTTGTGGACGGAGGGAGTACGTTTTGATGAAGGGGGAAGACCATTCAGCGGAATGTTAACGGACCGAAAGAAATAATAGTAGTCCAGAAGGTCCTTTTAGCAATGCATCAGTATACCGGACCTTCTGGACTACCTTTTCCACTCATTTGTCTTTGTTGGAGCTGTAACTCCTCCATTGTTCTCCCACAACATTGTTCTTTGGCTATCCTGTCAATGATACCTCGTCTCTGGGAAAATCTTATTCCTGACATTATTGTGAGCGTCGCCAATAAGATCAGTGATGCAAGAGATTTCATCATGTTCAAAGCTGCCTGCAAGGGTTGGAACTATGCTCATTCAAGAGATTTCACGTGGCATTGGATAGCCAATCCGACTGGACTACACTACCTTCGGAAGATTTCTGGTGCAGTTCTTCTAAACACATGCAGATCTACTCGAAGGTGAAGACTGATTGTTCTTTGTTGTTCTAGAGGAGAAAGAAGCTGAGGTGGTAGAATTAACTCTGCATTCATTTGTCGGGGACATTTGGCAGTCTATTCCCTGGGAGAGAGCTCCTGAGTTCCGGAATAAGATCATCTTGTTTGGTCCTGGCAAGCGTGCATTGTTACAGAAGAACATGCCATTTCTAGTTTGCCTGACCTGAGTGCAAATCACATTTACTTCCTACGAACGTATCATCACGATGAAAAGAATGAGTACTGGATCTACCAGTAGGGAATAGGTATTGTTCCAGGTATCAACACTACTCCTGCGATCCGCATTAAGCAGGTTCATGGGGACGGGATTTGGTCGCGAGGAACATAGTTGTTGCCTAGCTATCTGTAATGTGGAACTTCGATTGTGTGCAACCTGTCATGCAATTCAATGTATAAATATCTATATTATCAGCCTTCGTCAATTATTCAGTGCATATGTATGAGTTTCTACCACAATCACTGTAGGGAATAAGCAGTTACGCATTCAATAATCAGGAAGGTCCTTCCCGCAAAACATCAACAGACCGGACAAGTAGCAAACATCATTAAGATAGCATCTCACAGCTACTCACCACCACAAAGTTCACACCACCAACAAGTGGCAAATATCATAAGATGGTCACGTAGAAAATACCAAAATACAAGCATGTTTAGCACCTCTAAACCGTCTACCTAGCAATAATACCATGAATCACATTATGCCTCATTATTGTCCTTGAGTGACCTCTTATATGAGGCCTGTCTCAGCAATTCCTTCACCTTCTTCACCACAATTGTTGCAGAATCCAGGAGCTACTTGACCGTTTGCAGCTCAGAGACAGTCTCTTGAATCTCCCTGTTAGCCTTTGCACATTCTTCCTTCCACATCCTTGCTTCGCTTTCAGCTTTTAGGTACCTGTTGGCTTCACCCTTTTCTGTAGGAGACAACAGAGCATCGTTTCTCCTTTTCTTTCTTGTATCAAACAGGTTATGGGTTACCTCCCAGTAGTATCGCATTATCGTCTTCAGCTCAACTGCTTTGACATTGGCCTCCTCCTTAGCAGTTGTACATGCTTCTTTCCACGACCTTGCTTCCTCTTCTGCTTTTCCCTTCATTTCCATCAGTTTCTCTAAAACTTTTAGAGTCCTAATATCCCATTCAGGATCTATCCACCTAAATGACACGCACTTCATGCCATCAGTCTGCAGTCACTGATTTCGTTCATGTAATTAGTGATTGATCACATGAAGGACCGATTAGGCGACCAGAGAGGGAGTGAATGGGAGCCGACGAAAATTTGTCCGAAGAAAAGTCAGAACAATCCCAAAATCACAAACACGGATTCCCACATGAGCTTGCTAAGGTCGCGTAGTCACAACAGACCTACCAACCTTAGGAACAAGGCACAACTCTAACCAAGACGGAAGCACAACTCAACAAGCGAGGGACTTAGGCAATCTGCGGTGCTCAGGCCAGACCGTCCGCGGGGGCCTGGCGGACTGTCCGTGAGGAAGGGGTGGACTGTCCGCAAGGTCACTACAGACCGTCAGAAATAGCTGCCCGAACCTCTAGAAACACACCGCGAAAAACGGACCGTCCGCAACACACGGACCTTCCATACTCAACCCACGGATCGTCCGTTAAGTACCACTTTTACACCGTCAACTCCTGCATAAGATAAATGGAAAGTGGGCATCAATACTAGAATAGGGCTTTATACTGACAATTTCCAGAAGTGTTGTTGTTTCTGGCTTTTGTTGCAGGATGCACTGAAATACATGTTAAATGGTATAATTGAGAGCAAGCAAATCAATGGCTTATATAGGACGTCACCATAAAGAACCTCAAATGCCAAATTGGATTGCACCATTGTGACAAGCTCGTCGAGACAATCAAAATGGATATATTATTTGTATGCATCGGAGTCCGGATGAAGAAGATAGAAAATAAACAAAGAAACAAG
Source organism: Cenchrus fungigraminus (assembly GCA_036936925.1). NCBI lineage: Eukaryota > Viridiplantae > Streptophyta > Magnoliopsida > Poales > Poaceae > Cenchrus > Cenchrus fungigraminus. Next base: position 83,668,427 of record CM072772.1, read on the forward strand.
GATTGCTGACGTCATCACGGGACCCACGGCGGCCGGTCAACGACCGCATGCCCCCCACGTGGCAGGCCACCACTGCCTGCAGGCCGCTGCCGCGGCGCGTCAAGGCGCACGCGTGTGAGCCCTGCTCCGACGCATGGCGGCCGACGGTTGGCCCCGTCCCAGCGCCGCATCTCCACACGCGCGCGAGCGCGCAGGAACTCTTCCCCCTGCCACGTGTCGCTAAGGGAGTGGCGCGGGCGGCTGTCGTGCGCCCGCGCCCGCACGGGCCGCAGTTTGGACCCGACCGGGACGCGTGGCAGGCGCTGGGAGGCCGCCCAACATCGGTTGGCCGATCCGCCCTCTTTCCCAGCTATTTTTGCTCCAGACAGCCCAGTTCAGTGACCCAGGCACCGGTTCTGCTCCGATTCAGCACCTTAGGATCCGGTTTTCACCCGGTTCTTTCTTCCACCACCTCAAGCACCTTCCAAAGCACGCTATAGGGACCAGGTGGTGCGTGGGGAGCACAGGAATGAGGGGGAGAAGCAAGTTGCCATAAGCCTATAAATAGGAGGAGATGGGGGTCATTTAGAGACACACCATCTCACCAAAGGATGAGAGCTTCCCTTCAAAGGAGAGGCCTCTCCTTAGTAGATTAGAGAATAGGAGAGTGAGAGAGGGATTTGTATCTCTATGGAGGCTTCATTCTTCAATTAGAGTAAAGTAAGTATTTCCGCATTTTCTATTTAGACTAAAGTAGCATTCATGCATAGGTGATATGTTCTTGTGTTCTTCGCTTGTTCTTGAATTAGAGGCTTGTGTTCTTCGCGAACACAACCTTTCGATCTTGTAGAATAGGTTCATAAGTGCTCATATCCGTTTGTATGCATGTTCGTCATTTAGAATAAAGTGGATATGCTTGCATGCTCTGATTAGAATAAAGTGTGTTCGTGATTCCTTTCTAATAATAGTTTATGCTAGGTTGCATGAGTAGACTTTTTCCTCTGCTAGTGCATAGATCCTGGGTTTATGCGTTCATCTGCTGCAAGTCGTTCGTATATGTTGGAAGTATAGTACGGGACCGAGTGCTCTCTTCTATGCCTTTAGTATAAGCTAGTAGTACCTATAGTGAGTGAGATCAGTTCTCTTCTGTGGTCATAGTTCTATTAGTACAGGGTGCCGTAGTCCGTTGGCTACGGCAGTAACCACAGCGTGGACGTTGTCACACGCTACCGGTTATCGTCCATTCGGCTTATCCCAAGGTTAGGTGGAGGCATTCTAGGAGGTGGTGACAGCCCTTCTGGCCCTCATTGATCCTCCGCGGCTGGATATAGTCAGAGCTCCTTTCACATAGATCCGCGTACCGGAGTCGCCTATTAAGTCAGGGCTATCGGTACCCTAAGCCAAGTTCTATCTAGAGATCGACCTTTAATCTCATCTATAGTGCTATCTTTAGGAATCCTCTCTATCCTAGCCTCTTATCTGAGTGTGTCCTTGGATCGACCAGTACAAAGTTCGTACACACACATTCCCTTGGATTCGATACCCTTGGAATACTCTGAGGTGAAAGCTACAACGGTATCCGTGCGCTTGCGGATTTATTCGTGTGACGCTAAAATACCCAACACTCCTCGCACCAAAAATCCATCGACAAAATGGATCGAACGGAAGACACAAACGAACTCATGACGAACACGAAGAACAGTCGGCTGGAAGCCTGCTCACGGACCGTCCGCACGTGGCTCGCAGACCATCCGCCAGGAGCGCGGACAGCAGCCCGAGCTCGACCCTTTGAAGGTCAACCCTTCCTTCCATTTGCCCGATCTCCTGAATCAACCAATGGATTGCTACCAAATCATAGGTGAAGGTGAAGCGTCTCTAGGAGATGCTATTCCTACGAATTTGTAGCCTCAAACCCACTGAATCGAGAGGAATCGAGATTCTACCGAGATCATACAAAAAGCTAGGGTTCCAACCGAAATCCTCGAATCGGAGGCCAAATCTGGCGTTTAAGGAGTCAAGATCAAGCACAAAGATGCACAAGGCATCTATCCATGATCTCCACAAACAAAATCGAACACAAACGCCTCCAAATTGAAGGAACAAGCCGCGCACGAAAATCCCATGAAAAGACTCGAAAAAGACACGAAAATCACTCGAGCCAAGAGAAGGAAATCGACGCAACCATGAATGCTTCCATACAACCAGAGGTCAGATTCTCTACAAAATCATGAAGAAAATCTAGCCTAAAGAGCAGGGAAAATGAGAAGCACTACGGATGGATGAGTTGCCCTGGAACCCTAGAGCTATATATATGAAGTCTCTCCAGGTTGGGCAAATGACCAAGCTACTCCTAGAACATAAAGGAAGATACACACCCCTCAGGGGCAAGATGGTCAAGTAGCACTCCTCTTCATCAGGCAGCCACGCCTTCGCCGCAGTCCTTATCCTCCAGACACAAGCCCCGCGATCCCGCCGCGTGTCCCCCGGCATCGAAGCTTCTCGGTGCGCCCGGATCCCGTCTCCGCCCGCCGAGGCTCCGGTCTTGGTTTTGTGGCTCAACCAAGTAACCTGACGGTTTTGTGGTGAACCGCCGCAAACCCCGTGTGCAGACTCCGGTCATGAGCCGTTATCTTGCACTAGCTCCTGTCCACGACTTTGTCTTGCTTTTCTTGCCACCATGCGTCCCACACTTGATCCCGTTCAGCCACCGGGTCCATCGAGCCAAGCCTACTTGTCTCTCCACTCCACGGAGGCCCCGCAAGGCTAAGACCTTTCGCGCCCGCTCTTCACCTGCACCAACGCAAATCAAGCCGCGACCTGCACCTGTAATACTCGGCCAAGAGTCAGTCCACACCATACTGTCAATCACTCATCACACCAGGGAGCGACCATCCACCGGTCATCGGACACTCCGGTCCTCACCACACTAACATCAAATGCAGAAGCAACATTTATTAGAAGTGATACAAGTTATTGTTCACCTCGCAGCAGCATACATATCGACGCCCAGGGTTAGTGCATGTCCAGTCATACCTCAAATGGACAGGCAACCCATACTTGCACTCATTTTCATTAGGATCTAGAATGATAACTTCACGAGGACCAGGCGTCGGCGATCTGGAGCTTTCGGAGTCTACTCCAAACACCTTTAAAATACATGAATATAGTATGTTAACCCAGATCCCTAAATCCAGAATTCCCCTTAACTAGTATGACAGATCAAAGTAGCATGGCAAAACAGAGGACTGACCTAACTGGAGCGAGTCATGCTTCTCCGTTCGCCGCTAGGGCCGCTACGATTCACCATTCCTGCCACCGGCAAGAGCAGATCTAAGCACCGACGCTAGCTCTAGTCTTTGCCACAAGGAAAAGGAGCGTGGTGCCAGCAAGTCTCTTGCAGAGTTGCAGTAGTGTATGCCACGTCATTGAGAGAAATGAGATATATACACTTGTCTGCGGAAAAACTTTTTTTTTGCTGTCGCACGCGCTTTTCTCCCACCAACTTACCAGAACCGCTCTGTGTTGTTGTTGGGGCTGACATGTCCAGTTTTCGGGTGCACGGCGGCCGGCCACGTGGAATAGTCGGCACTTGGAAACAAGCACTTAAACAATTGTTTCTCAGGAAGGTCCTTCCTGCAAACCATCAAAGGAACAGACAATCCGATTCAGGATTCAATCCAAATAAACATCTTAGCTTCTCCTCCCTTTTTACCACTAGGAAGGTCCTCCTTGCGAAACATCAACAGATCGGAGTTTCCTTAGTCATAACTTCCCCCTTCTCTATCTATTATATTATCACCATACCTCCATTGTTCTCCCTCTACCTCCATTGCAACGCGTATGAATTCCGAATGGTGAGTATGCTCGAAACGAAAGACTTTGGATCATGGACCCAAACGTCAGTGACCCAAACGAAAGACCGTTTGGGTGTCGGACCCAAACATCAGTGACCTTACACAGAAAGGCAAGTTGTTGACTGGGTTGTTTGTGCCACCATGGATCATGGAATAGACAAACACACACAGAACTATACTCTACTTCATATTCACATTAGACTGATGATCCGATTATTTCATTACAAATGTACTCACTACAACAAATTAACGTACCATTTGAATTGTTTATTACATGACTAAAAACACTTAAACAAAACTTTAAAACTACAGGGGACCCTGGTACAACCCTTCAGGTAATCTTCTACGGAGATTGTGCATAAATTCGAGATGATCAGTGCATATGACTACCCAATCATATGTGAGTATTCTGTGAGCAAATATTCGCTCTAAGAGAGACATGCACTTGTCCTGCAATTGTGTGTAGTTAGCCTGAATTGCCCATCGTAGAAATGAAGTCACAGTTTCCTCACTTGCCATGTCCCACATCTTTGACGCACAGTGCAGCTTCAACCTTTCGACTTGGTACATGTCGGCGACCGAGAGTAAATAAGGCCAGGTATTGGCAGGAGCGTCCCATAAATCAGCCTCCTCCGATAGTGATCCTTCCCTAGCATATTTGATCAGGACCGAGAAGCCATCAGGGTGTGTGTCAATAATTGTAACACTTTCAGTGCTAGACTCCACTCCTGGGCCGTAGAGCATTGCCTCCATCACACAAGATACTTTCACCACATCGGCACGTATCTACCCATTCATTGACGCATTTATTCCAATGTCTTTCGTACGTAGAATAAGCTCTGCCCTCAGTTTTCTTGCTCTTAGGTGCATACTGAAGCTCTTTCTCTTTTGTCAGCTAGTTGTGATATCATATTTTAAATTTCCCTGGAGATCCTAACAGAGTCCTCCCCCGAGACGAGACATCCAAATTTTCTAAAATAACATTAAGATGTTCTTGTAAGAATAAACTCATCCTTGGAGAAAACTCATCTCGGTCTGAAAAATAAACTCATCTCAGTCTATGAAAAAACTGAATTCCTTGAACCCAATTGTATGAGTACAGTAAAACAACCAACACACGCCACAAAACTTGGTTGTTGTCCTAACTGAACCGATCCATCAAACGATGCAAATTGGAAAACTAAATCTAACACCTATGAATTGTGCAAACGCTAACAATCGTGGCAGAATCCAGATGTCCCTTCACGGTCTACAGCTCCGAAATAGTATCTTCAATCTACCAATTCATAAAACGATGGACCTATCAATCCTATCAATTGTGCACCTCGACAAAAATCCATAAAACGAGTGGCTTGAAGCACATCCAGAAGCTACTAAAATACAAAACCTGCTATAAGACAATGCAAATTGAAAACTAACTGAATCTAACATGAATTGTCTATAGTCTATCAACTTCTAACACCTATCGAAGTGAAAATCTAAAGGTATGATAATGAAATCTAAATCTACCATATATGCTCATCAATCCACCAGATCCCCAAATCTAGATATCCCCAACCCTAGTAAGATAGGGGAAAATATAGCGGCTCAAACCAGAGGACCAACCTCGTCATGCTGTCTCATCCTCTTGTTGCTGGGAGGTGGCGGTGCAACCATCTTCCCCTCACTGCTAGGATCCGCCATTCCTACCACGAACTATTACAGATCTGCGTAGCGGAAGTCAAAAGTCTTTGCGAAGTCTGAGTAAAGTGTCTCGCCAGCCATTCGATGTGTAATTATAGACTCAACTGAAACTTAGATGTGGAACCTGGTCACAGTAAAGAATTTGCATGAACTATTAGCTGAGTTTCCCATAAAACTCGCACAACCAAGAAGTGGTGTAGTGGTAAACATCACAACCTTGTTCCTTCAGGTCTCTGGTTCAAACCCATGCCATGACAAATTATTTTTGCAACATTTCGTGACCTAGCCTCCGCTGATCTGGCGAAAATGCTTACATGTGGGACCCTAGAACCATTTATGACGACTTGGAACACTCTATTTTCGAAAAAATGCTTACATGTGGGACCTAACTGAATTTTATGACGACTTGGAACACTCTATTTTAAAATAATGCTTACATGTGGGACTAAAGTTGGTTTATGACGCCGCTAACCTGGCGAAAATGCTTACATGTGGGACCCTGGAAAATTTTATGACTACTTGAAACACTCTATTTTTTAAAAAATGCTTACATGTGGGACCCAACTGAATTTTATGACGACTTGGAACACTCTATTTTTAAAATAATGCTTACATGTGGGACCAAAGTTGGTTTATGATGCTATTGCGGAGCTTATGGCATCACAAAACAAGCATGGAACAGGGAACGCTCGACTACAGTAGCAACCATTATGACAAAAGTTTTTTTGTCACGAAATTTGCTCGGAAGTGAAATATTATGATGAGATCAGCTAGGAACGTCATAAATCAATGACGCTAAAATGTGGTTGCGTCACTAATCAACGATTTTCTTGTAGTGTGAACTCATGCCATGGCAAATTATTTTTGCAACATTTTGTGATCTGGCCTCTACTGACCTGGTGAAAATGCTTACATGTGGGACCCTGGAAAATTTTATGATGACTTGGAACACTCTATTTTCGAAAAAATGCTTACATGTGGGACCCAAATTTTATGACGACTTGGAACACTCTATTTTTAAAATAATACTTACATGTGGGACCAAAGTTTGTTTATGACGCTATTGCAGAGCTTATGGCGTCACAAAATAATCATGGAATACGGAACGCTCGACTACAGTAGCAACCGTTACGACGAAAGTTTTTTGTCACTAAATTTGCTCGGATGTGAAATAGTATGACGAGATCAGCCAGGAACGTCATAAATCAATGATGCTAAAATGTGGTTGCGTCACTAGTCAATGATTTCTTGTAGTGTCTGCTGAAATCAGGAGCATTTTGCTTACCATGCGCAAAGACAGTGCGCCTGGTCCAGATGGTTTCACACAACCCTCTTCTTCCAGGGCAATTTGCTACTCGTACATGATGAACTTCTTTAGCTACTTGTTGGCGGTCAAATATGACACCCCTAGCTATGAGTTCACCTTCAATGTTGGTAGTGATTTGATATCCAAACTAATGATCCTAACCCTCTTGATATAACAAGTTCGCATTTGCATGTGGTTTTGGAGTGTTTGTGTTTATGCAGGATTATAGCACTAAAAGGAGCACTTTCGGGCAAGGTTCACGAAGCACATTTCGAGAGGATAAAGAATCCCGACACAAGTGTAGACTCAAGATGAACGAGACTCCAACAAGGCCAAGGACCGAAGCATAAAGCGATAAAACTCTGGAAATCAAAACAGAAGACACAGAAGATTGCGAGACAAGTACCCTTATTTAATTCGCGGAGCAAATGACATCAAGGACCCACATGTAGAAGGGTGGAAGCTCTGGAAGACACGAGAAGCATCAAGAAGCGAGCCAGGGCCGAACCGGGCTGAGGTGGGTCCAGGTCGGCCGGCCCACCCCATTTCAGCGGCAATTCGGCGCCCCTTTGACCTAGCACCCCCCTCGACTATTTATAGCCGCCATGCAAAGACTCACACATTAATTCATTCGCCATTCATCGCCGAGGAGCACAGAAGCTAGAGGGACACCATTCCAGAGAGGAGGGTCATGCTAGTTGTCTAGGGTTACACTAGCCGACATAGGAACCTTGCAAGGAAGACCGCATCGGAGTTTCGGAGCAAGGATCAAGGTCAAGACAGGATCCCGGTGGTGATCTTGTATCATGTAATCATTCATGGTGAAGTCTTCTTGTGAATCTGATTTCTAGCGATCAAGTGCCTCTCTTTATGATTTTCCTCTCTCTTGGTTTTGCATCTTCTTCAATCTATTCTCAAGATAGATTTCTCAGGGTGCTCTTGTAGTCATGGTGGCTAGAGGTGCGTACCAGGTCTACCAAGTGGGTTCAACACGTTCCTCATGAGCGTGCTCTTAGGTTCACCTACGAATATAGGGAGGCATCATGACAGGATGTCATCCCATGTACGGTGGGTACCTCCAAGGGTTAGATCCGAGGTCACGATTTGCAATGTTATGAGATTTGCAATGTTATCTTCCCCCTCTTATGCTCAGAGCTACAACAAAGACATGATCTAGGTCTCTCTAGATTGGTTATCTCTATGCTTTCTCTTGCTACCTCTGGTGTTTAGTAGATTAGATGCAAACCAATCTCTCAAAAGAAAGTGTTTTTCGCCTATTAGATTGAATCTTGTGTTGCACATGTTCCACGGATTGATACATTAGGTTAATACATACATGAGGGAAAAAGAGACTACAATGATCCGTAAGCTTGCGGTGATCTTGGTGCGTTGTCGAACTATCAACAAGCCCTTTTTCTTGTGTCGTTACCGGGGAACAAGTAATCAAGATCCAATCTAGCGTTGCGTTCACAAATATTATTTTCAGCTTTCTTTTGATTTTTCTTTTGCATCTCTTAATTTTGATGATTCTCAAAAATCAATCTAATCTAGTTTTTGACTAACCCTAGTTTATAATTTTTTTTAGATTTTTGTATATTTTGTTTATTACTAACCCTATCAGGAGATAGACGGCTACCTCTCCAACAAACCCAAAAACTTTGTGAATGATCCAAAAAAACTTTATAGGCAAAAGAAACGTGCAGTTCAAGCTAAGAAATTGGAAGTTGTAGATCCAAAAGCCGAGGCCGAGGGATCGTCAGAATCTCCAAAGGAAACTCCACCTCCAAGTTCGAAGGGAAATCAACTTCAACCACCACCGATGGGAGAACAACCACAGCCGGAGCGCAAGATCGGAGAGCTATGCACCCCTGGCATCGTTGATCTACCTATCTTAACTCTTCAAAACATAGGAAGGCTGTTCGAGATCAAGACCTCAACTATCCGCATGGTGCAACATTCGCCCTTCACCGGTAAAGAGGATCATAACCTTCACCTCCAAGCGTTCATTCAACTATGTCAGACTTTCAACATGGATGGAGTGACTCAAAATTAAATGAGGGCAAGGCTTTTCCGTTCTTGCTACTTGGAAAAGCTTTGCAATGGTTTTACACATTACCGATGGAGATGGTGCAAAATTGGGAAGCACTGATGAGGGCCTTCATAAAGGAGTATCATTCGCTAGTAAAGACTCAAAGTTTGCATAACAAGATTGCTACATTTGCTCAATTTCCAACAGAGACAATTGCGGAAGCCTTTGAGCGTTTCAATGAATATATGCGAGTCGTGCCTCATCACAAGTTCCCAAAGGAGGACCTAGTTCAAAAGTTCTATCAAGGGCTCCACATGCCGTCAAGGACGAACATTGATGCATCAGCGAGAGGATCCATCATCGAACTTACTCCAACTGAAGCATTCACTCTATTCAAGAAGGTTGTGGATAATGACACATGGGCGTCATCCGGGCGCTTACTTCCTGTCCAACCCACGGGCAATGTTAAAGGTGTTTTGCAAGTGGAAAGAGAGGAACTCCTTGAAGGAAAGATCGACTCACTCATGAGGAGGTTGGAAAAGATGGAGATAGAGAAGAAAAAAGCTCAAGACCTAAAGGCAGCAGAAGCAAGATCCACATGCGAGGAGTGTGAGGAGTGCGGCCATGTCCAAAGAGATTGTCTGGAGGAAGCAAAAGTGCTAGACTACATGGGGAAGGGAGATTTATATCCATCACCAAACTTCCGCCACGGGCAAGGTAGACCTCAATTTAATGAAAGCTCATCCATTCAAAATTTGGTTCCTCTTCGTATACAATTGAAGGACTTCATAGACGAGCAAACTAAGATCAACAAGGACACCGTCACTAAGTTCAAGTCTATGGACAAAGTATTGGAGAATATAGATGGCAAGGTGACGGAGGTCAGGACCTCTAATCACCAAGTGCTCAACATGATGAAGATGCTAGAGGCACAAGTAGGCCAACTTGTCGGGTGCCTGATGGGTAATGAAGGAAGATTGTCGGGACAGCCCCAAGGTTCCGAGACAAGGAAAGTCATTCAAACTCATTCGGGAAGAGAGACTGAAGACCCCGAATATCCAACTAGAGCTAGGAAGCCCAAGCCAACCGCCGAGGTGGAAATCACTACTAAGGAGAAGGTGCATACTCCTACTCCAGAGTTCGTCACGGTAGAACTAGAGTTTGAGATGCCAGATCAAGACACAAAGATGCCTCCACTAAAGCCATGCTACTTTCGAGGTAAAATTGATAACCACTTTGAAAAGTTTGTGGAAGTGGTGCGCAGGAGCATCAACATGTCGCTCTTGGACGCTCTACAAGTTCCGACATATTCTCACTACTTCAAAGACATACTCGCTAACAAGCACGAGATGGCAACACTTGGGCTAATCACATCAAGATGTCCGAGGAATGCAGCGCCACTATTGCAAATCAAGGTCCCGAGAAGCAAAGAGACCCCGGATATCCAACCATCTCCTGCTCAATTAGCTCGTTCATGTTCGAGAAGGCATTATGCGACCTTCGAGCAAGCGTAAGTGTCATGCCAAGAGATGTGTTTGAGAAGTTCACCTACTGGAGCTGGAGCCTACGACCATGTGTCTAGAGTTGGGTGACAACTCTATTTGCTATCCCGTGGGAATCACTGAAGATGTACCCGTAAAAGTTGAAGATCACCTCATCCCCGTCGACTTCATGGTTCCTAAGATGGGAGAGAGGGAGAAGCCGCCACTCATCCTAGGGAGGCCATTCCTCAAGACCGTCGGGGCAACAATCGATGTAGGCAAGGGGGAGATCAAGTTCGACATCAATGGAATGAAGTGCGCGTACAAGTTTTGTCCATGTTTCGAGGTATGCAACATGATCAATATTCAATATGTTCCACCTCATCGTCACATTAGCAAGGAAGGGCCAAAGAAGAAGGAAGTGAAGGAGATCACGGAAGTTGCTGCATCCGTCGAGACCAGGAAACAAAGCCCTTTTGCAAAGACCAAAAAGATGACTAAGCCAAAGAATAAGCATGCGCCCAAGCTAAGGATGGTGTAGAAGTGGGTACCCAAGGTTGCAACGCCACCTCAGAGCGTTGATCCGAAGTGAAGAAAAGGAGAAGTCTAGCTATGGACTATAAACAAAGTGCTTTGCGGGAGGCAACCCGTTCGTTGAGTCAAGAATAAAGCTACCGGGAGGACAACCCCATCAAGAATAAAAGCTGCTGGGAGTGCAACCCAGAAGATTTTCGAGTTTTCAAGTAAGTCGGTCATAGAATTTCCTATGCAATAGTATAAACTCTTAAGTGGTTGAACAAGTTTTTGAGACATTATATTTGCTCGGTCATTTTATTTGGATTTTTCGATCTTAAACCAATGACATGAGCCATCCTATGCTTTAATTGCCTCTTATTGAGAAACTAGTACCAAAAAATTCAAAACCTAGTTGAGCTTTCCATCCCCTCCATGATGGAAGGTTCAGGTTGTTTTACATGCAAAAAAACACACAAGTAGAGCCCTGTGTTGTTCTTTAATTATTTTAAACTTTGGATGCATGGTAGGACCCGCATAAACCTAGGAAGTTCAATTTTTGGTTTCACTTAATAAATGTCGATTTCTCTAGTATTATAATTTTTCCAAGACCCATTTGATTTTATTTATTCAAAATCTATCTCTCATGTTTGGCAAAAATTAGAACTTAAACCCATTACCTCACGGTCAAGCAGGAGGAGCTTGCTATCAATTAATGAAAGCAAACGATCCCGATGCAACCAAAATAAATGTAGTCGGAAAGTTTTCGACTTACAAATGTTTTTTATGCTTAAAAACTCCTTTAAAAATATATTTGGACTCATTGCTAGCTCTGAGTTAATTTTTAATTTTTGAAATTACAGGATTAATTAGCATCAAAACATGATCAAGGAAGGATTTTGAGTTTGATTAACATCTAATGCCAAATGACGTATCACGGGAAAGCAATGATGAACAAGCATCTTTGGCATATGCTAAGGACAAGCATGGGGGCAGCAAGTACCTTGTTTTGCAGGAAGCAAAGGAGCAAGAAGTGACACAAAGGAAAGAGGATGGGGCACAACTTTCATCAATCAAACAAATGAGTGGTTCACAACAAATGGGCAGTGGAATCTCGTGGAGCACGAGGTTAGAAGGCAACAAAGAGGCAAGGAGCAAGTGGGAGTAGAATCAAAGCAAACAAGCCAGGGAAGACCCCAGACCGGCCGGCCTACCCCTTTTGATTGGCCCCCAGTGCTCCCCTTCCTCTGCAAGGCATCATGAAGAAGATCGTCGATTTCATCCTCGGGAGGAAAACACGTTCATCATCTTCGAAGGCGCTGTGAGACATGGGTACCCCTGGGTCCCCACCGACCAGGCTCTTGGCCGTCCCCGACAAGTGGGTCCGGCCCACCAGAAGACCAACCGACCTGACAATGGGCCCAACAGACCTGATCTGTGGCCCACATGACCTTCTGAAGACCTTCTAGAAGATTTCCAGACGACCTTATCCGGAACGACTTCAAGACTTGGCATGCAAGAGAAGACATCGATGGATCCAACAGGCGGCTGAAGACATATGGAAATAGTTGTAATCAACTAGACTAAGGTCTCCTGGTCGTAACCGGCCAGGAGTCTGGGTGCCAACCTTGTTCGCTGGCCAATATAAGGCGGGCAGGGCGACCCCATTGTAACATACGCAATCCTCAAGCAATCTACACCGACAACTAGACGTAGGGTTTTACTCTCCGAAGGCCTGAACCAGTATAAACTCGTCGTGTCCCCATTATTTCGTGTGCTCTTGCATAACCACTGAGTTCTTAGCCCTAGGTCTTCCCCCGCCCAACAAATAAACCACCGGGGTTAACCCCCCTTTGGACTGCTCAGATCTAAACCTCTGATAGGCGCCCTCATCAAGCTCTTCGCAGAGGCACTTGGTTTCCGAGTCTCCGCAAAGCATGGAGGTGGATGTCGCGTCACCAAGGAGCGACATGCTGCTCCTTGGTGGCATAAGAAGCATAAGAAGCTCCTCCATGCGTTTCACCGAACCGCAAGGACGCGCCGAAGAACCACCCTTTCCACCACGACGATCGACACGCTCAACCGCTCCACCACCATATTATATTACTTCTACCCTTGACTGGAGATTTCAAAATCTGATATGCGGCAGGTCTATATATATATGGGATGAGTTTTTCCTACACCCAGGTGTAGCTAATCCCATTACTATTATCCTTACCCTCAACCCACAACTAGTGCTAACGGGTGCGCAACATGACAGCCCACAGCACGACAGCCCATTTGTAAGCACATTTTTAGCCCGATCTGAGCCCGGCCCAACCAGGTATATATCCGGCTCAGGCTAGCGTAACACGGTACCTCGGGCCAGGTGTCGGCTGCCACCCCAGCCCGACAGGCTGCCTCGGCCCGGGCCGACTAATATCAACACTAACAGCGATGAGGCAACAGGCACGCAACTGCATAACACAACTCGATCCATCTGCCTTGGTGCCTCCAAACTACAGTCCTCCGATAGTGTCCTCCAAACTCGATCCATTTGAGAGAAGCGGAGGTGCATTTGAAACGTCAACTAAGAGCATCTCCAAGAGTCTTTCCAAATTTTACTCTCTAAAATATCATTTAGAGAGCCATTTGCATGAAACTCGTTTTTATATCTTTTCACTTTCTAACAAGTTTTCTATTTCTTATGCGCACTTTAGAGAGTCATTCTCGTCTTCTATATTTGACTAGCGAAAAATCCGGAATAGAAGATAGATATGTTTAGATGACCATTTAGATAAGCTGTTGGAACTTGGAAGACATTTTTTTCACCAAAATCTCTATTTCTACCATTTAGAAAGAAGAGTAAAATGCACCGGAGGTCCATGAACTTGTAAGGGCGTGTCACTTAGGTCCATCAACTCTGAAAATGCATTTCTGAGTCCATAAGAGCAACTCCAAGAGACTAGCAAAAACTCACTCTCTGTAATCTCATTTAGCTATCCATTTAGCTAACATTTCCTCTTTATATTTTATTACACTCCAACAGACTAGTCAAATCTGGCTCTTCATATCAAACTATCTTCTCTCCACTCCTTCTCTCCAACTCACTGACAGTTTTTCAGGCCCCACAATGTCACCCACTCCCCTCATGCTCTGCTCCCCTTCCATGGCAGCAACACCACCCAACCGCCGTCGAGGAGCATGTTGACATTTCTTAACGTCATCACTAGGTTTGTATCCCCAGTAACAGTGCCAGAAATGTTTGTCGGCATTCCTTAACATCATTGCTAAGTTCGTGAGTTCCTAGCAATGATGCCAGAAATGTTCTGATGGTAATCCTAACGTTTACAAAGAATCCGCAAGCGCACGGATATACCATTGTAGCATTTCCCCAAAGGAGTATTCCAAAGGGTATCGAATCCAAGGAAGGCATGGTCGGATTAACATGTGCAACACTATTGCAATGAGTATAGATCAATGATGAGAATAAGCCAGGTCCCAAACACAGGGGTAAGATATTATAATGATAGGGTAGTGTGAACACACTCGAACTCGTTCTCTCTATGGTACACTACGGCTTAGGAGGCAACATACGAGTTAGCTCTAGGTTCTAAGGTACTAAACATATAAAGTCAGTAGACACCAGTCAGTCACATAAGCAATGTATGAATATCAGCTCAGCACCCAGGCATAAACGGGGAGCTAACCGCCCGCGTCGCTTCCGCACGACGTCGGTTGTTAGATTTTAGACTCCTACAGCGTACCCGAACGTGGAGGAGTACAAAGGGTCCAACGGTTGTCACTACCGCGGCCTACATCTATAAATCCGTGGGGCATGCTCATATGCAACGCAGCTACTCAACCCAAGAACCATGCTTGCGTTGTTAACTAGACACTGACCGGCCCAGGCTATTGTGACCCAGGTCAGTGCCACCAGATAACTGGCCACTTACACCGGGTACCGTAGCTTGAACTCGAACTTCATACAACACAAACACGTGATATAACTAGATCAAACTAGGCTAGTCATACAAACGGATTCGTGTTCTACTATGTCTATTCAACAGGATCAAAGGGTCGTGTTCATGAAAAACACAAGCCTCTAACTTATGAACAAACAACGAAGACATGAGTAAATCATCTGTCAAGTGGATCGAAAGGCCTTGTTCATCAAGAACAGGAGACTCTAAATGATGAACAAAGGAAGAACACATGAATGAATCACCCATATATGCTAACACTACTTTATATGAAATAGCTGAATAACTGAAGTAGATCAAAGTCATACAATAAAATAAAGATACAAGAGAACTCATACCTAGACCCCAAAGTAGACTTGGAACCTGAAGTAGAGCTACTCTAGCCTACCTCCTAGCCTTGGAAACCAAAAGTGAGAGAGGAGTTGGAAAGTGAGTTGGGTAAGAAATGAGTCCCCTCCCTTCTATTTATAGGCCTTGGACAACTTCGGGAGAATGGAGTGAGCACCTCGGGAGTGGACCAGGAGCCAACCAGGAGACACCACATGGAAGGCCAGGATGAGCCGATACAAGGTCGGTTTGGCCAACCTGTGGGGTCGGTCGACCCCTTGTGGGCCCACCTCGGCCTGTGCTTTCGCGTGGTGGCTGTCCTGTGGGTCCTAAGGTCGGTTCCCAGTGTCCACCCGAGTTTGAGGTGGTTTGCCTACCCGTGGGCCCTTCAATCCATGTGACGTCGATGTGTCACCCTCTGATTCATCAGGGTTGCTTCCCCTGGATTGGTGACATGGCTTGCATGCATGGGATCCTAGGTGGCAGCCCCTCCTTGGCTGAGGTGACATGGCATGGACCATAGAAGGTGAGTTGTCACTTCTTTTATGCTTATTTTACCTGCAATCACAAAAGCTCCAAGGACAAGTGGAACTACATTATTCTTAACTAAATGCGTGTAAGAAATGCCTTTTGCTCCTTTATTCATGAGTATATGACGGCTAAAGTAGGCACTTAACAGCCGTCAACAACTCCCCCAAGCTAGCCTCTTGCTCGTCCCGAGCAAGACACTAAAGACTTAGGTTGGTTGATCAGGAGTTGCTACGATGTTGTATTCCTAATTTATGACAAGCATACTGTTAGGTATTCTATCCAGAGTTGAATGAGTTGGCATTGATCTTACCTTTCGCTTGATCGATACAGGGCTTGTAGCTTCACCATGCCTTAGGCGGTTGAAAAATAGAACGGTTATATAGAGATTGCCAATTACTTGTACCTTGATCAGTTATCAATTCGGAGGATTTGCAGATTTTCAAAAGGAATCAAAGTTCCTCAAATGATACTCTCGGATCGCTCAATGTGTATGGTTCCTCACCAAGGCATTGGGTTGCCTTCTTTCACAACCTACTCCTAATAAGCTTATATGTGGAGCTGTAGGTAGGGAAAACATGTGGCATACCTATTTTTCATGTATTGTCGAGTCGAAAACCAGATCCTTGGGAGCAATGAGTCATACAACCTGATCAAGATGTGCATGTGTGTATATGGTGGATGGAGGATGGACTCCTTTTGGCATGATTTTCCCTTCTCTCCTTTTTTGATAATTTTGAGACTTGGGCTATGTTTCTTTATTCTCCTTTTTTCTTTATGCATGCCCTTGAGCATGTATTCTCGAATATTTTTGGAGAGGGATAAAATCATGAAGAATGTGCGGAGCTTGATTTGTGGAGTGGATGGGGAATAGATAGAATGATGGTTGCTAACTCCCAAGGTAGAAATCTAGCATATGGTGGTTGTGTACGTGATCTTGATCATAAGAGCATGACAAGTTTCTCGCCGAGGGTCATGACAATTCGACAAGACTCAATGAAGAAATCAAGTAGCATATGTGGAAGCTAACAAGCGCTAGAATCTACATATGGCCTTGGATAGGAATCTCTCATCATTGAGGAACTTATCATTTTAGCACTTTTCAAAAGAAAACTCCAAAAATCAAACATCATTTGGCACTAGCTCATAGCAACTCTATTATACCATATCATACCTCACAACAACCTAGGCAAAGGTCATGCTTTTTGCTACCCACAAGTTTCAAGCTAAGGTTTGATCATGCAAGCCAACTAACTCAAAACATAAATAGGATACTAAGCTGTAAGCAAGGCATACGAGAGGAATAAATAGAGCAACTACTCATCATTTCAACCATGGGAACGAAAGCATTCTTACCACGCATATGAAAACAAACAATTTTAGGAAAGCAAATAAATATTTTTGGTCTTTTTAATTTTGCAGATTTTTATGTGTTTTTAGCATATGGGGTTCTGAAAATGATTGAAGATACAAGTTACCTCAGAGTGGGGGTCCTCCCCCAAGCTAGCTTCAGGCTCACTACTGTGGAGGGGGATATCCCATCCACTAATAGTAAGCCCTCTGCTCCTCCAACTGCTGTTGTTGTGCCTGCTCGATGGTGTGCAAGACAGCGCTCTCGGGAGAGATTGTCTCGAACAGATTGAGCAGAAAGCACAGAGAACTAGGAGCAAGGGTGGCTTGCTTCTTCTTTTGTCAGAAACTTAATGAATTGGAAAGTGAAGGATGTCTTACCAGCTCTCTCACGACGGAGGGCTTCTTACGACCCTTGGGCTTTTGCAAGTTTTTGAGCATTGAGTATCTATTCCTTAATTCTGGGACGAAATTCAAACCTTTCCTCTTTGCCATTAATGTGGAGTATGATTAAACCCGCTCCAACATCAATGTGTGCTTTAGTAGTACTCAAGTACGGTCACCCCAGTATGAGCAGCGTTTCTTTATCAATGTTCATCTCGAGTACCACGAAGTCGACGGGGACAAAACAATCCTGAATTTTGATTGGTATGTCCTTGGTGATCCCTGCTGGGTATCAGATTGATGAGTCAGCGAGCTGCAGCTGCAAAGTGGTTGGGGACAATTCCGTATAATTTAATCGATCAAAAACTACCTTAGGCATAACGCTGACACTTGCTCCAAGGTCGCAGAGAGTGTGATCGAATTGCTGTGTCCCGATTGTATAGGTAATTGTAGGGCACCCTGGACCCTTTTTCTTTTCGGGAAGACGGTTGAGTATAGCAGCACTACATTCTTCCATGAGCTTTACCTCCTCTGACATTGGTAGAGCCCGCTTCCTGGTAAGAATGTCCTTGTGGTAGCGTGCGTACGTAGGTACCCGCATTGCCTCAAGGAGTGGAAAATTGATGTAGACTTTCTGAATCATATCAACGAAGTGAGTGAATTGTTCATCCACTGTCGTCTTCCTGTTTCGCTGAGGGAACGGCAGGATATTTGTCTCGATAAATTCTGGTTTCTCTGCCTCTCCTTCATGTGCCCTTTCTTCTATGGGATCCCTTCTTCCTGGTGCATCTTCCTTTATATCAGAAGGACCCTTGTTGGATTCCTCACCTTCTCTCGTGCTCTTCTTACGGGTCCCTGCATGGTTAAGATAAGGCAGATCGCGAGTGGTCTTACCCCCTCTCGTGACTACCGCTTTTTCATTTTCAACTGGGAGAACCATAGCAGCCAACTGAGCCAACTGGGTTTCTGTCATTTTGTTAAAGCTTAACTGGATCTTAAGAGCAGAAGAGAGGCTATTAATCATGGTGTTAAGGATTTCCAGAGCCTTATCACATGCAGCTAACTTCTTATTGAAACTATCATTGATCTTAGCTTGCCCAAAAACAAGATCTTTCAAGGAAGGTTGGTTGGGATTGAAAGAATTACCTTGATTACCTCCTTGGTAATAAGGGCGTTGGTTCCACGTTTGACCTCCTTGTGGACGATAACCGTTGTTATTGCCGTTCATGAACATCACATCCTCCTGGGTAGTAGGGCAATAATTTCCTGAATGCCCAGTGTTACCACAGACTTCGCAGGTCATGCGAGAATCCATAGCTTAAGTAGTGGTGGCCATGGCAGCCTTCTCATTAGTTAGATCATCCATTCTCTTCATCAATAGGTATATCTTGGCGTTCAACATATCTGCTTCTTTGACAGTATGTGTACCCCTTTGATGTGGCTAGAGTCGATCATCACTCCACCCTTTGTTGGAGACCATCTTCTCAATAAGCTGAGTTGCATTAGCAATAGTGAGTGAGAAGAAAGCTCCTCCAGCAGCTGCATCAACATGTCCTCGGGCTGTCGGAGTCAGCTCATTATAGAAATTCTGCAGAATAAGCCAGTTGTCCATCCCATGATGAGGGCAGGCCAAGATGTACTCTTGAAGCCTCTCCCAAGCTTGTGGGATAGTCTCAATTGCTGCTTGCTGAAAGCTTGAAATCCTTCCCCGCAGGGCATTGGTTTTACCCAACGGAAATAACTTGGCGAGGAATGCCGTTGAGCATTTTGCTCAAGTATTAATCTCCTCACAGTTCGCATAGAACCACTGCTTCGCCTTTCCCAGAAGTGAGAATGGAAACAGTCGCAGACGAATAGCATCTTCCTCCACCCCTCGTATGGTGAAGGTGCTGCACAATTCCAGGAACTGTTGCAAATTGGCGCTTGCGTCTTCATTAGGCTAGCCACAGAATGGGCTAGCCTATACCATCGTAATGAGGCCAGTCTTGATCTTGAAGTTTCCGTTCCCAGTGTTGATCTCGGGGCCTGTAGGCACCTGATCAGCGGAGGGAGAAGAGTACTCATGGAGAGTCTTCTCAATGTTGGGGTTGGCCATAGGAGTTTATGTAGATGGTACAAAGGAAGCTGGGTCGACTTCCGTACGTACACGCTGGGGAGAACCGAAATGAGTTCTAGCTCTCCATACAAGTGACTCAGGATCTTCAGTGAAATTCGGCGGTAAGTTGAAACCAGTCATGCACTACCTGTCTTCATCATCCAAAGACAAAGAAGACAATCAAGGTTAGCCTGCATTGAGAACTGCTTTACCCAGTCATGATTATAAACATATGCAAAGTGTTGTCATGTTATCCTTTAGCCTTCCCCGGCAACGGCGCAAGAAATGCTTGTTGACATTTCTTCACGTCATCACTAGGTTTGTATCCCCAGTAACGGCGCCAGAAATGTTTGTCGGCATTCCTTAACATCATTGCTAAGTTCGTGAGTTCCTAGCAACAATGCCAGAAATGTTTCGATGGTAATCCTATTGTTTACAAAGAATCCGCAAGCGCACGGATATACCATTGTAGCATTTCCCCAAAGGAGTATTCCAAAGGGTATCGAATCCAAGGAAGGCATGGTCAGATTAACATGTGCAACACTATTGCAATGAGTATAGATCAATGACGAGAATAAGCCAGGTCCCAAACACAGGGGTAAGATATGATAATGATAGGGTAGTGTGAACACACTCGAACTCGTTCTCTCTATGGTACACTACGGCTTAGGAGGCAACATACGAGTTAGCTCTAGGTTCTAAGGTACTAAACATATAAAGTCAGTAGATACCAGTCAGTCACATAAGCATTGTATGAATATCAGCTCAGCACCCAGGCACAAACGGGGAGCTAACCGCCCGCGTCACTTCCGCACGACGTCAGTTGTTAGATTTTAGACTTCTACAGCATACTCGAACGTGGAGGAGTACAAAGGGTCCAATAGTTGTCACTACCGCGGCCTACCTCTATCAATCCGTGGGGCACGCTCATATGCAACACAACTACTCAACCCAAGCACCATGCTTGCGTTGTTAACTAGACACTGATTGGCTCAGGCTATTGTGACCCAGGTCAGTGCCACCAGATAACTGGCCACTTACACCGAGTACCATAGCTTGAACTCGAACTTCATACAACACAAACACGTGATCTAACTAGATCAAACTAGGCTAGTCATACAAACGGATTCGTGTTCTACTATGTCTATTCAACAGGATCAAAGGGTCGTGTTCATGAAAAACACAAGCCTCTAACTTATGAACAAACAACGAAGACATGAGTAAATCATCTGTCAAGTGGATCGAAAGGCCTTGTTCATCAAGAACAGGAGCCTCTAAATGATGAACGAACAAAGAACACATGAACGAATCACCCATATATGCTAACACTACTTTATATGAAATAGCTGAATAACTGAAGTAGATCAAAGTCATACAATAAAATAAAGATACAAGAGAACTCATACCTAGACCCCAAAATAGACTTGGAACCTGAAGTAGAGCTACTCTAGCCTACCTCCTAGCCTTGAAAACCAAAAGTGAGAGACGAGTTGAAAAGTGAGTTGGGTAAGAAATGAGTCCCCTCCCTTCTATTTATAGGCCTTGGACAACTTCGGGAGAATGGCGTGAGCACCCCGGGAGTGGACCAGGAGCCAACCAGGAGACACCACGTGGAAGGCCAGGATGAGCCGACACAAGGTCGGTTTGGCTGACCTGTGGGGTCGGCCGACCATTTGTGGGCCCACCTCGGCCTGTGCTTTCGCGTGGTGGTTGTCATGTGGGTCCTAAGGTCGGTTCCCGGTGTCCACCCGAGTTTGAGGCGGTTTGTCTGCCTGTGGGCCCTTCAATCCATGTGATGTCCACGTGTCGCCCTCTGATTCGTCGGGGTTGCTTCCCTTGGATTGGTGACATGGCTTGCATGCATGGGATCCTAGGTGGCAGCCCCTCCTTGGCTGAGGTGACGTGGCATGGACCATAGAAGGTGAGTTGTCACTTCTTTTATGTTTATTTTACCTGCAATCACAAAAGCTCCAAGGACAAGTGAAACTACATTATTCTTACCTAAATACGTGTAAGAAATGCCTTTTGCTCCTTTATTCCTGAGTATATTGACGACTAAAGTAAGCACTTAACAGCCGTCAACAGAGCACCGCCGCTGATTCGAGCTGCGCCACCCCATGCCACACGAGCTCCGTCACCCAACACCTCTCACTCCACCACCTAGCGCCGCCTACTCCGTTGAGCATGCCCGCGATGACGCGACGGCCGCATCCTCAGCCAACAATCTGTGTCACCGGCGACGGCGGGAGGGGCTCCGGCGCCTTGCCTGCTGCCCGCACGCGGCAACGGCGGGAGGGGATCTGACCGTGGAATTAGGCGCCTCGCTTGGTGCCCGTGTTCGGCAATGGTGGAAGTACGATGGTGGGAGGGGCTATGGCCGTGGGATACGGCACCGGGACTGCTGCTCATGCCCGGTGACGGTGGGAGAGGCTCCGGCTGCAGAATCCAGCGCCTCGCCTACTGCTTGTGCCCGACGACGGCTGGAGGGGCTCCGGCTATGGAATCCGGTGCCTCACCTCGCCTGCTGCTCGTGCCCGACAACGGCGGGAGGGGTTCCGGCGCCTCACCTACTGCCCGTGCCCGGCGACGGTCATGTCCATGGTGGAGGAAGGAAGCACGAGGGAGGGGGCAACGACCGCGTCCATCGTTGGAGGTAGGGAGAGAGCACGGGAGGTGATGTGTGGGAAGGATGGCTAGCGAGGGTGGCTCGAGAAAAATGGCTAGTGGGGGACCTGTTTTGCTAGCCAGATAAAGAGGCGAGGTCGTTAGAGAGGCTGTTGGATCGTAGATTTTAAAGTTTTTTCCCAAATTATACCTAGTCAGTGTGTTTTACAAAGTTTGTTGGAGTTGCTCTAAATTTGTTGAGTCATTCACCGCAGGTCCAGAACTGTCCACATATGCTTCTACTGGTGCCATGACTTGATGATTTGGTTGAAGAAGCATCTCCTAGCTGAGGGATTTCAACAAATAGGTTAAATACGGGCGACAGAGACTTGACATTCCATGAGCTGAATGACAGTAGCATCTTCCTGTGTATGGCAAACACCGCATGGGAGGAGGCTGATGTCGTTCAGCTCCGAAAATATCAAGCATGTGTCATCATAAGCTTCTCGATGAAATGGCTCAGTTAGGATATGCTTCTTCGAGCTAAGTCATCATGTCATGTCAGTAATAGAAGCACATATGACAGTTATGGACCTGCGGTGAATGACTCAACAAGTTTATGGACCCAGAAATATTTTTCAAAGTTGATGGATCTAAGTGTCACATCAATACAAGTTGATGGACCTCTACTGCATTTTACTTTAGAAAGAATATAGAGTCTGTTGGAGTGAAAAAAATACTGTGGACGCGCCGCGCACAGGGCTGCGGGTGCGCACCCCCCCGTGGCACGTCGCTATTGGGCGGACGCCTGTGGGTCCCGCCTGGCTCCTGCTTCTCTCGCATCCCACGCGCGGCCTCTCCCCTGGGTGCTGATCAGCTCGGCTCGGCTCGATTGGACAGGAAGCTGTGCATCCGTGATCTAGGAAAACAAGGGACGCGGCTGCCAGCCTCATCATCACGTAGGGTTTTCTGCTCTCCCTGAGCGGCGCGACGACGCGATCTTGGAAGGGCGGCGCGGCAAGGCATAGAGGAAGGGCAGGGCGGCGAAGCACTACCCTGCGACGATGACGTCAACATCAACAGGTAACTGTTGTGGATGCTCTCTTTGATCGCTATGATCGCTTCCTGATGTAGATTATACTCAAATGGCTCGGATCCCACATATGAATTTCAAACAATTAAAATCAATGGTTGTTATCGTTTCCTGATGTAGATTACATGCTCCTTCTATGGATGATGACGTTGCTTTCAATCGTGGAGAAGATCAGGAACAACAAGTAACACATAATGGATCAGTAGAGATTGATGTACCTGAAGAGGTAAAAAAATCAAAGTGACAAACTTGACATACTATATCTGATGTTTTCTGTTATAGCACAACTTTAATTGATGATTATTTGAACAGGATGTGGTTGATAAATATGCTGAGATGGCACCTAAAGTTGGAATGAATTTTGACTGTGAGGAAAAAGCTTATGAGATGTACAATACCTATGCTGGACTTGTTGGCTTCAGTGTTAGAAAGAGCAGGACGAAACGCCGCAAATCAGATGATAGTTTATCTCAGAAATATTTTGTTTGCAGTGGCGAAGGACATCAGAAAAATAAGGCATCACAAATGGATATTACAAGGACCGGTTGTGATGCTCGTGTCCAGTTTAGTATCAGCAAGGAGAATGTATGGACTGTGCAAAAGATCGTAGTAGAGCACAACCATTATCTTGCCAGTCCAAATAAGATACATAAGTTGAGATCCCAACGAGAGATTATAGAGTCAGATAGAAAATTAATTGGGTAGGCACGGCGGTCTGGAATGAAGCCATCCAAGTTTTCAATTTTATGAAAGAGCATTATGGAGGGGAAGATAAAGGACCATTTACTAAGATGGATTGCTATAATGAGATTGGTCGTGAGCGCAGACAGTACTTAGAAGCCAATGATGCACAAACATTGTCTGAGTATCTTAGAAATAAACAAGCCCAGGACCCTACATTTTTTTATGCAGTTGAGGTGGATAGGAAAACTGGTCATATAGCAAATTTCTTTTGGGTAGATGGTCAGTCTATCCTGGATTACAAATGCTTTGGTGATGCTGTGTCCTTTGACACCACATTTCAAACAAATAAGTTTGAAATGCCTTTTGCTCCTATTCTTGGCACCAACCATCACAAGCAAACAATAGTTTTTGGGTGTGCACTCATATTCAACGAGACTATTCCATCATTTGTTTGGCTCTTTGAGTCCTTTCTTCAAGCAATGTCTGGAAAGCAACCAAGCACAATTTTCACAGATCAAGACGCGGCAATGGCAGCAGCAATTGCTCATGTATTCCCAAACACAGCCCACCGCCTATGTTTGTGGCATATTAGCCAAAATGCAGTCAAACATCTTGGTCCTATAATTAAAGCGGCAGAGGACGAGGCAGAGGACAAGTCAGGTAACAAGTTCTGGGCGGAATTCAAAAGTTGTATCTACGAAGATAGAGCAGAGATTTACTTCACAGAGAAATGGAATGGATTGTTGGCTAAATATAACCTTAAGGGTAACTCATGGATGTCAAACCTACATGCTTTGACGGCAAAGTGGGCTGTGGTACACCGTGACTCATTTACAGCAGACATGCACTCGACCCAGAGGAGCGAAGGTATGAACAATGTCTTCAAGAAAAGATTTCGTAGGAAACTCGGTCTTTCAGAATTCCTTGTAGAATGTGAAAAGGTTGTAGTTGACCTAAGGTCAAATGAGAAGGATGCTGATTTTGAGTCACGTCGGAAGATCCCAGTTTGCTACATTCCAAATCTGCCAATGTTGAAAACTGCAGCTGAAACATATACAAGGAGAATCTATTCAGAGTTTGAGGAAGAGTTTAAAAAACAATTTACATTGACTTGTGACCTGTTGGAAGCCAATGGGATAAACTCGATGTTCTTTGTTAAGTATATGCAATCTGATCGTGGAGCAACAGTAGTATTGAACACTAAAGATTCGACTATTACATGCTCTTGTCGGATGTTTGAATGCATAGGTATGTTCAGTATTACCTTTCAAGCTGTTTAAATTGCATTTTGTATCCTAAATATTGTTTGTTTAAATTGGTAACTATATGTTTCAGGTTTATTATGCAAACATGCTCTTAGAGTCTACAATATGAATGGAGTATATAATTTGCCACCACAATATATACTGTCTAGATGGACAAAATATGCTAAAAGTGGATTTTATATTGAAACAAAACAAGGATCAGAGGAGGGAGATTTGAATGCACAGGCAGCACTTGTATCTCGACAGGCCACATCTCTTGCATTGAAGTGTTCGTCATCAAAAGAACTACTTGATAAAATCCAGAAAGCCTTGCATGACTTGAACCTGGAAGCGGATACTTATCTAAGTGAGAGGCATGAAAAATCCAATGAGATTTCCCCTACTCCAAATGAATGTGTCCGAGATCCACTAAATGGTGTAATATCATTCAGAATCCCTCCAGTAATAAAAGGTCCAAAAGAGACACGTTTTAAAAATGTTCTTGAGAAGAACCCAGGGAAGAAGAGGAAGAAGGCTGCCCAGAAGAAAGGTAGAGACCTGTTCCTTGCCTTTTGTTCGGTGTAAAATTTATTCTAATTATTTGTTTCTCATATATTTTGCATTGTAGATGACGATCTAGAACATGATGATATTGAAGCAAGAGATGAACACGCTGAGACAAACCAAATAATTGTAAGACAATACCTATTTTCAACATTTATTCCATTACATGCATGATTATGAACACTTTCATGTCGTATACACAGGATTTTAATGTTGGGGCATCTTCAACCATGAATGCTCCTTTCGTCCAAAGTGGATATACTAATGTCACAATGCCCTAATTCAATTTATTTGCCAATCCTTCTGCAATGGCAGGAGGGTATACAAGTCTCTTAATGGGAGTTGATCAAGATGCTACAACGCAAGCTGCTGTTAGGAAGTTACATTTTGATGAATCTATGTAGACATGTTCTCATGAAGGGAAAATTGGTCTCATAGCATCCAAAGAAGCCGACTTCTGGAAAATACCACTGAAGTTAGTCGGCTACGTAAAATACCACTGAAAGATGACAAAGTTACCGCAAAATAGCATTCCGTCACATACTCACATTTGAGGCAAACGTCGTCCGACTCCGTCAAGCTCTCTCCTCCTACTAGGGCCGCTTCAGTGCTACCGGGTCCCGACGCTGTCGCCCGCCATCCCTGCCGCCGCCGAGGGAGAAGCAGGCAGACCACCACAAGACCTGCAGCAAAGGGAGGTGCCAAAGCCCGCCGCCGTCCTTCACCCTCTCGCACTCCTACCACCCCCGCGCTCCTCCTGCTTACCGCCTGCGTGGCCTCTCCGCTCGCGCCACTTCAATTGCGAGACTGCGCCGGGTCGGTGGACGGGCTGCACCTGGTGTTGGGCGCATGGGCGTGATGTGGTGGCGCAGGCGGTGCCCGACGGCAGGTGCGTCGTAGGCGCGCGCCACTCGTGCCCCAGGGCTTGATTGGTCTGGGAGTATCCGTTCCTATCCGTTTTACATTGGATTGTGCCTCTGTTCTTCTGATTGCTCTTGACTTGCAAATTTGCATCTTAATCGATGTGAAGCTCGATTCTGCTCCAACTGATTTGACTTCCTCTGCGGCTAATTCACAGAAGTACCGCAGGTTTAATTTTACCTGTCTCCAGCGCCGTCCCGTCGACCACGAGTTTGTCGCCCAACGGCCCAAGAATGCTCCCTCACGCTCCAGGCCGAGCCGCGCTTCCCGCGCGTGCTCCTCTGTCGCGCTCGCGCTCCTCATGCTCGACCCCGACCACCGCGACGGCATGGGCGGACGAGTCGGCAACGGCCTCAAACAGACGAGCCGGCACAGCGTGGTCGCAGGACAGCGGCGGCTTGGCCGGCGCTGCTGGGAGGCGAGGCGGCACTCGGGAGACTGACAAGCGGCGGTGCCAAGCGGAGTCAGGCAGGGCGTGGGTCGCGGCGCGAGGTGGAATCGAGCGCGGCCGGGGCGGACCGTCGCGCCCAGGGCCTTCCGTAGCCACGGCTACACTCCCCCGTGCCATGACTGCCACTTGCCAAGGCCAAGTCGTCGGCCACAGCAGGGACCCGATGCTGCGGAAGAGGGGGAGGAGCCGCGCGCGATGACGAAGGCGACGGCGTTTGCTGCCGACCGTGACAGAGTGCTATTTCCAGGTAACATGTGATCTTTCGATGCTATTTCACGGGGTGACGAAGTTTCAATGGTATTTTCCGGATACGGTCATCTTTCAATGGTATGAGACCAATTTTCCCTCTCATGAAATGAACCTTATTGTTTTGTAAACATGAATTTATTTTGCTATTATGAGAGTAAACATTTTGGATATTTGTTTTGTCAACATTAATTTATGATGGTTGTCATTTATGTGATTGAGGTGATATTGTAATTGTCATAATGAGTAAAGGTCAAATTTGGGTACAATTTGACAAAAGTCAACATTTGAAGTTTCAAATTCGGAAAAATGGTGCAAAAGATGATATTTGGGATTTTGCTCATTCAGAACTTAGTGGGAGTACTTTGGGAGTTAAACTTAGTACCTAAACACCTCAATTAAATCTTCAAAGTTAATGACTAGAGGTTACTATTCACAATCTGAAAATTCAGAAATTCAGTAAAGTCTGAAACAACATCAGTTAACTGTTTTTGAAAAATATTTCTGAGCAACTTTGCTTCTAAACTTGGCTTCACAGTAGCAAAATGGGACCTATGGACATTGGTGGACATAAACTTTCATTTGTTGAGGTAGATGTTGGAGTTAAGTAATTGTAAGAGAGCTCCAAATATTGAATTGAGCACTGCACATCCTGGGCGCCAGACTTAGAAAATTATAAGTCTGGGCTGCCTGATCACAATGATACTCAAGGAAGTTTAGAATTATTTTGTTAGCAATTTCCTTTGTATGAAAGCAGTTTTTGTTGATTATAATTAAGGTTTGGAGTCCAAGGTTTACCATGGTTCAATTGGTTTGAATATTAAACAATAGTTACTAATTTTAATCTAACCTCAAAGATGGAATTTTGTCACGAGTGTTAACTGACGAAACTGAATGGCCTGCCATTCAGTTCGCCAACAACATCAGTTAGATGTTTTTGAAAATTATTTCTGAGCAACTTTGCATCTAAACTTTGGCTCCACAATAGCAAAATGGGATCTATGGACATTAGTGGACATGTACTTTCATTTGTTGAGGTAGATGTTGGAGTTAAGTAATTTTAAGAGAGCTCCAAAAATTGAATTGAGCACTGCACATCCTGGGCGCCAGACTTAGAAAATTACAAGTCTGGGCTGCCTGATCACAATGATACTCAAGGAAGTTTAGAATTATTTTGTGAGCAATTTGCTTTGTATGAAAGCAGTTTTTGTTGATTATAATTAAGGTTTGGAGTCCAAGGTTTACCATGGTTCAATTGGTTTGAATAGTAAACATTAGTTACTAATTTTAATCTAACCTCAAAGATGGAATTTTGTCACGAGTGTTAACTGACGAAACTGAATGGCAGTAGCCATTCAGTTCGCCAACGCCAAGCAAGCAGCGGGAGCCGATTCATGTGCGGGCCTCAGGAGTCAGGACGCGAGGGAGCCGAGCCGCTTGAGAGCCGAGCCGCTTGAGCGGTTGTGGGTCAAAATTTTGCTTTGGCGAGGGAAAATACCACGCTTTGCGAGGCGAGGGGGCGAGCCGCGCGGGACTTGCGCCGCGCGAGGGACCCGCGGTCCTCCCGTCCAATCGCCACACGCCACGAAGGGGGGCGCACCCCGCGCGCGGTACGCGCCGCGCGTACTGAATTTTTTTCCCTGTTGGAGATCCTCAGCACACACGTACTCATGACTGCGTAGCAATCGAATTTCAGCTCCCGATCTGTACCAAACTACCTTCTCGGCACAAGCGGCGGAATGCTCTGCTCGTTCCTGAAGTAGTCGTCAGGATCGATCTTGCCCTTGGCCAGAGCGAGCCTCTTGTAGTTGCCTTTGAAGTACTTCTCGCCCCAGACCTTGCCGGCCTCGTAGCTGCTGACGTTGCCGACGACGACGTTCTCGCCGAGGTCAAGGTCCCTGTAGTTGAAGTAGGCCTCCCTCGGGTTCTTGCTCGCGTGCGGCGCCATGAACGCGTACAGGTCCCTGATCCACCTCATGTGCGATTCCCCGTCGTCATTGGCGGTCCAGAAGTTCATGTACTCAATGTTGTACAGCACGCCGCCGCGTTGCGGGTACGGCGTCGCCGGCTCCGGCACGGAGCTGATCTGCCCGCCGTAGGGGTCCAGGATTATGAACCCCGGGTCAGGCTTGGCGAGCCAGGCGAAGATCTCCGCCCACACGCCCCTGCCGATGGGTTGCCGGATGTAGTCGGACGTCGCCTTGTAGGAGCTGTCCATGGGGTAGGTTCTATTCAGCATGTCCGTCGCCGGGATGGGATTGCCGCTGCCCACGAACACGTAGAGCACGGACTCGATGAAGGTCATCTCCTGCAGTGCGTCCGGTTCATCCCGAGCTCGGGGAAGCAGCCGCGCATCACCGGGAGGAGCGCGTCGCACGTGCCGAGGTATACGGATTGGAAGATGGCCGTCCCACCGAGGAGCATCACCCTGATGAACAGGTCGTCTGGGAGAGCCGGGCCGATTTCCAGCCATTTGGTCAGGACGTCGACGGCGCCATGGTCGACTGACACCGGGACGACGAACGCCGTGACCTTGGGCGGCACCGGCACGAGCTTCACCCGCCACGACAGCACGATGCCGAAGCTCTCGCCGCCACCGCCGCGGATGGCCCAGAAGACGTCGCGTCCCATGGGCCATGGCCTTCTTGTCAAGGAGCCTCCCCTTGGCGTCGACCAGCACGGCGTCGAGGACGTTGTCGACGGCGACGCCGTACTTGAGCTGCAGCACGCCGAAGCCGCCGCCGCTGAAGTGGCCCCCGATGCCGATGGTCGGGCACAGGCCGGCCGGGAATGCCAGCCGGTTGTCGCTCGCCTTCGCGACGGCGTAGTAGAGCTCGCCGACCTTCGCGCCGGAGTCCACCCACGCGGTGGCCTTGCGCTGGTTCACGCGCACGGAGCGGAGGTTGGCGAGGTCGACCACGGAGAACACCTCGCGGCGCAGGGACCGGTAGGACAGGCCCTCGTAGTCGTGCCCGCCGCTGCGCACCCGGATGCGGACGCCGTGGCGGCGGCCGCAGAGCACAGCGGCCTGGACGTGGGAAGCGTTGGTGGGCGTGACGATGCAGAGGGGGCGCATCGTGCTGGGCGTGAAGAACCTGGGGTTCCTGACGGAGGACACCAGGACCGAGGTGAAGGAAGGCGAGCTCTGCGTGAAGATGAGGAGATCTGCTCCGGTACACCCACTCCAAATATTGTGTACGAATTTTAAAGCAGCCTCAATTAATCCACTCATTTAATTAATTAATTTTGGATGGGTTTCGTCTGGGCCCGACCCTACCCAGGTCCACTCCCAACCCAGACCGCCCAGCACCCCCTGCCCCCTGAGTCGTGTGAACTACGAACAGGTCTTCTGAGCCGAGCCGTCGCTAGTGTGTCCGTCGTTTCTCCCGATCTGAGTCGCGAGTTCTCCGTCGGCCATTCCGCCGCCTCCTCAAATCCCTCCCATCCTCCTCTGCGCGCTCCCACATACCGCATCGTCGAGCCCGGGTGCACCGCCGCCGCCCCCGCCCGCTCCCTTCCCCCCGGCATCGGCACCTGGCGCCAAAAGGCCGCTGTTGCCGTGCAATCCCCTGCTGGCCGTCGTGGCCGTGGAATCCCAGGCGGGCCACGGCCCCGCTGCCTACGTCCTCGCCGGAGGATGCAAGAGGGCGAAGATGGTGAACAATGAGGGTTTCGACATGGCGTTGTCATTGCAGGTTCCACGTCGACGTGCTTAAAGCCGCTATCGTCCAAGCCGGATACTAGTTCGAGGTTTGCTCAGGCCGGCACGCCACAGGGAATGAGCTTCAGTGCAATTACAAGTGGAGATGCCAGGGGGCAATGGCATGCAATGGTTACTGCAAAATGTACGGCTACCATCAAGTGCATATGTTAATTCTGCATTACTACAATTCGTCAACATGTATGAGATTCAGTTGAATAACTAGGATAGTTATTACTTCTGTCAGGTGAAGTTTGAAATGTATAGTGTCAAATGTTCATGACTTATGTGTGGAGTGATCATCAATTCTCAAGGATGTGTCTGAGATTATGATGCTAAAGCCATGATTTCAACACTTTCAAATTTTCCATGTTTAGTAAATCTAAACATCGACGAATGCTGGAATCTGTTCCTCAAAGCAGATTTAATTTTATATGGATTTATTTATGGATTCATTCTTTTGGACATATAGTAGGCATTGTGTTCTATGGTTACTCCCCATTGATCCTCGGCTTGATGCGTGTATGCAGAAAGTATTTCTGATATCTAGAGCTAGTGAGTGGTACTTATGATGCTTTGTTTCATGATGCTCAAAGCCAAGGCGATGGTGTTGAGAATTGAATCGATTAATAGCTAACAACATACTTTGGCTAGTACAATTTTGGGCTGACAGAACTGCAGTTGGCAATCAGCACTCGATTCTTTGATAAAACTGTTGCCATCACTCACATGAGAACAGATTCTGATGACTTGGCAGGAGCAGCATGCAGAGCAAAGGTATGAATTAGTCGTGATCAGGTATATATTTTTGCTTTTGCCTGAAATTCCGTAATGTTCTTCCTGAAACTTCACCTTTCCTAAATACAAGGGAGTTACTCAAAAGGAAAATATGCAATTGCCATGTTGTACCAGTTTTGCATCTGTCCCTATTCTGTTCATTCTCAAAGCAGTGTTGGAATTGGATGGCCTGCAAGTTGACAGGCTACCAAACTCTGGCATCATTCCAGGAGCATATGGACTATAATAAATAATCTAATGTTTGATAATCAGGCTGCCACGGTTCAGGAGTTGAAGCAAACCTTCCAAATGGAATTCTCAAAAGTCATCCCAGGAAATGCTTATTTAAAAAACCATGTTGCTGGTCTTGACAAATCTCCGTAACAAACTGAAACGTTCTGGTAGCTAAAAATAAACAAATAAAGAAATTGAACTAAGCTTAACAAAGCAAATCTCACAAACTAAATCATTCCAGATTATCTAAACTTGACCAAGCTACAAATAACTCCTTAACTGACTACACCTAAATGATAACTGTCCAGCTCTGTGGAGGACTTCCTTGCTTGTTTCATCTTTTCAACTTCCTTCATTGATGATCTTTTCAACTTCTTGTTTGGACGCTTCATGTGTACTAATGGGTGAGAAAATGAGCTCAGCAGGCATTCTCCGCCTTAACTGGTCGACGTCATCCTGATCAACACAAACAAGGAGAATAAGTAATCCCGTAACCACTATGATTGTTTATTGAAAATGAGGAAACTAACTTGTGTGAAATCTCCTTGTAACATTGTTCCATTCCAGCGCTCCATGAACATGAGGACTCACATTGCACACGAGTGTCTGCATATGAAATGAAAAAGAAGATAATAGTAGTACAATATATGAGACCTCAGGAAGGAAACTTCATTAGGTATAGCAAGGAGATGGTTGTGCTCATCCTCAAAATTATGCACGTACCATACTCCACGGGTTGTATCTAGTTTAATATCAAGTAGTGCAGAACAATCACAACAAGTCAGTGCTCTTGGTCTACAGCTGTTATCCTCCTTGTTGAGCCATTTGGCATGTCGCTCCCCTTCTTTAAAACGCACAAAACATCTAAACAGCAATGCTCCAGACACTTTAGAATGCCTCACTCTTTTCCTTTCTAACGCCAAAACCCTTCAGCCGTGCATATTCACTATAGAACAAGAAAGCATCTTCCTCACATGCAAATGTCTTATCTGCTATGCTCCAGAACTCATCCAAAGAAGTGTTTGTGTACCTATCTCCATATCTCCAGCATCGACAATGTTTCTGAACATTGCATTGTCATAACTACCACTGCAACCATCCTGCGAATACAAATGAATAATATTTCAGTAACTCGTTACCAGCATACAAAAAGTTTGTCCTAGTAATAGCATACTCCGCATCAACTGCTTAGTATCAAAAGACTAACCAAGCAAAAATGCCACATATATCCTAGTAAAACCATTGTCTGTATAAATATGCCTATGGATGATTCATATACATCTCTCAAGTAACGGATTCATATACAATATTGATACAAAGGCATCAAATTTACCTTGCCGTCGTCTGTAGTATCATCGCTAGAATGTACATCCTCCAAAATAGTATCATAAGTGCCAAGATCGAAGAGAAAATCCTCCTCGTAGTCTTCCGCCTCGTCACCAGCGTTAGGGGATGCGACGCTGTCCTAGAGCAAGGGGTCTGCTTGGTCTGCTTCCTCGTCGGAGTCGCCCATGCTGCCGCCGTCGTGGTGTCCTTCCTCCTTGGGGTAGCCCACACGGCCGCCGTCGTGGTGTCCTTTCTCCTCAGGGTCGCCCACGCGGCCGCCGTCGTCCTAGCCGACTGCGCTGTCCTGCTGACCTTCCGCGCCGTCCACCAACGATGGAAGCAGACGGCGGCGGACATCCATTGGAGAGGGAGTGGAGAGGCTGTAGGCGGCTGGGTGTTCCTGCAGATGGGGCAGCGGAATGGGGAAGGGAGAGTCAGGGATGCCGCCGGCGGTGGTGGCGACCTCCCGATTATGGGCAGTGGGAGACGCGGCAAAGTCGAATCGGGGGCGGCGGCGGCGTGAACGCAGGACCGGGGAGCATCGGGGGTGCCGGCGAAGGCAACCTCCCGATGGTGGGCAGCAGGAATGGGGGGCGCGGCAATGTCGGAGGGGCGGCGGTGAGCGCGGCGGCGATGCGAATCGGGGAAGGGGAATGACGGGTCAGCTCGCCTCGGCTCGGAACTCAACGTGGGGGTGCTGGGCTGGGTTCGGGTGTGGATAGGGGCGGGCCCAGTTAAACCCATCCGAAATTAGTTAATTAAATTAGTGGATAATTGATGTTGCTTTAATTTTTGTGCTGGGCGTGAAGAACCTGGGGTTCCTGACGGAGGACACAAGGACCGAGGTGAAGGAAGGCGAGCTCTGCGTGAAGATGAGATCGCTCGGAATGCTGGCCGAGAGGCAGTGGAGGAGGTCGTCGGAGGAATCCGAGGAGAAGGCGGCGGCGGGGTTGTAGGACCAGAGCAGGCAAACGGCGAGCACCACCAGCGCTCTGAACACCGCCATTTTTTGCTGATTTTTGAACTTGCACGGTGATGATCGGGCTTGTGATGTTCAGATGTTTGTGGACTGTCCGGGGCTCCGGCCTGTCCAGTCCCAGGTAGGCGTCGGTCCAATCTGGGAATACGGATCGGAACGCACGGTGCAGGAGAATCTGAGCACATGCAAGAAATGGAGAGGTCGTGGGCTCGTGGTCCTAGAAAATGGTTCACCCCGCTGTGTTAGCAACCCACCTGATTGAATACCAAATCACTCCAACCCCAACAAGCAAGCACGTATGGAGTACATTAGTTGTGATCCGATACAGAGAAAGACAGAATACAAAATATGTAGAAAAGCAAGAGAGAAGAAGTAGATCAGCATTATTCTAGGGAAAAAGTCTAGATAAACCACCCCCACCTATGGGGGTTGGATCACATCACCCCCCAACCTATGAAACCGGATGTTTTACCCCCCGAACTATCCAAAACCGGACAAATTACCCCCTGAGGCGGTTTTGGACGGCTGTTTGCTACAGTAACGGCGGTTTTGTATTTTTTTCTTTTTTGTTATTTCGGGTGAATCATTGAAAAATCATAGTAAATCACAGAAAAATCGTAAAATGGAAAATCTAATTTTGTTGGACTCCACATGAGTAGATCTACACAGTGAATATATAATATGAAATGATTTAGAACATTTTTTTAGAGCTATGAATTAATTACAGAAAAGTATAGATCTAAAGCTATAGCAAAAAAATGTTCTAAAACATTCCATATTATATGTTCACTATGTAGATCTACTCATGTGGAGTCCAACAAAATTGGATTTTCTATTTTATGATTTTTCTGTGATTTACTATGCTTTTTCAATGATTCAGCCGAAATAACAAAAAAGAAAAAAAGGCAAAAACGATTTTACTGTAGCAAAATGCCGTCCAAAACTGCTTCAGGGGTGATTTGTCCGGTTTTGGATAGTTCGGGGGGTAAAACATCCGGTTTCATAGGTTGGGGGGTGATGTAATCCAACCCCCATAGGTGGGGGGTTATCTAGACTTTTTCCTTATTCTAGAGATGGAGAGAGCAGAGATACAATACAGCAGGATCACGAGGAGGAATAGGAAACCAAAGAAATACAAGGTTGAAGTCCTGAAGAGGATAAATGGTTCTAAATATTTCTTTCTTACTGTCTTCTCGTTTTTTTCCAGATCTTCGACATATTTGTTATAAAGCAAAATAATGTGCTTACGACAAATTTATTTTGAAAGAAAAATACTGCAGAAGGAGCCGAATAAAAAAAATTTAACAGAACCATAGTCTTCTCTCTTCTCGTGAGCAGCTACCCTTTGTACTCCAATGTACATGCTTCCACCTCACTTGTCTAGCCCATGGCCCATAGAACTGTCAGCCCAACATACATCCCTAACATTTCCCATGGATCCTATATAGTTTCAAGTAGCTAGTTTGTTATTTGACTTCTAGTGTATGAGATCTGTGTAATTGCTCTCGCCCGTCGGATGCACTTCCCTAACCCTAGCTCCACCACGTCTTCTAATTTGCCACCGCCGCCGCCCACCGTTTTGCCCCGCCACCTGTGGTCGTCGCGGCCAGCGACGCTGACGCGGCCTCCAGCGGTTGTCGCTCCGCCGCCTCCCGTACCCGTCGACTTGCGCCGCTACCCCCTCTCATGCCCGTCGACCTACGCCGTCGCTGCCTCTCGTGGTCGAGCCGGCCATGGCCTTTGCGCCGGGTCGCGCGGCCTCCCGCGGCATCATCGTGCCTGGCTGCGCGGTCTTCGGCAGTCGTCGCACCTCCACCTACCATGGTCGCCGCCCCCCTGGCCCACCGGCCCGCACCACCACACCAACGTCCTCCCGCAGCCCCGCTAGTCCGCGTCGACGTTGATGGCCGTCGCACAGCCTCCCACGGCCTCCCCGGCATGCACCGCCGGCGATGTGCACCGGAGCCGGAGAAGAACTCCGATTTTTATTGAAATGTTGATATAAGTTTTAACAAATGTTGAATCCATTCTATTGAAATGTTGAAACAGAAAGTGATTATGTTTCAAAAATGTTGAATGTAAAATTCTATAAATGTTGATCTATTTATTAGAGAATGTTGTATGTAATATTGAAAATGTTGAATTTATTTATGTATGAGTTGAATCTACTAGTTGGACTTTAATGGGTTGTATAACCATGTTATTTATCCAGCACACGGAAGCTCTATAGGAGCCCCCAACATTCCCCACTAAAAATTCGACTTTCAAGTCGATGTAGTGAAATTTTATTAGTCACAGTACCAATTGTTAGGGACTGATCACACATTCACACCATCAAAAGTAATCTATAACAACTATATAGGTGAGACCCACTACAAGTTATGGATAGATTTCTCTCAACATGCAAGTATTTCACGTCACCATCCATTATACGGCATGTCACCATCCACTATACGGCATGTCACCATCCACTAGATCATATATTTATGTCTTCAACTGATTTTCTCTGGTTAATATCATACCTTTGTGAGTAGCATGCTACAAATTCCCGTAGTAGAGAAAAATGTAGAATCAATAATTTAGAATGGTTCTCTCTCCACAAAATTATCACACTTCCATCTATAGTGTTGTTTACAAAAAAATATTTCCTTGAAATCACTTTGGTGTTCCTACTTTCACATTGTATCTTAAAATTTTGTTTAAAAAAATTTCCGCAGCATCGCGCGGGGTATCACCTAGTATCAAGAATAACTGAGCACAAGTACAAGACTTGATGGAAAAGTGAATTATTTCTCTTCCAAGCACAAGTAGTAGTCACGTATTTTCATCAATAGTATACTTCACTGACAATAATTGTGTTGCTAGTACGTCTTGCTCCTGAACAAAAACATCCATCACAAACTGTCCAACAAAAACACCCTGACAATTGTGGTTGTGATCCTTGGAGCTCTAACATCTTGAGCAAGAAAACTTGGATAATTTGGAGTTGTGAATACTCAAATTAGGTACAATAGGACCATTCGTATCAAACATACAGGTGGAGACTGGAGACCAAGGCTGTCCTGGACTCCTGGTAGCATATCACTTCAATAGTAGATGAAAATACAGTAATTATGTTCCTGGAACAACTCCTGACAGTGAGCATATAGAAACAGCCACCTGCCAGTTCACTGGAATGGTGATCCGTAGAAGCATATATGGCACAAAATAAATAGTATAATCCTGAACGTTAATACTTCCACACTGGAAGGTAACTGGAGCACTAAACAGAATTACAGAAGAGGGATATGAATCATCAACTGCAGTACAAAGACACCAGAATATTTTCCAAGACAACTGAGTTACACTGTCCACAAGCCTATGTAGAAGCTCCAAGCCTCCAAACCGCCAGGATCCCAAGGAAGCAGATTGAATTGGTGCTCTTTATAGTAGCTATGCAGTGATCACTCAACAATGTCACCAATTCTGGGAGCCCACATTTACATTCCCATTGACCAATACCATGCATGAGTTTGCACGGCTGGATTGTGAGCCAGAAACTCGTGAGCTGGCTCGACTCGTTCATAGCTTGGCTCGACTCAGCTCGGCTCGATCAATTTTTTAACGAGCCGAGCAACTGTTTTTGCTCGTTTTGTTAACAAGCTGGCTTGAGTCAGCTCGCAAGCTACTCGCGAGCCAAACGAGCTAGAAAGTTCTAATTTCAACATAGAAAACTGAGCTATCAAAGTTGAGTCAAGCCCTTGAAGCTATGCTAAACTTTCCTAAGTGCTCCATGTGTGACTAATTTTATCATTTACAAATTTATAATTATTATTTTAAAAAAATTTACATATATTCAGATGTTAATTTCAAATTTACATACAGCTCGCAAGGCTAACGAGCTAGCTTGAGCCACTAACAAGCCAAGCCGAGCCAACCTTTTTGCTCGTTTTGTTAACAAACCGAGCTGAGCTGGCTCGTTACGTTAACGAGCCAGACCAAGCCGAGCCGAGTCAAGCTGAGCTGGCTCGACGTCCAGCCCTGACTGACCGACACATGGTAGTTAGTGTCTTCTCTGCATTATGACAGCAAAGACCGCTATATTGCTGCATGCATTCAAATCTCTATATTACGAATCCTGGGTACAAGCTCGCGCATCTCATAAGGCCACGTCACCGGTTGCCCACGACCGTCAGATCGCGTGTATCGACGGCCCAGATCGGGCCAACATCGGCAATTTCGCAGCAGACCCCTCGTGTTTCACCGAAATCCTAGTATCCCACCCGTCGTCCGTCATCCTCTCGGCCTCACCCATCTGGCCATCTCCCCAGGCCGACCACCGCTCCTCCCTCTCTCCCCGCGGCAGGCGCCGCGCGTTGGCCCCTTCCTCTCTCCCCGTGCCAGGAGCTTCTGCTCCCTCTCCTCCCGTGTCGGGCGCGGACCCCTACCTCTCTTCCCCGGCCAGCGCCGAGGAGCCCGGCCTCACCGGCCAGAGGCGGTGTGCGGGGTCCCGCCTTCCCAGCCCAACGCAGTGCAAGGGCCTTCCTGGCGTCGGCAGCGCTGCGAGCGACTTCCAGCGGAGGCGATGGCCTCCCGAAGACGGCGCGTGGGAAGCCCTGCCTAACCGGCCGGAGGCAACACGCGGGCACGCGACAGCCCGCCTCCCCGGCAAGAAGCGGCATGGCGGCGACGACCAACTCTCGTCGCAGCGCCCTCGCGCGGGACGTGCCGATCGAGCGGCCTTGAGCGGCGGTGCACCGGTGAAGCAGGCGAGCAGGGAGCTGGCCGTGCTATGTTCTCTCTTCTTCTCCCTTTTTTCCCCGGCTTTGATCCGAAATTGCTCTCAAGTTTCAATCCAAACTCAGTGATCCACCTTTATCAAACTTGTAACTGAATCGTAGGGCTTTAATCGATAGATTCGAAGTTTTTGCTCTTAAGCAACACAGGTTGCGAATTTATGCTTTGAAATTGTGCCCCTGAACTACACTGTCAATGTTCATTCGAGCTCTTTATTCAGTTTCGAAATAAACCTACAAACATCCCGATGCCTCAGATTTGAACTCCATTTCAGCCATCCCAATTCAGTTTATGTTGCCCATCAACTACAAGAACCATCTCAACATATAATAGGGATTCCATTTTTGCAGAATATAGCTCTGTCCGTAGAACTGAATGGCTATGGTCATTCAGTTTTGTCAGTTAAACTGACAGTGTCATATTTCAAACTTTGAGCTTCCCGCAAATTTCATTTCCTTTCTTTCCTTGTCCAACCACATGGTCAAATTGTTTACTGGACCTTATATCCCACTTAGGATCTGAAGTCTTTCAACAATTATATGACTAATCTTTCAAAATTGAATTTCAAAACTGCATAGTTCACACTGTTTTCAGAGTTTCAGACATAGTTTTTGTCCTACAGTCATGTACCACACAACAATTAAACTTTGACTCTTGATTTCAAATTAAACTTTCAATGTTTCTTACTCAACCACTGGACGATGATTCTTGAACTTCCAAGTTTATCTGTAAACCAAAACCTCTCAAATTTTCATTCGAATCCTTCCAGTATCAAGCTTTATTGTCCTTACTAATTCCCACACTTGGAAAGATAAAAAAAATGCAGTAGCTGATTTGATTCTTGGCCCTTTGTGTTCAGCAAACCATGTGCTATTTTTCAGTTAAGCATAATTCAGTTACAATGCAAAACTCAAAATGTATTTGCAGATTCAGCTGTGACTTTTTAATTTTATGACCTGTCCACAATTATATATAAACATGTAAAGCTGGAACTATATAGGGAGCTAGTGATCTTTGTCTTTTCCGTCTTTAACTAATTTCACAATAGATCAAAGAGATACACACCGACCATCTTACATCCACATGCCAAACTCCGGTTAAGCACGGCAACAGCCGCGCCAAGTTTCTAGTAACTGTACCATTCTCGCAGTCACAAGTGAGACATTTTGTGGAGCTGGAGGTGGCCACGGAGGTTTCCCTAGCAAACTGTAATAGCCCCGCACAGTAATCTTACGAAATATGGTGAAGGATAGCCATGGCATTGGTCCCATAACTGCACGGTCATAACTAAAGCTATCCGCACTGGGAACGGTATCCGAACGGGACGCCACCCTTGCGTACCACTTTGGTGTAAAAAGGGCTGCCCTGGGGTACTGAACGAGCGGCGGTTCCCTTCTGATTACTGGGTTCCCAGCGCAGTATGGAGAAAACACTACCGTCTCAGGTGGTGAGCCCCTTCGCGTCTTGCGCCAGCACTCGGAGGTGGGAGAGTGGAACCGAGGAAGCCAAGCTCGAGCAGCACCGCCGGCGGAGGGAGTACAGAACCGACGGGCCGGCAAGCACCCCAACGCTGTTGCGCCAGCCAACTCACGCGTCGTCCTCCCCCGCAACGCCGGCGGAGTGAGAGGGGAGAGAGGAGGAGGGCGCCGCGACACCGCTCCCGGCTCCCGTCGCATGAGCGGACCGCGGGGCCTCTCCATTGTCGGCGCCACCGCACGGGCTGGGAAGGATTTGTTGGGCTGCCGCATCACAGCGCCCCGTCGAGGCCACCGCGCCCATGCTCGCGCCACCGTACCCCTAGCACGCCTCGTCGAAAGCGCTGCCAGAGGAAGAATGTCGACCTGAGCTCGAGCTGAGGTCAAAGGACTCCCCCACACCAGATCCGGCCGCAACAGCAGCTCCTCACGCCGGATCCGGCCGCCGCAGCTCCATGGCCTGGCCACGAGCAGGGTCGCACCGCCGGAGAGGGATTCCACCGTCGGGGGCCCGACGGAGATCGAGCTCCACAGCAGGCCGCGCCCAAGCTCCCATGCTCTTTGCTCCCTATCAAACCCGCTGTTGTGGAGGAGGGGAACACCGGAGGATGAGTGTGGGGAGGAGGGCCGCGAAGTTGGTGCACGCTGGAGGAGGAGCTGGCTGGCTGGCCGGGCGGCC
This sequence comes from Cenchrus fungigraminus, assembly GCA_036936925.1. Lineage (NCBI taxonomy): Eukaryota > Viridiplantae > Streptophyta > Magnoliopsida > Poales > Poaceae > Cenchrus > Cenchrus fungigraminus. Next base: position 83,709,671 of record CM072772.1, read on the forward strand.
GCCGGTGCCGCAACCCGCCTGAAGGAGGTCTGACCGAAAAGGAGGGGCGTAGCGCATGAAGTCCCCGCTCCACCCAGATCGAGGGGCCGGCAGCGTGCGGAGGAGGCACTACAAGAAAATTGTTCACCAGTGACGCAACCACATTTTAGTGTCATTGATTTATGACGTTCCTGTCTTATCTCGTCATAACGGTTGGTACTGTAGCCGAGCATTCCCTATTCCAAGCTAGTTTTTGTGACGCCATAAGCTACGCAATAGCATCATAAACCAACTTTGGTCCCACATGTAAATTGAAGCAACAGTATAAACCAATCTTGATCCCACATGTAAGTTCAAACAGCTGGAGCCCAACCGCTAGTGCCCATCGAAATGTTGCAAAAATAATTTACCATCGCGAGGGATCGAACTGAAGACCTACAGGAACAATACAACATTATTTACCGATACACCACCTTGTGGTTCTGTGACTTTTTTTGGAAAACTTTATAAATATATCTAATTTCTAGGTAGGAGGAGCTAAGAGATGAGATTTTTTATATACTTTAGATTTAGTAACAAGTAGTTATTTAGCTACTAACATTGTATTTCTTTCATTCATTTTTATTAAGATTTTTTCTTATATAAAGAAATTTTAATTTTACTTTTAGGTAGAATTACACATAGAATAAATTTAACATTTAGCTAGCTTTATTTGAAGAATTTATAAAAAATATTATCAGTAAGAAAATGAGATAAGAAAATAATATACATAAAGAAAATGGATTAGGACCATGCAAATTGCAAATAATGGTATTTAATTTCTCTTTCATATATCGGTATTATAATTTAGATAAAATAATAAAGTTATTTTGTAACTTAGTGTCATGTTATGTCAGCTTCTAACTTTTGAACCACTGCTTCAAACACATCTCTGAATTCACGTGTTGTCTTCAAATCATCAAAATGTTTAGTAAATTTGTTTATTATTATTTAAAGAAAATAACAAAGTTATTTTCTTCACTTAATATGATGCAGATGAACCGGCAATGGATGAACGCCGACAGACGAAGCAAGGAGTATGTCGATGGCATGTGTTCTTTTCTCGAAGTGGCCAAAGCCAACAAGAACCCAAAGGGGTTCATGAGTTGTCCATGCTCCCAGTGCAGAAACGAAAAATACTACGCTAACTGGAGGACTCTTCACCTCCACTTGATTCAAAACAAATTCATGCCGAACTACGTGGTTTGGACCCAGCACGATGAAAGAGGGGTTGTGATAGAAGACAACAAATAAGAGGAGGAGGATGATAATAACATTCCGGACTAGACCGCGGGGCAAGCTTTTTCAGATAATTAATGGAAGATGATGACGAAGAAGAGTTACCAGAAGATGGCCCTGCTGATGATCTTGGTCATGTTCTACAGGTTGCACATAGGGACTGCGAAGATGATAAAGAAAAGCAAAGTTACAACGTATGATAGAACACAGAAAACTGTTATACTCAGATTGCAAGCAGGGTCACAGAATGCTTGGTACTACACTGAAAATGCTGTAATGGAAGGCAAAACATGATGTATCTAATAAGGTATTTGAGGGGATGCTAAAAATTGTGAAGGACAAGCTTTCCGAGAAAAATGAATTACCGCCCACAACATATGAAGCGAAACAGATTGTGTGCCCTCTGGGGTTGGAGATTCAAAATATCCAAGCCTGCCCTAATGATTGCATCTTGTATCGCGACAATGATTACGAGAATTTGGATGCTTGTCCTGTGCAAAACGCTACGTTATAAGATCCGGTGAGATGAAGATCCTGGTGATCTCGAGGGACAGCCTCCCCAGACGAAGAGAGTTCCGGCTAAGAATGCGGAGGGGGGGGGGGTGTTGTCTCTCCTCTTGAGTCCCAGTTGGAATGGAGAGAACTAAGCCCCTTTCCAACCAGGACTAACACCCCCTCCCCTACCGGTGACAGTGCTAATTCTGGAACGGACGATCCCAAAATGCAAGCATCGGCTAACGGGTTATAGGATAAAAGGCGGTATGAAATAGAAAAGTAGGTGAAGATGAAAGCAAACTCAGGCATGGGTCTAGGTCGACCGATGAGTTAACGGAAATAGATATCGGGATGGTGATAAGCCAATGCCAACATTTATTAGTATCATGTTAGAATCTTGGTATAAACAAGAGTTTATCAAATTATTGAAGGAATTAAAGGATGTTTTTGCTTGACAATGTTATGAAATGTTTAAATTAGACCGATCAATAGTTGAACATTGACCAAAAAAAAAATTGTTGAACATCGGTTACCAATATAACTAAGACGACCATATCAACAAGGCACAAGACGTTGCAAACCAGAGATATATTTATATTGACTCAAAAGCCGAAATCACTTGGTTGATTGAAGTCAATTTGGGACCGAGGGAGTGCCATATACTCCAGAAGGAGCCAATGGCGAGAGTTTAGACATTCCAGAAGGGGGTATTCCAAATCAAGGACTCGTATATTCAAACACTAAAAGTCAGAGCAGAAGAGAAATTAAATATTTATAAACGGCGAGCTCTGAACCGTTCCTGGGTGATGTTGAATCAGAGCTCGACTTCTGTTTGTCAGGCTTTCCTGTTCACATTGTGTCTGTCGTTCTCAATTTCGCAAGTGCTGATAATCTGATTCGTGATGTTGGTGCGGGGACTTCGTTGGAACCATGCACAGCCATAACTCTTGGATCGCCATATTAGCATTTTCTAGTCCATGACAGCTGCCAGAATCCCATAAGAGTTTGCAGACGACACCATTCAGGTCCACCCCTTCCATGTCTAAGTGCCAAATCGATCAAAGCAATCATATTATACGGTCCTTTTCCAATGTTCCCTCTACGGAGCCTGCATTGCCATTTCCAGGCTATTAGAGATTTAGAGTAAAATTACTGGTCTAAATCTGAATTATTTTTTAAAAAAATTACAGTGTTTGTATTTAATATGAGTCATTCATTTGATGAAATCTAATGATAGTAGCATCAGGTTGTATCGGAAAGTACCAATAGGACCCTACCGAGTTTGGTGGACCCAACGACTAATTTATTTATTTATTTATTATCAGATATTAGTTGATGAGAAAAATCTTAACACAGGGTACTACCCAGTAGCTTTCGATACTTACTATCCAAGTACCGTAATAAAAATAAATCTGAATCATATAAAAGGAACAACGATAAGCAATAATTTTAGTTAGCTCATTAGCTGTGGACCTCACATTATTCATTAACTCATTATTAATGGTTACATTTCTTTGGTAGTACATGCAAATACGGAACGCACACATATAATATATGCTAAAGAAAAATAATTATCAGCTAACTAGATTTATTCTAGCATGTGTTTGACTGCAGGCGCGCGCCATTTTACTAGTCCCTTCCTTACTTGCCCGGCCCGAGCGGCGGGATGCTCTGCTCGTTCCTGAAGTAGTCATCAGGATCAATCTGAGCCTTAGCCACAGCAAGCCTCCGGTAGTTGTCCCTGAAGTACTTCTCGCCCCAGACTCTGCCGGCCTCGTAGTCGTAGCTGCTGACGTTGCCAACAACAGCGTTCTCGCCGAGGTCTAGGTCCCTGTAGTTGAAGTACGCCTCCCTCGGGCTCGACGCCACGTGTGGCTCCATGAACGCGTAGAAGTCCCTGACCCACCTCATTTGCGCCGCGCCGCCGCCGTCCCCGCCGGCGAACCACAGGTTCACGTACTGGATGTTGTAGAGCACGCCGGCGCGGTGCGGGAACGGCGTCGCGGACTCCGGGATGCCGCTGATCGCCGCGCCGTAGGGGTCCAGGATCATGATCCCGGCGTCGGGCCTCGCGAGCCAGGTGGCGAAAATGTTCTCCCACACGTCCCGGCGGATGGCCTGCCGCACGTAGTCGGAGGTCATCTTGGTGTAGGCGCTCGTGGCGGCGGTCCGGTTCAGGACGTCCTCCACGGTGGCGTTTGCGCCAATGCCGAAGTACGGCACGGACTGGATCCAAGTCATCTCCTGGCAGTGCGTGCGGTTCATCCTCATCCCGAGCTCCCGGAAGCGGCACCGCATCACCGGCAGGAGCGCGTCGCACGTGCCAAGGTACAGGGCCTCGAAGGTCGCGGTCTGGTTCTGGAGGAGCACCCTGATGAACAAGTCGTCAGGGAGCGCCGGCGCGACCTCCTGCCACCTGGTCAGAGCATCCACTGCGCCCTCGTCGACGGTCACCGCGATCCTGAACGCCGTGACCGTCGGTGGGACGGGCACGAACTTCACCTGCCAGGACAGCACGATGCCGAAGCTCTCGCCGCCGCCGCCTCGGATGGCCCAGAACACGTCGTCTCCCATGGCGTTCTTGTCCAGGATCCTCCCCTGGGCGTCCACAAGCAAGGCGTCCAGGACGTTGTCGGCGGCGAGGCCGTACTTGCGGAGCAGCGTGCCGAAGCCGCCGCCGCTGAAGTGACCCCCGACGCCGATGGTCGGGCACAGGCCGGCCGGGAACGCGAGCTGGTTGCTCGCCTGCGCGACGGCATAGTAGAGTTCGCCGAGCGTCGCGCCGGAGTCCACCCACGCGGTGGAATTCTGCTCATCGATGCGGACGCCGCGGAGGCTGGACAGATCGACCACAGCGAACGCCTCCGGGCGCAGGGACCGGTACGAGAGGCCCTCGTAGTCGTGGCCGCCGCTGCGCACGCGGAGGCGAACGCCGTGCCGGCGGCCGCAGACCACGGCGGCCTGCACGTGGGAGACGTTCGTGGGTGCGATGATCCCGAACGGCCTCACCGTTGTAGGTGCGGTGAACCTTAGGTTCCTGATGGATGACACCAGCATCGAGGTGAACGAGGGCGAGCTCTGCACGTGCACGAGCTGGCAGGGGATGCTCGCCGAGAGGCATTGGAGGAAGTCGTCAGGTGAGGCGTGCGAAGGGATGGAGGCGTAGCAACAGAAGACAGCAGCGAAGATGAGCACCGCCGGCGCTAAGCATTTGGCCATGGCCATCTTCGCTTCTTGCAGAATGCAGATGAAGAATAGCATGCTCTGATCGAGCTCGACCGGTCAACATATACAACCCAACGAGCTGCGACATGGGAACACGTGCAGGCTTGTTTCTGTTCTCCATTCCTGGAAACGTCCGTGCCGGTGCCTGGCGGAAACGTATAGAAAAGTAATCGTCAAGCTGTTGGAAACGTAGCACATTTACTTGCGTGGCGAAGTGGCGATGGTTAACCTGTGTGCTGGTTGAAATCAAGGTGTACCACTCTCATGTTGGATCGGTCTAAAGACACGACTAGCCATATCTTCTTTCTACCTAAAAACCTAGTACTACCTCCATGCCAAAATATTTGATTTGAGATTGGTTAGTTCATAACACATTTTAACAAGGAAGCTAGTAGAATGTGAGCTTTAGACCACTATTATTGTTATTGTATTCTTTTTTAATTAATAAGCCCACGCGGCCACGCCATTATTTTAAAAAAGTCCAAGCTAAAATTCTCTAAACTAAAACGGCAAATAAGAAGTTTAGAAACTGTCACATTAATTGCATAAAACAGAGATCCATGTAGTCCAAATGACAAATACTATGTCAAGACATTTGCTATGGTATAAAGTTGATGTTTATACCCAAAAATCCGATAAAGGTTCATTCTTAGAATAAAAAATTTCCTTGGTTTGCAAATTGAGTGTGTATATTCATAGCGATGAGTACCTGCACGTGTTAATGTCTATTTTGTTTCGGGGTGAAAAAAAAGACTACCGGAAGATTTCTATGTGGTCTTAGATCATCCAACGTCTCACTAGCTTTATGCTTACACCTCAGTTGCATGCAGTTATTATTTTGTGTACTGAATTTTAAGTTATATCACTACTATAGAAACACATCATCTCTCCTGATTTCTTCAAAACCATCTAAAATTGTCTTATATATCTCTACTGGATCGAATTATAGTGTAGTAATTAAGATCAGGTTTGCAGTTTAGAACCGTGGGAGATTGTAGCGAACATGGCTGTCAAGCCATTTGTTCGAGTATGATTTTTGTGATTTATGGCAACATGATCATTGAGACTAATAATTGTGGTTGACCATGTCTTTGTAGGCATTGTAGGTCCCATGAATGAAATCATAATCAAAGCTGACATACCATTGGTGAAACATAGCAATGGTGATAAGTTAATTAACTCTAAGTGGGGGCAAGTTGAAAAGGAATGAAAAGAGAAGAAAAGGACACCGTCGGATGAACCGACGATACCTAGGTAGACCAGCGGTGCAAGCATCAGAGGATATGACACGCAGCAATGAAGGCTCAGTCAACATGTACCGTCAGATGAACTGACGGTGGCTTTTCTAGTTGCAATGGATGAACACAACGGGTGAAGACTCTGAGAAGAAGACCGTCGGATGAACCGATGGTGCACAGGATAAAGGCATCGGTTCATTTGATAATTATTTGTGTCAAGATAGAGAGGTTTTGGAGTCTCGGCCAGTAGCACAGGATGAACTGACGCACCGTCGGTGTATGCGCCGGATGAATAACGTCAACACAAGTTTGCGGTGGAAGGCAATAGCTAGTAACACCGGATAAACCGACGCCCCGGAAAAGTATAGCTTCGGATCATCATGTGGTACCAGAAAAAACTAACCGTTGGTGCAACGGCTCTATTAGCTTGTTGAGCTATTTATACCCCTTCCACCCCATCATTCGAGCATGCTGGTGTGAGCTGAAGTCCAAATGAGTGAAAGACATATTAAAGATCACATCCATGCCATCCTAGTGCTTAAGTGAACATCTAAAGGCTTTGCACACGCTTAAAGAGTGTAGTGCAAGCATAGGCTTAGAGCGGAATTGTATGCAAGGTGTACCAACCTTGTGAGGTGATTCTCGAGTGGATCAAGGTGTACAAGGTGCACCGGAGCCTTGGGGCTTTAGTGGCACTCCGGCTTGGTGTGGAGCGGTGAGGACGCTTTATGCGGAGGACATGAAGACCCCCTCCCTTGGTGGAGAAACTCCTTAGTGGAGGTAGCATCAATGTGACCAAGAGAGTTTGGCAAGTGCCTGCGTGGCGAGCCTTTGTGGCAAATCGAGTGGTGCTCTTGGGAGAGACTTGGTGACCGGGAAGAATACTCTTGTGTGGAGTGCTTCAACAATGTGGACTAGGTGTGACTTAGTGCCTACCGATACCACGAGATAAATTGTGTATCAAGAGTTTGTTTCCTCTCATCCTTTTTACGTTTCCACATTTCATACTTGCAATCTTTGTGTGCCTTTACTTTCATAGAGTAGCATGAGCTTATAGTTTATTTCTCTTGTTGCAGCCGTGGTTTGAGTCAGTTAGACGACAATGGCTTAAAAGCGTCGGTGTGTTGAGTTTATCTCCATTGTAATAAGCTATCAAACTTTGATTGTTGAGATTGTTGAGATTGGATTTGGTCCTTTATCTAAAACAATATAGGCCCAATGGGGATGTTGGGCTTCCTTTGCCTAAATCGAGTGCCACAAATGAAAGTTGTTGGCAAGTACGTCTAGGACTCTTAAAATAAATTTGCACATCATAAAACATGTCACATACAGAAAACATTGAAGACTGACCCCCGCGTCGCCCTCGCTCAGGGCGACTCGGGGGGTGCCTGCCCCGGCCGGCTCCGCCGCCCCCACCTCCCTTCCCCTTCCCTGCCGCCGCCGGTGGGGGCTGCCGGAGGTCCGTGCGGCCCTCCAAGACGGCGGCGGCGGGGCTGCAATCCGGCTGCCGGCACGGCTTCCGAGCGGGGAAGCTGCACGGCAAGGCTCCACCGGCGGGGGCGTTCGTCGGCGGCCCGGAGCTCCGGATCCGGCGGCCTGAGGGGTGGATCCGCCCTCCCCTTGGCTGGATCTGCTGCGGGTGGCACTGCATCGGCCAGGGCTGCGGGTCAACACGGCGGCTGTGGGGGCCAGCGCCACGGCCTGCCCTGCGGGCGGGCGCGCCTCCCTCGTGGCTGGCGGCGGTGCAGGTGCGGCTTGGTGCCGCCCCCTCACGGCTGGCGGCGGTGCTGCCGCGTCATGGGGCTGCGCTGGCCGGCGCGGCACCGGGACGTCGGGCGCGTCAGCGTCGGCGTGGAGGCGCAAGGAGTGCGCGAAGCGGTTGGGCTGCGGCGACCGTCGGCTTTGCACGGCGGTGGGCAGTTGCGGCGAGGTGCTGCGGAGCTCGAGCGCCGGCCGGCGTGGTGTCGGGCGGCGTGGCAGTTGGCGGCCGGGAGGACCGGCAGAGGAGCGGAGCTGAAGCAGTGCAGCGCTTGGGGACGTGGCAGAGGCGTCGACTCCGGTGAGGAGGTCATGGCGGTGGTGCCGGTGTGCCATGCGGGGCGAGTGCGGCGAGGCTGGATGCTCTAAGCGAAAGCTTCTGTCAGCTTCATGCTGGCGGCATGGCGGCGGCATCCTCGGGCGTCGCGTTCCTCGTTGGGGGCGTCATGATGGAGCTACAACCCTACCGCACGGGTCTCTGGGTGAAAACCCTGTCCAGCTTCTGGACGAGCGACGGCGGCGCCATTGGCGTCGTGCCCTCCTTGGAGGCGTTGTCTCTAGAGACCCCGCTCGGTTTCGGTGCCTTTGCCGGTCCACTACCTATGGCAGCTTCGCTCGGTTCTGGCGCTTCCGTCGTGTGGCAGGTGTGAAGGGTGTTGGCTACCTCACGTCCAAGGCGGCTACTCTCTTGTTGGCGGACAGGGGTCGTCTTCTGCTGTCGTTTGACTGCTTGCAGCGGATCGTGGCGGCTGGTGTTGCTTCTGCAATGGCCAGTGCGGTGCGGGACTACGTCGATGGACGGCGCTTGCGGCAACGGCTACGGGGGCGACTCAGCTTGCAGTGGATTGCGGCGGTTTGTTTCAGCATGGCTGGAACCACCCGGTGCGGTACAACGTCGACAGACGGCGCAAGCGACAACCTTGGTATGCTGGTTCGACAATGGCGACTTCAAGCGTTGGGGAAGCTACGATGGAGGTCGACCTACAGCGGCGGTTTGGTTGTCTGAGGAGGATCTTTGTGGGTGGGGTATCTCAGCTCGCTGTTTTGACGGCAACTTCTGAAACGAGATCGGAGCTTCGAGCTTTGTGGCGGGCGTGGCGAGGCCCCCGCGCACAAGAGAGGGGGAGTCCAACGGCGGACGAGGCGAGGCCCCCACGCGTTGTGGTCGCTCGGCCTCGGTGTTTTCATTCCGTCAGATGGTTTGCTATGATGCAGCGACACTGCGGCGTAGGGCCCTGCATGGCGGTGGCCTTCTCGGTGTGGTGGCGTCCGCCCCTTTGTTCCTCCTTCGAAGCTGGACCCCGTCGGTGGTTCGTTGACTGCAGGTGTGCGGTTTGTAGGTGGGTGCTGCAGATGTTTCCGTCTTCTTTGTCGTTGTGTTGTGCAGTGGCTCGGCCGTGTTGAAGTCCCAATCCAACCGGCCGGCGAGAGGTAACCGGTTGATGCCCCAATCCAACCGGTTGCGTATAGCTATTTTTTTTTCAAATTTCTTTTTTTGTTTACTGATTATGACCTCCCAGGGTCGTAGTCTTGTATTTTTTTTTCTGCTATATCAATGAAACACGCACTATCTTGTGCGGTTCGTTCAAAAAAAACATGTCACATACTGTTGATGACAATGTTTCTTTTTCGCTTGTTGTCTTCACAACCACCTTATGTTAGTGATCGCACACACATGTGTTTCTTGGCATTTGATTGCAGCATTTTAGAATGAACTTTGAGAGTTGAAGGACTTAGATGACACATTTAGACAAGTTGGGAAGCTAAAAATATGTTTTGAGAGTTTAGGGACTTGGATGACACTTAAGACACGTTCATAGACCTAAAAATGCATTTTGAGAGTTTAGGAACCTAGACAACATCCCGCGACAAGGTTAGGAACTGCTGGTGTATTTTACTCTTTCTTCTTTATTTTTTCCTTCAGAAAATCTAAATAGAGAGCCCTCTCAGGGTACTTTCTGCTGACACAAAGTTACTTCCCGCGACACAAAGTTACTTCCTGCTACACAAAGTTACTTCCTCCTGTGTGATTATTTTTTGTTGATGGAAATAATTTTGTGTCGCTGGAAGTAACTTGAGAGGGCTCTCCATGTATGACTAAAAGTTATTTTCTCCTGTGTGCTTCTTTCTGTCAAGGGAAGTAATTTTGTATCGCAAGAAGTAACCTGAGAAGGCTCTCCATGTAAGACTAACCTCCTTTCTCCTTTTATCATTCACATAAAATTCTTGCCGTCCTTAAAAAAAAAGGATGTTCCTGACAATGCAAGATGGCAAGATTGACTCAACATCTTTGTAACATCCTTGTCATCTTCAGTCCTTAACGCGTGACAAACGTATGATTCTTGACCAGGGACTACACAACAAGGAAACCATTCCAATCCAGCCATAAAGAATACAACTTCATTGGAAGATTTGCACCCGTACTACGCTGTAAGCACATCCTCTTACACACTAATGATGCAGCAGTTTCGACAAGAATTTGTGATGGTTATCCATGGAGAAAAAAAAAGGTATTCTCCAGTCTCACAGCAGATCCAATATTGGCTAGAATCTCTGTTGAAATCAGTTTCTTTTGTTTTTTCTTTTTGTAAACTCTTTGTTATTAAATATCACAAATAAGGCCATGTCCATCCTGCTCCATAAAAGGTACTACATTCACGTTGAAGAGGTGAACAATTAGATGAAGCCATGTCGATCAGGGGAAGTTAAATATCAGATTTTTGTGCTAAACTAGCACACACGTTGTGTAATTTTATGAATGAAACTTTAGTTTTGAAGGTACAAATACATGTAGATATACAGTTAAATGTGTAGCTACTACCATGTAGTACGCATAAGAAAGCGTCCAGCACAAACCAAATTCGTTTAACAATGGGCAGCGCGCAATTTTGCTGGTCACTTGCTCCTTGCAAGCGGCGGGATGCTCTGTTCGTTCCTGAAGTAGTCGTCGGGGTCGATCTCGCCCTTCGCCATCGCGAGTCTCTGGTAGTTGCCCTTGAAGTATTTCTGGCCCCACACCATGCCAGCCTGGTAGCTGCTGACGTTCCCTACAACGACGTTCTCGCCGAGGTCAAGGTCCCTGTAGTTGAAGTAGGCCTCTCTCGGGTTGGAGCTCACGTACGGCGCCATGAACGCGTAGAAGTCCCTGATCCACTTGGTCTGCACGGTTCCGTCCGCCGTAGCCATGGGCCAGAAGTTCATGTACTGGATGTTGTACAGCACGCCGGCACGGTGCGCGTACGGCGTCGCCGCCTCTGGCACGGTGGCGATCTGCCCGCCGTAGGGGTCCAGGATCATGAGCCCGGCGTTGGGCTGCGCGAGCTGGGTGAAGATGTTGGCCCACACGTCGCGGGGGATGGCCTTCCGGACGTAGTCCGACGTGGCCTTGTAGCCGCTGCTGAAGACGGACGCGGCGGTGGTCCGGTTGAGGAGGTCCTCCACGGTGGAGCCGCTGCCGAGGTAGATGTAGGGCACGGACTGGATCCACGTCATCTCCTTGCAGTAGGTGCGGTTGAATTTGAGCTCCGGGAAGCGGCTGCTCATCAACGGCAGGAGCGCGTCGCACGTGCCGAGGAACAGGGACTGGAAGTTGGCTGTCTTCTGCTGGACCACCACCCTGATCATGAGGTCGTCGGGCAGGGCCGGCGCGACCTGCTGCCACCTCGTGACCACGTCTACGGCGCCCTGGCTGGCGGTCACCGGGAGGTTGAACACCGTGACCTTGGGCGGCACGGACACCAGCCTCACCTGCCACGACAGCACGACGCCAAAGCTCTCGCCGCCGCCGCCGCGGATGGCCCAGAACACGTCGCTCCCCATGGTGTTCTTGTTGAGGAGCCTCCCCTTGGCGTCCACCAGCACGGCGTCGACGACGTTGTCGACGGCGAGGCCGTACTTGCGCAGCAGCATGCCGAAGCCGCCGCCGCTGAAGTGGCCCCCCACGCCGACGGTCGGGCACAGGCCGGCCGGGAACCCCAGCACGCCGCTCGCCTTCCCGACGGCGTAGTAGAGCTCGCCGAGCGTCGCGCCGGAGTCGACCCACGCCATCGCTGCCTTCGGGTCGACGCGCACGGCGCGGAGGTTGGACAGGTCGAGCACGGCGAACGGCTCGGGGCGCACGGCCCGGTAAGAGAGGCCCTCGTAGTCGTGGCCGCCGCTGCGGACGCGGATGCGCATCCCGCTCCGGCGGCCGCAGACCACAGCGGCCTGGACGTGGGAGGCGTTGGTGGGCGTGACGATGTAGAGCGGGCGCACCGTGCTCGCAGTGAAGAATTTGGGGTTCCGGATGGACGACTTGAGCAGCGGCGTGAACGACGGGGAGCTCTGCGTGAACACGAGCTGGCTGGGGATGCTAGCCGAGAGGCATTTCAGGAAGCCGTCGTCGGATGACGAAGCTTGGGAAGAGACGATGGTGGAGGCGTAGCAGCAGAACAAGGCCAAGATAAGCGCCAAGCTGCTTGTCGCCATGGCCATGATCGTTTGCTCTTCTTGCAAACCTTGCTGTAGTAGTGCTTGCATGGCACCGTGCTCGATCAGCGTATATATAGCCGGTGAGTGACGGCTTTGGGCACACGTGTGGCAAATGCTTGTTCCAGTTTATCATTTGAAACGCCCGGCCATCTAGTCCAGCACGCCACTCCAGCTGGACGCGTGGAAAAGTCATGGTCAACTGTCTGGATCGCTATCCTATATTCCTATCTGGTGACGGCCGGTTAATTGGCCGAGTAAAAAGTCCGGATGCCTTTTAAATACCCGACGAACGAATCCCACATTTGTCACATCGTCGCGACTGTCTACCTGAAGACTAGATGCTGTTTGATTTTTGAACGTACTAATGTGAATACGAGACGAATTTTGGTGGTGGTTGTTAGATACCTTAACATAAAAACCTACCTGATGGCAAGTCTTCCTTTAATGGAAGATCTGTGTTCATCTGTGTGTAGGTGGTGGAAATCTGCTGTCCAGAAGAGGTGCAAGAAGGATTTTTTTGGAGATTGTGGTTAGGCTATCTGCACCTCAGATCTCCAACTGCACCTCAATTTGCTCTTGCAAGAGGAATGCTATCCTCTTGCGCCATCTTGAAAAAGGGGCGTGGATGCAGATGAGCGAGGAGGTGCGCGACGGAACCCGGTGGGCGCCATGGTGGCGCAGAACGGGTCACCTGCCAACCACCGGCAGGATCTCCGATGGGCGAGTCTCCCACGGGGGCACGGTGAGTTGCATGGGGTTGACCATGGGATGATGGCCGCGTGTGCCGCCGGCCGTGACCGTTGGCGGGCGGAGGCGCAGCGGCAAGCCTCCCGCGGGGCCGGATCCCGCGCGGTGGTCGACTGGTCACCGCGGGCCACCACAACACCGGCGGGGAGAAGGGGGGGAGCTACAGGCGGGGCAGCGGCCAACTTGAGCTCATGTGCGCCTGTCGACGGAGGTCGCGCCCCCACGCCCTCGCACCAGGAGGCTGTCCGTGGAGGTCGGCTCCCCGCGTCGTCGCACTTGGAGGAAGGGGCAGGGCTATGTTGGGGCGAGCTGGGCGGCCGGTAAGAGCCTGTTCGGCTGATATGAAGAATAGTGTTCGGTTGGTAGATTGAATAGTATTATATGAGAGGAAATAAGTCGAGATAAGCCAAGCCGAGGTAAGCCTACATTTGGGAGTGCACGAGTATATACCCTTCTTCTCCCATGAGTTTTTGAGCTCCGGCGGCCGGGAATCGGCAGCAGCCATGGTGGCGTTGGGGTCCTATTTTTCAGATCGAGTCGCAGGACAGAAAAAGAAGAACGGGCGAAGGGCCATCAGACAACTGGGCCTTAGGCTCCTTTTGGCCCACATACTACTGGCCCAGCAGCCTAAAATAGGCCCATCCGCCACCGCATAGATAGTCAAAGGCAATACCGCAAGGAATTCCCCACACGGGCGCACGGCCACAGCGCAGCGCAGCTCTAGGTCACCGTGCGGCGTGCAGCGTGCGACGGCTTCAGGAAGCGTCGGGCGGCCGCTCCAGGCTGTGGCGGCAGCTCCTGGAGGAGGAGGGCAACATGATTGCGCCGCCGCCGGCCGCTACCAGGCTGGGCATGGCCGCGTAATCGTAGCGGCTGTGGCTTCGGCGGAATCAAGGCTGGTGGCGGGGGCGGCTGCAGTGAGATTTGACCGAGGGAGAGGGAGTGGCAAGCCATTGCTCAAGAACCCCATCAACAGCAGGAAGAAGACCAATAAAAAGGTCATTGTTGTGTGCTTGTGTGACTGTCCATTGCATAATGCAATATTCTTATGATGTTAACCAGCACTTGAGTTGGATCATGTTATCACTTTATTATAACTTGCTATTTGCTAATTGATGACTTTATCTAATTTACAGGTTCATCTATTTCTTATTTTCATTTTTTGCATTTTACCATGTATGTTGCATTGGTGCAAGAACTATCAATTTATTCTTCAAATTTGAGGTAATATCTCAACTTGGCATTAAAATTATGTGATTGCAATATATGGATGTATTAATGCGATCGGAATTGCAATAGAATTGCAATATTCTTGATTTCAGTTTAGTCAGTCATTAGAAGTTCGTCCCAACTCCATTTTTTTTCTGACTACATCACTGCTTGGAGGTCGCCAGCGGCAGACCCACGTTATGCCCAACAGAGCTTAGCCCACATTCAAAATTTGAAATTCAAAGGGAATTATACCTTTTTACTGTAGCTGTATAAGTCCTCTTAGGGGGCTCTCACTCAACTTTGGGCTTGGGTCCGCACCTGAGGCCAGTCTCAATGGAGAGGGTCATGAACATTAAATAGCATGTCACATCATAAAATTTATAAGCAGAGATAAGGGAGAGTGTAATGAGATGTGAGAGAAGGGTCATCACCATGACCCTCTACTGTCACAGTTCTCAAGTTTTTAGTCTTGGTAACTGTCTGATGACTCTCCCCATTGAGACTGGCCTAAGGCCGCATTGGGGAGGATGGGCCCCACGCTTGGAAGCCGTGACGACGGAGGAGAGGATGGAGCAAGCAACAGACGGAGAGTTTGAGGAAGGTGATGGTTGATTTAGTGATTGTGATAGACACCTTGTTCGTCTGGCTTATCAGCCACCAACTAGCAATACTTTTCTTTCAGAACAAATCCATCAGCCACCAGCGACCGACGGTGAGAAGTGTTTGTGCGGTAGCGTTTTTGTTACCGACTGACGAGAATCGGATCTAATTGGTATAGGTGGGCCATGCCCCTTTAGAGATTGGGATAGGGGTGACACGTTGTGGATAATCTTAGAGCATGCAGAATATGCTGTGTTACTAAACTGATGGACTTTTTGCGTGGCTGCCGTGCACGGACAACTTTGAGTTTTCCGTGTAACGAGAGAATACAGAGAGCGAAGATTGTAGGATGATCGCCTAAACCTGCTAGAACTAGGAAAAAAATATACCCTAGTTGGAATAATGGGCTTCAAAAGGTCGGAGCATAAGCACTTTTTATCTCTACTTATTTGTATTCCACGAGCGCGAAAAGGATGGTTTTACAACTTACAATGCGCGTTGTTATCAAGGATAGATCCAGTCAAATATCGACATCTCGGTGGCAAGTGCCTACTAATGAATGATGGAGTGTAGTCTTTTTTTTTCAAATAAAATTGTAAAAGTTTAGTTCAATTAGAGCAGACGGAATGAAAGAAATCACAACAATTTCTATAGTAGAGGATATTGCATCAACAAAAACTACGTCTCTAGATACAAAATTTATTTACCAAACTACCTGTTGAATGATGATCCAAATTCATGTGCACAAGATAAAGGTCAACTTCTGACGGAGCGAAGTGGAGGCCCGTGTAAAGCTAAAGGCTAGGGCCGGAGCGGAGCGGAGTCATATAATCCCATTAGGGTTTTCCATTGAAGATGATTCATTCTACTTCTTGTAAGCCACCGCCGTTGGCGTTTGTAACCGGACTGCGATCATAGTGAAGTGCTTGTTGGCTGGTGCCCGTGGTTTTTCCCTCTCGTGTTGAGGGAGTTTTCCACGTTAAATCTCGTGTCTCCTTGCGATTTGATCTCTTTACTTCTCGTCGTTTTGCGCCATCGTTTATAACAAGTGGTACCAGGAGCCTGTTCCAGACTAGGGTTTCTTGATGTCGTCGACGATGAAGTTCGATCTACCACTGTTGGATTATAAGACGAGGTTCTCGCTGTGGCAAGTGAAGATGCGGGTTGTTCTGGCGCAAACCCATGATCTTGATGAGGCGCTGGAAAAGTTCGGGGGCAAGGCGTCCAAAGATTGGACCGAAGAGGAGAAGCGCAAGGATCGTAAGACTCTGTCTTTAATTCAACTTCATCTATCTAATGATATACTGTCAGGGGGTGAGATCTGGACAGATCCGCAAGGGGGTGACCCAAGCGGTTGTAGGTTAATTGGAGGGGATCAAGAACTAAGAGCGTAGGTGGTAGTTCACGTGTGGAACTCTGAACACAGCAAGAATGGCGATGAACACGGGATTTAGACTGGTTCGGGCCTCCGGAGAGTGAAACCCTACGTCCAGTATGGGGTGGAATTATGCGTCGAAGGAAAGTCCCCTCGAATGGAGCTCCAGGCCGCCTTTTATGGTCAACGGGCTAGGGCTTCCATTCGAGGTCGGTGGACCCTCATCGGGGTTGGTTACAAATCGGGAAGGCCATCTGCCTTGATTACAGGGTGAAATCCCGCGATCTGCGGACCTACTGTCGGTGCCAAGCCGCGATCTAGCAGCTCGCCTTGTGCTCCAAGCCCGGCGGATCCTCCGGGATCCGGATAAGGTCTTCCGGAGTCTTCCAAGGTCGTCGGGGTTATGGATAAGGACTTCGGGCCCACTTGGAGGTCGGCGAGGCTTCTGGCAGGTCGGGTCCACTTGACAGGGAGCTCTGGGACCCTGGTCGGTGGGGACCCATGGGTACCCATGTCTCTCAAGCCCCCGATCGATGTGTAGGTGTAGCGGCCATGATGAGGTCATGTCGAGGCGAGGCGAAGTCATGACGTCGTCAAAGTCGCGTAGGGTGCACGGTGATCCAAAGAAGAAAGAAAACCCCTTCAGCGCGCACGAAGTCAAACACCGAGCTCCTGGAACGCAGGTCCAGAAGGTCAGAGTGAAGGCAAGGCGATGTCTTTGAAGAACCGCCGACCGGACCTGAATCAGGCAATCATGAAGAGATCATCGTGACCTCGAAGAAGGTCTCTCTGCCGACCGAAGGTAGGTCGAGCGAGGAAGTGGTGGAAGCGGGCTTCCAGTAGGTCGTCGCGACATAGAAGATGAGGGCATCGTAAGACGCACTCGTGGAGTAGCCCCCGAGCAGTAAGGTGACCAGAATGATCGGGTTGATGCTCGAGAAGTAAAAAGAATGAAGAACCTACGGCCTTCTACTCCCCTCCAGATGCTCCGACAATCAGATCGTGACAAAACACCCGGAATCTTTGGAGAAAAGCACTAGACACCAGTGGTTGTCGTATCTTGCGTCCCAGAAGCACTGTACGGTCACGGGACCTGCCTCCGCGCAGAGCTGCAGTTGCTGCCCACAAAAGACAAGAGCTGTCATGATGATGCCAGGTTGGGGACAGGCGCACCAATGCTTCCCACGGGCGAACAGGGACCTCGTGCCTCACGTGGTAACAGTGGCTGGATAAGGACGCCACGCTAGCTGAGTTGTAGATAGGATCCAAGGCCATGCTCCGTGGCTATAAATAAGTGACCATGCCACCGAGCTCGTCACTTGAGTCAACCCAGAAAACCATGGCGAAGCTGCGTAGTAATTTTGCGGTGCCCTGGTCTTGTATTCGTCCACCAGAGCGTAGCGCTAGGTTATCAACATCCGGAGCTAGAAGAATGCTTGAGAAGTTAGGGGAACTCCATCAGCCACTTCACCCGCGCCCAGCGAGGAATCCAGGCGCAGCATCGGGCAGTACATGCCTTGACAGGCCTTGTCAACGGAGGCCCGAGATGATGCTGGAGGTCACCATGCTGCATCGGGGAAGGCCCGAGGCGACGCTGGCTCAATTTGGAATCTTGTGGGGGAACCCAGACGTAAGTGTGGGTGCCACAGGAAACCTTCTGGGGCTAGAGTAGAGGTGGCTGTGTGGCAGCCGCGACCTCGGCGGCGGTGGAGGTCTCCAAATAGGTCCTGAAGCTAGAAGAAAGATTGTGACGCGCTTCATCAGTCTAGGTTGCGTCATAGACACCATAGAAGGTAGATTGGGACTTTTAATATGTTTGTATCTTGTAATTGGCCCTGGGCCATAGTCCTTTGTAGCTTACGAAGCTTTTAAACACGTGTTTGCATGGCAAATGATGAGTCTTGAGTGTTGTGTAGAGGCGCCTGGGCAGCAATGGCGTGGCCAAGGTTCCAGTGGGGCTGTGAAAGCACACCGACCTTCAGAAGGCCATAGAAATCGACAAAAGAACCCGTGCCGACCTGAGTCAACACGGCCGTTGTGTAGTGACACAACGCAGGGAGTCAACCTGAGGGATGTAGGTTGTTGTCGACCTAGAAGGCAGCGGGGCCTCAGCAAGGAGCTGTAATTAAGACCAGGAGGTCACCAACGGGCAGTAGAGCCTTGAAGCACGGGGCCGTTGGTAGTATTAACCGCTGTAGGTCGAGGTGACCTAGAAGGCATATAGGCAGCTGGGCCTAGGAGACGTGGTGTGAACCCGCCGTTTGTAGGCCGAGGCGACATAGGAAGCTGTCGAGCTCTTGACCACCTCGAGGAGGCGGTGGAGCTGGTCCATAGGTCGTCTATGGGATGAAGCAACCTTGACCTTAGCATCAGAGGTATCATATTTGGGGGGCTTATTTGTGGGGCATAACGAGTCCACGGCCGTCGGGGTGTTGACCAAAAACCGACGGACGCAGATTCTCGTACGGAACTAGCCGTTACTGCCTTTTTTTCGTTAGGCCGAAAGAGCCGTTGGGGGATAGATCTGCGGGGCACAGATCCATTGGGTCACCGCGTAATCCACTGGAGAGACGTTGGGCGCAGCGGCCCATAGCACCGCTGGGGGCCCAACTATAAAGGACCGATCCACAAGCTGGGTACCTCCACTTGCTTTCACTTCTGCTCCGCACTTAGGGTTACGCCGCCGCTCGATTGCTCCAGCAGAATCCACAGCGCCGTTGTGCTTAGGTCCGCCGCGCCTCGCACCCACGCATGCGCACGAAGGCACTTCTAGTGTTTAGAGCCAAATCCACCGGAGTAGAGGAGGAGGAGATGGAGCCCGCGCTTGCACCGGCGCCGGAGACCATCTGGGAGCCGTCTGTGGTGATGGAGGAGCAGATCCAGGCCTTGGCGACCCGCGGGTTGCTAAGGCCCAAGGCGGATGTGGCTTGGAGGTCAGCGGCGGGCGAGGAGTTCCCCACCGAGGGGACCGGGGAGACTGTCGTCTTCCTGGTGCAGGTCGAGCGCGGGTTCGGGGTCCCAGCCGGCGACTTCCTCCGCGGACTCCTGTACTTCTACAAGATCGAGCTGGTACATCTCGTCCCCAACGCCATCACCATCATTTCTTCCTTCATCCATCTCTGCGAGGCCTACCTCAGGATACCGCTGCACTTCCATTTGTGGTGGCATTTCTTCAAGATGAAGATGGGCAAGTCCGACGTCGTGGGGAGCGTCGGGTTCATGCTGCGCCGGTATATGAAGCCGGAGTACATCGACCTGGTGCTGCCCGACAACACCACGGGCTGGAAGCAGGGGTGGTTCTACCTCGACAACCCAGCACCGGCGCTCCCCACCAGGTCCGGGCACGCTCCCGTGCCGTTCCCGGAGTGGACCAATCAGCTTACGTAAACGGAGTGGACCCAGACTGACGAGTTGCGGCCGCTACTAGAGGACCTTGAGAGGCTGAAGACGGAGGGGCTGACCAGCGGCGTTGTGGCGATTAGCTTCAGCCGGCGGTTGCTGCAGCCCATCCAGGACCGGGTACACCCGACCTACGAGTACTGGGGGGCAATCTGACCCCACTCGGGTCATCCGGCGCAAGGTGTCCAAGGAGGAGATGGTAGCGCGGGTGAAGAGCATCTTCGCCGGACGCATCCGCAACCGGACGTGCCCCAAGGCGCTCAGCGTGTACCGGCCCACCGAC
Organism: Cenchrus fungigraminus; assembly: GCA_036936925.1. Classification (NCBI taxonomy): domain Eukaryota; kingdom Viridiplantae; phylum Streptophyta; class Magnoliopsida; order Poales; family Poaceae; genus Cenchrus; species Cenchrus fungigraminus. Next base: position 83,729,730 of record CM072772.1, read on the forward strand.
GCTGTAAGTCTCCAACCTTGATTCTTTACTATCTGATTACTTGGACAATTTTGACGTAGGTGTTCTCCTTTTTAGTTTCGTGAAGGAATGTACTGATGCCCGGCACCATTGCGCAATGAAGAGGACCGAAGCTTCAAGGTCCGTGCTGCGGGGGATGTGCAAACCCCTCCGCAGCAATGTATCGAAGAGTACGTCTCCGATTCGTCGGTGGGGAGTGATGATGAAGGTTCCACCGCGAGGAGGTCGCCGCCAAAGGTCGCCGCGCGCACCACCGCGGCGCACGCGGCAGACTGCGGGCAAGATGTCCGCGTCCCGAGCCGCGGCAACGGTCACCGCTACCCAAACGGCGGAGTCGAAGAAGAAGAAGAGGAAGAGGGCGGCCCCAGCTGTATCAGTAGACACGACGACGGCCAGCACTGATGTCGAGACCATCGACATTGACGATGAAGACGACGCCAAGTCGCCTGATGCGTCGACCGGGCTGGCGACACAGACACCCTGCAAGGTCGCGGGAGGAGAGGAGCGCTCGAGGTCGGGTGCGGACGTCCCGGGCGACGCAGGGTCGCAGAAGAGGGCGAAGAAGGCCCCGCCTAAGCCCATCAAGCCTAGGCTAAGGTCTGCGAGCAAGTGAGTCACGGAACCTATGCCCGTTTGTGCTTGTAGCGTCAGATTCTCTGCTGTTCTTGTTGTTCAAGGTCGTTGTTTGTGCACAGGGTGACCCTGGCGACGTCGGAGAGCGCCAAGAATGCCTCGGGTCAGGAGGCGTTCGGGCATAAGGGCAAGGAGGCGCCGGTGGAACAGTTGCCGGTGGCCTCAGCTGCGGATGTCTCGAGCCAGGCCCTTGGAGCTGGAGCGACGGCCCGGCCTCGAGGGGGACAACGACAGGTGCTTGTACGTCGAGACCCCGTAGGAGAACGACGTCATCGCCGACCGCCACGACGTTGACGACTTCAAGGAAGCATCGCGGACGATCGCGCGAACGCTCTCGGTAAGAGCTTGGCACTGTTGCTGTGATTTTTTGATGTCTACTTTGATTATTTTCGAGGCCTTGATGTGAGGTGCATCTTCTTCTGTCTCAGTCGCTTGCGGAGAGGGCGCAGGCTCGGGCGGCCTTGGTGAGGGATGCCGCCAATGCCCACGCGGAGGCGGCCGCTGCTCGTGAGGCTTCGTTGCAGGCCAAGATTGAAGCCGCGCAGGAAGTCAAGTGCGTGAAGGACGCCCTGGCCCGTCAGGCAGAGAAGGAGGTGAACTCCTTAAAGAAGAAGCTGGAGGCTACCCAGCAGAAGGCAAAGGATGCCGCGGACGACCTCCAGGCCGTTGTTGATGGTACTCTCGTTTGGTCACTGGGTGTTGTCTTCTTGTCTCCTTAGGTCTTTTCTTAATTTCAACCTTTCATGTGTCCAGGCGCCAAAGAGACAGAGGACGCCCTGAAGAAGGAGCTTGCGGAGACCAAGGACCAAGTGAAGGTCCTCAAGGAGAAGACCGCAGAGGTCCAGAAAGGTGAGCGACCCTTTCTTCCTAAGGTCTTTGTTCGTCGTTGCACCGAGGATGTATGTGAACCTTCTCTCGTTTATGCAGGTCTGGAGAAGCAGCTCACCGACCTCAGGGAGGCCGCCCAGTACTTGATGGACATCTACGTCCCTCAGGAGGAGGAGGCGGAGCCGAAGGAGCTGGTTGACCGCCTGGACGAGGCTGAAGGTCGGATGAAGACCTTGCTGCTGGACACCAGCAAGCTCGCTGCGGCCGCGGCGTTGGCGACGGTGAAGTACCACAAGCCATCGTTCGACCTGCAGAAGGTCGCGGAGGACGTCGACTTGTCCGAGCTGGTGAACAGTGAAGACATCCAGGCTGCCGCGGAGGAGGTCATCAAGAAGTTCGACCTCTGAAAGTCAATGTTTAAGCTGTATCAGAGTGTAGATGCAGGTTTAGGCCTGGGGCCTATTAATGTAAAAAGGACTTTTGCTGTAATAAAGACATGCAACTTTAATTAAAGTGCGCAGCCCACTTGAATAGCGAAAACGCTCGTTATGTAAGCTCAAGAGTAACGAGATTGCGAAGTATGCCCTCCGCTAACCCAACTCAGTGGAGGAACGGCTTACCGACTGCACAGCTCAGCGTGGAGGCTTAGGTACAGCCGGCGCGCGGAGGGGGGTCTTGGACCCTAGGCCTCACAACCGCGTGACTTAGGAACATGCACAAAGAGAGTAAGGGCTACGCAGAGGGACGACACGCGAAAACATAAAACATAAGAAACCCCTTCAGGTCGCGAGACCCATAGGTTGGCGAAGCCAAGCCCCCGAGCGCGTCGGGCCAAACTTAGACCAAGCCCCCGAGCGTTTCGGGGGGAAGGGTAAACAGAACAGAAAGTAAAAGGGAGACCTAGATGCAGGTCAACAGAAGAGCTGCCGAGGGGAATCTCATTTTTATTAACTGGAAATTACAAAGGGGGAGAGTACATTGCTTTTATTTTGGTATAGATCTTCTAAGGGTAGAAGCGACGTAAGTGCTCGATGTTCCAGATGTTCGGGACGCCCTGGCCATTGGCCCACTGGAGGCGATAGGTCGCCGGTCCAATGACCTCCTTCACGATAAAGGGACCTTCCCAAGGTGCGGAGAGCTTGTGCATGCCCTTGGTGTCTTGGATGCGTCGCAGGACTAGGTCGCCGACGTTGAAGGATCGTTCCCGCTCGTTGCGGTCATGGTAGCGACGTATCTACTGCTCGTGACGGGTATGCCGCATCAGCGTGGCTACGCAGTGCTCTTCAATGCTGTCGAGGTCGACCTTGCGTGTCTCTTCTACCGCGCCCTCTTCGTAATGCTAGATGCGGGCGGGGGGGGGGGGCGCCGAAGGCAAGGTCCGTCGGAAGGATGGCCTCTGACCCGTAGACTAGGAAGAACGGTGAATATCTTGTAGCTGAGCTGACCTGGGTCCGGAGACCCCAGATCACATGCGGCAGCTCTGCTAGCCATCTGGTGGCGTATGGGGAAGCGTCGTCGAAGATTCGGTCCTTGACGCCCCGGAGGACCATGCCATTAGCACGCTTGACCTAGCCATTGCAGTGGGGGTGCGCCACCGAGGAGTAATAAATGTCGATGAGGTTATCTTGGCAGAAGTCCCAAAAGTCGGTTCCTGTGAAGGCCGAGCCGAGGTCGGTGACGATCCTGTTGGGGACCCCGTAGCAGTTAGTGATATCTTCGATGAACTTTGCCGCCTCCTTCGACATGACACTGGCGACGGCCCGAACTTCGATCCATTTGGTGAATTTGTCCACCGCCACGAGGATATGCTTGTAGCTGCCAGGGGCGGTTCTGAAGGGTCCTACCGAGTCCAGACCCCATATAGTGATGGGCCAGGATGGGGGATTGTCCTCAGGGCCTGAGCTGGGACGTGCTGCTACTTGGCGAAGAACTGGCACCCTTTGCATCGCCGGACTAGGTCCTGCGCGTCAGCCATGGTAGTAGGCCAGTAGAATCCCGATCTAAAAGCCTTTCCCACCAGGTTAGCGGAGGCCGTGTGGTTGCCGCATTCACCACTGTGGATCTCTTGCAAGAGCTTGAGGTCCTCAGACCTTAGGATGCACTTCATCAGCATGCCATTGGAGGCAAACCTCCGGTAAAGCTCTGTGCCAATGACGACGTAATTGGCACTACGCCTCGTGACCTTCTCACGCTCGGCCTTGTCTTCAGGGACCCAATGCTCCAGGATGTAGGCGATGATGTCGAGGCGCCAGTCGTCTTCGGCCTCAGTCATGAGGACGTCGCGGCTGCCTGGTGGGGTACGTCGTCGGGCAGCGGATCTGGTCGCTGAGGAGCTTGATGGAAGGCTTGCGTAGGTCTTGGACGAATACGCCGGCCGGGACCAGCGCGCGCTTGGAGCCCAGCTTGGAGAGGACGTCTGCCGCTGCGTTGTTGTCTCGGCAAACGTGGTGAAATTCCAGACCTTCAAAGTGAGCTTCGAGCTTCCGAACCTCAACACAGTAGGCATCCATCGTGTCCTTCTTGATGTCGCACGTCTTATTGACTTGGTCGATGATGACCTTGGAGTCACCGTAGGCTATGAGCCGCTTAATCCCTAAGGAGACAGCGATACGCAGTCCATGAATCAGGCCTCGTACTTGGCACTGTTGTTGGATGCCTTGTAGTGGATCTGCAGGACGTACTTCAGGTGGTCGCCTTGGGGGGAGATGAAGAGTACACCTGCTCCCGCTCCTTCGAGGTTCAGGGAACCGTCGAAGTACATCTTCCAATGCTCAGGTTTTTCCGCTGGCGGAGGTTGTTGGGTCTTTGTCCACTCAGAGACAAAGTCCGCAATGATCTGTGACTTGATGGCCTGTCGTGGACAGAACTCAAGTTCGAACTCGCCTAGTTCGATCGACCATTTGATGATGCGCCCTGTGGTGTCGCGGCTACGCAGAATCTCTCCCAGGGGGAAGCTCGAGATGACCTTGATATTGTGCGCCTGGAAGTAGTGTCGGAGCTTGAGCGAGGTGACGAGGAGGGCGTACAACATTTTCTGAGGTTGTGAATATCTAACCTTGCTACCAGAGAGGACCTCGCTGACGTAGTAGATGGGTCGCTGGACAGGGTAGGGTTGGCCTTCTTCAGGTTGTTCCGCCACCAAGACCGCGCTGACCACCTGGGTGGACGCGGAGATGTAGAGCAGCAAGGTCTCTTTTGGCACCGGGGGCACCATGACTGGGGCCGTCGTGAGGAAGGTCTTCAGCTCTTCCAGGGCCTGATCAGCCTCGTCCGTCCACATGAACTTGTCTGACTTTTTCAGCAGCTTGAAGAAGGGCAGCCTTTCTCTCCCAGCTTGCTGATGAAGCGGCCTAGGGCAGCCATCATGCCTGTGAGCTTCATGACGTCTTTCTTCCGGGTAGGTCTCTTCATCTTGCGGATGGCGTCGACCTTGGTGGGATTCGCCTCGATGCCGCCGTGGCTGACCATGAAGCCTAGGAGTTTGCCAGATGGTACACCGAAGACGCACTTCTCTGGATTGAGCTTCCAGCGGTAGCGTCGGAGGTTGGCGAAGGTTTGGTTAAGGTCGGCGATGAGGTTGTCCTCCACTGTGGTCTTGACAACTACGTCGTCGATGTAGGCTTCAACATTGTCGCCGATCTGAGACTCCAAGCACTTCTGGATGGCCTTCTGGTGGGTCGCACCAGCGTTCTTAAGGCCGAACGTCATGGCTGTGTAGCAGTAGATGTCGTGCGGCGTTATGAACGCCGTTTTGTCTTGGTCAGAGACCTTCAGGGCTATCTGGTGATACCCTGAGTAGCAGTCGAGGAAGCATATCAGGACACTTCCGGCCGTGGAGTCCACGACCTTATCGATGTGCGGAAGAGGGAAGGGTCCTTTAGGGCAGTGCTTGTTGAGATCGGTGTAGTCGATACACATTCTCCATTGACCGGTTTTCTTGGGTACAAGCACTGGGTTGGCGAGCCAAACCGGGTTTTTACATTCACGAATGAATCCGGCAGCTAGGAGCTTTATTATCTCTACCCTAATGACCTCCTTGCGATCCTTCGTAAAGCGGCGCAGCTTCTGCTTGACAGGCTTGGTCATCTTGCTTACATCCAAGGAGTGCTTAGCCAGCTCCCTGGGAACACCCGGCATATCCGATGGGGTCCATGCGAATATGTCCGCGTTATCCCAGAGGAAACTGGTGAGTGCGAGTTCCTATTTCTCCCCGAGGTTGTCACTGATGACCACCGTCTTCTCTAGGTTGGGCAGGCCGAGGCGGACCCTCTTCGTTGACGGCGTGGCGTCCAGGGCGGTGTCGGTGCGTTGCTGCTCTGGGACTGTTAGGTCTCTCGGAGCGACCTTCGCAGCCTCAGCGACCAGGACGACCGAGGCGTCGATGCAGGCGTTCGTCGTGGCGATGTCGAGGGCCTCGTTGTCGCACTTGAAGGAGACTATGAGGTCACCGTAGACAGAGAGGACCCCGTTCGGAGCCGGCATCTTCAACACCAAGTAGGTGTAGTGCGGGATGGCCATGAACCTGGCCATCATCGGGCGACCTAGGATGGTGTGGTAGGAGGACTTGAAGTCAGCGACCTCAAAGCTGAGGTATTCCGTGCGGAAGTTGTCCTCTGTGCCGAAGGTCATAGGAAGGGAGACCCGACCCAGGGGGTAGGCCGCCTTGCCGGGGACGATGCTGAAGAAAGGCTCGTTGCACGCTGTCAGCTTCTTGAAGTCGAAGTCCATCTTCTTCAAGGTCTCAACGAAGATGATGTTGAGCCCGCTCCCTCCATCGATGAGGGTCTGGGGAAGCAGGGCTCCCTCCACTATAGGCTCGACGACGAGTGGGTAGGACCCAAGGTCTGGGATATGGACCCAGTGATCAGCTCTGGAGAACGTGATCGGTTGCTCAGACCAATGCAGAGGCTGCGCCGGTTGGGTATGGATGAGGTGGATCTCGCGCTTGTCCTTGCGGTAGCGCCTCCTGCTCACGTGGGATTTGAGGCCTCCGACGATCATGTTGATCGATCGCTTGGCCTGCTGGAAGGGGCCGTTGGGGTTGCCCGTCTTCGGTGGAGGACGCAAGTCGCGCTCGTCGCGGTGAGCCTCTGGTTGCGGCTCGTCGCAGTGGTTGTCATCGCCGCGGCCGCGTCGGTCGTCACGGCGGTTGTTGTTGTAGCGACGTGAAGATGACTGATCATCGTCGCCTCTATGTCACTTGGGGTCTTCAGGGGTACGGAATGACCTCTTGAACTGCGAGCACTCGCGGACGGTGTGGGTGGCCCCCTCGTGGAACCCGCAGGGGCTATCGAGCGCTGCGTTGAATTCGTTGATGTTGAACGTCGAAGGTCGACGTGCCTCCGCCGCAAGCACCTCTGAAGGTCGCTTGCGTAGCTTGGAGCTCGAGTCTCCAGTGGTGCCGGAAGTGCCCGCGTCACGCTTGGCGTCGTAGTCAAACTGGTTGACCAACGCCTCATCGGTGTCGATGAGCTTGTTGACGACCTCCATGTGGGCCGCGACGGTGGTGGCCCTTGACTCGTGGATCTTCTCAAAGATCTTGCGATCCCTGACGCCCTTCTTGTAGCTGTCGACAACCTGGTCGTCTCTAACACCGACGCAGGTGTTGCGATTCTCGAAGAACCGGTTGGTGTAGTCACGGAGCTGCTCATTGGGCTTCATGGTGACCCTCCCGAGGTTGAAGGTGTTCCCAGGGCGATTATAGGTCGCCTGGAAGTTGGACGTAAAGGCCTGGGACAGGTCGGCCCAGGAGGTGATGCTGCCGGCCGGGAGGTTGTTGAGCCAGAGTGACGGCGCGTCACCCATCACCAGCGGGAAGTACGCCGCCATGTGGTCGAAGTTGCCGCCGGCCGCCTTGACGGCGACGTAGTAGGTCGACAGCCAGATGTTAGGGTCGGAGCGGCCGTCGTACTTCTGGATGTTAGGCTTGAAGTTGTCGGGGTAGGCCACCGACTTAAGGTGAGGAGCCAGCGCGGGGAAGGCGGTGATGGCTTTGTCGTCAGCACCATTTCCGGCTTGGGCACCGCCTCTGCTCTGCGCAGGGGCGACGATCTGGGACCGGGGTTGACGATCTGGATTCGGGGCACCCCCCTCCGGATGGCCGTAGTCCGCTTCGTACTGAGCACGACACCTATTCTCAATGTCGTGGCGGTTGCCCTCCTCGTGTTCCATGATGCGGTGGACGGCGCCAGGGGGGCGTACTTGTGGTCGTACTCCGCACAACATCGCAGCTCCCGCTCTTCGCGCTCACGATGGCGCTGGTCGATGTAGCCGCGGGCATCGCGGGCATGCCTGTTCTTGTCGAGGTTGGCGCGGAGGTCGCCGTCTATGGCACCATTCGCCCGAGGTTGATTGGGATTATTTTGGTCGACCTCCTCCTGGATGGTAGGGAGGTTGCTGCGCGTAGGTCGATTGGATCGACTGCGCGAATGGCGGCTTGACGAAGATGCGGCGGACTTGGCTGCCGTGCTCTTCTCCTCCACCAGGGCCGTGGTGACCCGAAGGTAAGCCATGGCTGCTTCCACCTCGAGCGTAGGGTCGGCTTGCTGAAGGAGTGCCATGGCAGCACCCAGGTTGGCCTGGGGGCTGTTGAACGTCGGTAGCCCTGCCTTCTCGAACTCGAGACGAAGGTCTCGAGCGCAGGGAGGAACCGCGCAGCGTTGCTCTTCCGCACGTCGCTGGGCGCGGTTGGCGTTCCGCTGGATCTGCCGCGCCTCCTCGGAATCCGTCGTGCCGTGACGTGGTGGTTCATTCTCGGAAACCACCAAGACCTAACGAAAGATGGAACCCGAGTCGTTGGGGGAGACGTGGACCCGGACCTTCTGAAACTCGCCGCCATCCGGAGATGCGGGAGTTCGCGTGGCACGGGCAGGCCTCTCTTGGTCAATCTTCTTCCACAGACGGCAACCGCGGAGAGTATGTCGTGCACCCTTGTGGTAGGTGCACGGTACGTCGAGCGGGTCGCGGCGTGCGCGGAGCTCGGGCCTTAGGTCGTCAGAGGGCCGCCGCCACCCAGTTTGGATCTGGGAGGACTTGATCGCCTGGCGAGCGTAGACGTCGCTAGGTGGTCGCAGACCGAAGAGGAAGGCCCCAGGGGGCGGCGCCGCCCGCGTTGAGCGTTGGGCTCTTTCGTAGATCTGGAGGGTGTCCTCCATCATGCTGGACCGGGTGGGTGGGTGGGTGGTCCTCCATCATGACGCGCTCCATTCCCTGAATGATGTCATAGGGTTTGGGTGGGTGGGTCTCCGATGTTGGACCGGAAACGGGTGTGGCGACGGATGCCATTGCGATCTGCGCAGCGGTCACCGGAGAGGTCGTGGCGGCCGAAACGGTCGAGGTCACCGTGTAGGAGCCGAAGCAGATCTCCACAGGGTTGGCGAGGATGGCCGCCATGCTAGCCGGGAAGACGACACCAGATCGGGCCACCATGCTGCATAGCGAGTTCCCGATCACCCCTACCTAGCACACCAACTGTCAGGGGGTGAGACCTGGACAGATCCGCAAGGGGGTGACCCAAGCGGTTGTAGGTTAATTGGAGGGGATCAGGAACTAAGAGCGTTGGTGGTAGTTCATGTGTGGAACTCGGAACACAGCAAGAATGGAGTGAAACCCTACGTCCAGTATGAGGTGGAATTATGCATCGAGGGGAAGTCCCCTCTAATGGAGCTCCAGGCCGCCTTATATGGTCAACGGGCTAGGGCTTTCATTCGAGGTCGGTGGACCCTCATCGGGGTCGGTTACAAATCAGGAAGGCCATCTGCCTTGATTACAGGGTGAAATCCCACGATCTGTGGACCTACTAGCGGCGCCAAGCTGCGATCTAGCAGCTTGCCTTGTGCTCCAAGCCCGGCGGATCCTCCGGCATCCGGATAAGGTCTTCCGGAGTCTTCGAAGGTCGCCGGGGTTATTGATAAGGTCTTAGGGCCCACTTGCAGGTCGGCGAGGCTTCTGGCAGGTCGGGTCCACTTGATAGGGAGCTCTGGGACCCTGGTCGGTGGGGACCCATGGGTACCCATGTCTCTCATATACTGCAAGAATGTCTGCAGGAAGAAACAGCTGCAACACTCTGGTTGAAACTGGAAATGATCTGTATGTCAAATGATCTAACCAGTAAGATGCATATGAATATGGAGTTGTTCACGCTTAAGATGGAGGGGGGTGGTTCGGTGTTAAGCCACATATCTGTTTTCAAGGAAATTGTTGCCGACCTAGTGTCGATGATGGCACTACGTGAAAAACTCACTTTGGTAACGGGCATAGATTGCCTTTAGTAACGGGCAAAGTGCCCGTTACCCATAAAGTGTTACAAATGAGCCAAGAAAGGTAACGGGTAGATGCCCGTTACTGATAACACATATTCGTAACGGGCATCAAACAACGACCGTTACCACAACTAGCCACCGGTCACGTGAAATGGCTGTTTCTCTCGGCCCACAGGGAACTTTGGTAACGGGCACCAAAACAAAGCTCGTTACAGTAGCTCAACATCGGAGACGCGTGCTGTGTACCTGCATCTCCTCTATCTAGACGAAATGAGACGCGTCTATTTCACGCGCGTCTCAGCACATCTAGCATTCGTAATGGGCATCAAACAACAACCGTTACCACAACTAGTCACCGGTCACATGAAATGGCTGTTTCTCTAGGCCCACAGGGAACTTTGGTAATGGGCACGAAAACAGAGCCCGTTACTGTGAACTCAACATCGGAGACGCGTGCTGTGAACCTGCATCTCCTCTGTCTCGACGAAATGAGACGCATCTATTTCCACGCGCGTCTGCTGTCTCTCGACTAAAGGAGATGCGTGCTTTCAACCCGCGTCTCCTCTTTCTCGACGAACGGGCCAGAACCTGGGGCCCACCGGTCAGTACTGGTAACGGGCTTTTACATTGCCTGTTATATTGTTGGCATGTTTGTAACGGGCTTTCCGAATGAAGCCCGTTACTCACTGATCAGTGTTTGTAATGAGGTTTAATTAACGCCCGTTACAGATAGACCACCCCTACAGTAACCTGCCTGCTTGCCGGCTGTATCCTGGAACCAGCCAGGATTTGGCAGCCATCAGGGGCTGCATCCTGCCATCCTAGAACCAGCCAGGATATGGCAGCCACCACAGTAAGGAGACATCACAAACATTCTCACATCACAGATATAGGCAAAGCAAGATCACATTTATAGACAAGCAAGATCACATTTATAGACAAGCTAGGATCACATCAAGTTTCAAGTTACTCTCATCAGGGCTTGTTTGGATGGAGTCATGAGAAAACTGCCTGAACCAGGCAGCATCTGACCCCAACCAAGCAAGCCAGGCAGGTTTCTCAGGCAACAACACCTGACTAAAGAAGACTGAATGAGTTTCAAGTTTCTGACTACAATGAACTCACGGTGCACCATTATAGAAGTTGCCCTTTCAGTCGATGGTCTCCTTAAGAATGTACTTGCACAGCATCTCCCGGACACGCTTTAGATCTTCTGTGGAAACATCTACAACAGCTTTGAAATCCTGCAAAATACAATCATTTATGAGAATACAAGTAGAAATCAGTTTCTAAAATCAGATGGAGAATATGAGCAGAGACAAGGTTGAGCATTATTATCTACTTACAGCAGCCTTCTTGATGTCAGGTATGTCATCGAGTAGTCTTAACATATGGAATGCCACATGGAATCCACACAAAGAGGACCGCCATGGCTGCTGAGCACACTGCATCGAGGTACCAAAATGACAAGTTAATGCAGTACCAAATAGGTAAGAAGGGACTATAAAAAAACCTCAGTCTTACATCGAGATTTGTTTTGTGCTTGAGTGTGGCTTTTGGCTTTTTTTCTTTCCTCGTCACTCCGTCCTGTGCATGATCACCAAAGGCCCTGCATGATCAGCAATACCGATTAGAAACACTAAGAGATTGAATTTTTGTGAACAAAACCTACAAGATACTATACCAAAGGCCCTGCATGGTCAGCAATACCGATTAGAAACACTAAGAGATTGAATTTTTGTGAACAAAACCTACAAGATACTGACCAGTCCACAACAGATTTGAGGTCTGAGAACTTTAGCGAGGGATGTTGTTTAGCAGAATCTAGATACCAAACCTCTTTGAACTTCATACAGATGATCACTATTACCCAGTGGCTAGTGTAGTAGGCACCCACCACGTAGTCGTTGTTCATTGCATTTGCGATTGCTTTGGTAACAAGGCCAGAATGCTGAGAAATATTTGTGGAACTAATAAAACCTGGATCTAAAAACCCAACACTGATCTGCATCTCTGCTGCCTTGTCCATCATTTTCCTACAAAAAATCAAATTGTTAGCATGCATGAACTTTGTGGTCAAAATTAAAGAAATATTTTTTTAGGTTTTAAGGGACTTACAATGTCCACAACCTCAAGAAGGTGACATCCAGAGAAGCCAGGGTTATAAGGTTATACACGCTACTGAATGCAATGTTTAACATTAAAGCACCACCACCACCTTTAATATAGTGTTGATCCACCTTTGCTGGAAAGGCAAGTTTATCCTTACTGTGTTCCATGATGTAAGCATGCAACCTAGCACAATTTGGTCCAGCAGTCTCTAAGTTTGCTTCTGACAACATAGGTGCACCAGACTTTTATTGTGGTCGTTCCTATTTTGTCCCAATAATACAGTTAAGAATCACATCTTTAGACAGAGGTTTCCTGGCCTGGTTCCCCTTCTGCAGTGGAGATTGCCTGGGCTCCTCCTCCTGTTGTAGAGGCTGTTGTACATGTTGCATCTGCTGCTTAGGGGGAGATTGCTTGCGCTCCTCCTGCTGCTGCTGGAGAGGCTGCTGTTTCATCTATTGCTTATCCTCATGTTGCAGCTGCTGCTTAGGCGGAGTTTGCCTGGGCTCCTCCGGCTATTGTCGATGCTCCTGCTGTGTAGTTTTGTTGATCTGCTGCTGCTACTACTGCTACTATTGAGCCTTCTCTGGCTGACACTGAGCTGTAGTACCTCCATCTGATGCTGTACCCCTGCTACCTGTTGCGGCTTCAGGGTTGGGATGTCTCATCATGGGTGGTATAAGGATCCTATCCTTTGGCCATTGGATCCTTTGAACGAGAGCCTCAGCTAGGGTTGCTATGTCACCCCCATTAATTGGTACAGGCAGAGGGTAGTGACCCGCATTGGCACACACATAAGTAGGTTGCACCACAACATACCCATCCTGCACCATACTGAATGGCAAGCCTTTTGAAATGGAAAGACTTTCGCTAGTGCAAGCTCCACATTAATCCCGGTGCCATCCAAAAGGCTGCACGCGGTTGGCTCTGTCAGCTTATCTATTGTGTCCAGCATAGGTGATCGACTATCACTGTGCACTTGATTCGCTTCGTCCTTGTTGGCATTCCAATGGTCTTGCTCTCTGCCACACGCATCGTCCTCGCTGTCATGTGCATGTTCTTCCTCGTGGTCATGCGCATGTTCTTCCTCGCTGCCATTCATGTCTTCTTCCTCACTGCTACTGACAGGCGCTGGTAATTGGGAAGGAAGAAGTACATTTTTCGGTATTTCGATGCCTGATAGTCTTAGAGCATGGACAACTGATTTAAATGTTATGTCCATCATATCATGAGCATCAGACCTCTTGTTCCTCCTCTTCTTCTTGTACATTCCAGCAAACTCTTCACCAAACCCTTTACCCCAGCCAAGTGAACTAGACACGCCTCGGACCCAACCTCGATGCTCTGGAGTCTCAAGTGCTGCGGTGAGGATATCATCCTCCCTAACCCTAGAGAAAGAACCATCGCTACCCTGAGCTGTAAGTGTTTTCACCCTATCTGCTACCCCCACCACCGCAGGGTTACTGAATGTTATGCCCCCGCTTCCTTCACTAGTATTCTTCCTCTTCTTCCCTACCCTTGCCTGCAGATAAGGTCTCGAACGTCCAAGAAATTGGTCCCAATGGTTCTGTTTTCCTTCTGCAGCTAGCTTTGCATCATCCTCCTCCCACTCTTTCCTTTTACCACGATAACCTTTTCTGCCCGTCTTGTGTGACTTATTATGCAATGCTCTCTTTTGTTTCATCTCCTGGTTCAATTGTTGAAATGAAGGAGAATTGGTTTCCTGCACAAACATGTCCCAGTCTTGTCGCTGCAAAAAGGCATGCTTCACAAAGGGAGTCTCCTCTTCGCTCACATAGTTTTTTCTTAAATGGTCCTTGAACCGCTGTTGCAAGGTTCCAATCTGTGATATAGCTGCCTTAACTGCCTTCTTGCGAACAGATTCTTCCAGATTGGCTGGGTAATCTAGCTTTTCCTCTAAAACTGTGAACAGATGTTCCTTCTCAATTGGTGAGAGATCATCAACCGCCTTGTTGATTGACACCCTCTCCCGAGCAATAAGGCCACAGACCAATACAAATCTATCCCTCGCAGCATCTGGGGTAGGCCAACAATTGGCATCAAGTCCAGTTCCAGTCAACTTGTCTTCTGGCCATTTGGTTTGTGTCCTTGACCCGCGGGATCGAGTACTACTCACAGCAGTCTGTGCTGAGTGACCCTGTGAAGAAGATTCACCGCCGATGGGTTGTGATGGTGCACTGGAGGTAGAGGAGTTTGTTGTTGTGGGAGACTGCATAGATGATATGTCAGGTTGTCAGTAGAGCAACATAAGCAAGACTGAAAATCTAAACAAAATTCTTATTAGATAAATTCGTTTTCTCTGACAGGCAAAATAGCTGATATTACACTAGAAATCATTACAAGTCGTAAATAAAATCAGCATAGACATACACAGTTCATATTTTACTTAATTAGCATACATGGATAGGTGCTAACCATTTTGACAGGGACACAACAATATGCTTATATATCAAAGCAGAGAATAAATTCCTTCAACTGCTTCCTTGTCCAACTTCAGCAACGATGGATTGTGTGTTCCATGTGTACATGCAACAAGAGGATAAAACAATCATGACATTATATATGACAGTAGTGAAACAACACTCACAACACATCATGACACCAACAATAACAATATATATGATAGTAGTGAAATAATTAACACTCACAACAAAGCATAGGACAGTCTAGTTATCACTACATTATAAACCATTGCGATGCAATTCCCACTGACATTATGTGGCCATCAGAATTAAAGTATGCTAACAGGTCCAAAACATAATTGTCGATCTGGTACATTCAAAGCAAAGCAGAATTAAAGTATGCTAACATCCTCAATGCTTTTCATGAATTTACAGTGCAAAAATTGTAGCACCAGGAACATGAAAATGAATTTCAACAGTTCATATAACTTCATCTGTTTGCAACAATTTATTCAAACAGACTTGGAGCAACAAAATCCATCCATCAAATCCACAGTCAATCAATTAAAAATGAACTATTAAGGCATGTCTCCCTAATCTACCTTGACATGAATATATAGCAGATTGGTGGGACTACATTATAAACCACTGTGATGCAATTCCCACTGAAATTATGTGGCCATCAGAATTAAATTATGCTAACAGGTCCAAAGCATAACTGTCGATCTGGTACATTCAAAGCATAGCATAATTAAAGTATGCTAACAGGTCCAAAGCATAACTGTCGATCTGGTACATTTAAAGCATAGCAGAATTAAAGTATGCATTAATCCTCAATGCTTTTCATGAATTTACAGTGCAAAAATTGTAGCACCAGGAACATGAAAATGAATTTCAACAGTTCATATAACTTCATCTGTTAGCAACAATTTATTCAAACAGACTTGGAGCAACAAAATCCATCCATCAAATCCACAGTCAATCAATTAAAAATGAACTATCAAGGCATGTCTCCCTAATCCACATTGACATGAATATATAGCAGATTTGGTGGCCGAGCAGAGAGAGGGTGTTGGGGGTACAAGCAGTACTAACCTCTGTCGCGAATGAAGTAGTTGTTCTCGTGATGGTCGGAGGGGCCGGATCCACGTCGGCTCGTGGCCTGAGGTGGCCGGCTCGTCGTCGTGGCCGGGGATGACGGATCTGCGTCAACCGTCTTTAGGTTGGCCGGGAAGCCGTCCGCACACCAGTAACCGCGTCCTCGTCACCGTCGTCACACAGGGAGCGGTGGGGCTGGAGAAGAGCAGGGCTGCGGCGGGGAGAGAGCGGCGAAGGCGAGCGGGGAGAGAGCGGCGAAGGCGAGCGGGGAGAGAGCGGCGAAGGCGAGCGGGGAGAGTGGTGGCGGTGGTGGGGAGAGAGCGGACGTTGTGGATCTGTCTAGCGAGGAGGAGAATATGTCCCCTGAGGAACTGCGCACGTAACTGTGTTTAAGGAAATTACTGGCGTGCCCTTGACGGCTCTCTGGTGGAATTGGAATTCCATGGGCATTATAGTCAATATAGGTGGGAAATTTTGAGCAACCCCCGCACGGTTTGCCTGCTGACGCTGACGCATGGGCCAGTGTCATTGGCGACGATGGTTAGTGAACCCGCATCGCCTTTGCTGGCAGTTGGGTCTGGTGGGCGGGCAGCGGTTATTCTTTTATTTTGTCTGCTGACGCTGACGCATGGGCCAGCCACTATTTTTTGAATGAAACGTGCTTCCCTAAAATATTAGAGCCCATAAAACAGCACCTAAAAAATCAGAAAAATACGAACAATTCGTATTTGGACATTTAGTATTTGAATAAAATATCAACAGTCACACTTGTGTGCCCAAGATTCTTAGAATTCGTTTTTACATCCCATGTTAATGATGTAATAATTCTAATAACATCTAGTATGCTCTAAAAAATCTACAAATGGACTTGGCAACATAATTTGGGTACCTAGACTTGTCTTCAAAATTTCAAATGGTTTCGATGAAGGAATAATATACTTGTGTACAAATATCTACATCTCTCACATAGTTTCCTAAAATGTTCTTGAACATTGAAGTTTTCCACACTTTGCAACATGTTGGAACTCATATGCATTTGAAAACTTAACAAAACCTTGTGTTCACCTTAAGATTACGAAAATGCAAAGTTTCATTACAGGAGGTGTGGAAAACAAATATTATTTATATGTTGTACTTACATAGAACAAGATAAGGCACATAAACATTGTTCAAGAAACGGAATCTACACTAAACAATGAAGTTAATGAAAACACGGTGATTTTAGAAAATTGCAGAAAAAAATAATCAAATTTGGACTAATTACGACGAAGAAATACATGTTACAAAATTTGATTGCAGATTAAAAAGAGAAATGCCGTCGGCGACGCGGGACGGATAAACTGTTCTTCATTCTCCAATAGAACAAAGGAGGAAGCAGAGGGCACCGCCGCCCGCTGCCGCCCCCGCTGTGCCCGCTTCGGCGGTTTTGACACCCAAGAGGGCATCCTAGGCCTCGTCGGTGGCAAATGAGACCACCGCAACCTTCGATTTGACTCACAAACGTGACAAATCAAATCTTGTCTATCAAAAACGATTAAAAACTGACATCCCGATAAAATCAAATCCGCGTTTAGTAATATCTAATAATTTACATTCAAGATAGATAATGTTCATTGATGCTTGCGCCTACATCCCGATGTTCATCTTGCTGACGGCGTACTCCACGGCGGCGCTGAAGTTACGTGTCCAGAGGTCGAACTCATGACGGATGCGACACTCGGCGCTGCAGTAGTGGATGATCTCTGTGGTCTTCGGCCCGTAGCGCCTACATCCCCCTGCCCAAATGCAGACGTGGGGATTCTGGACGGGCAGCAACGAAATGTCGTCGTCACCGTCACTAAGCCAGTACCACCACGCAATGTTATCGAGATCCCGTTTGACGAGGTAGCGCAGCCGCCGCAGGTTGTAGTTCTTCCACCACCCGTCAGGGGGCAACGGGCCGCCGCTAATTTCCTGGAGCAGTGCCATGGCTTCGGGGTCCGCAGGGTTGCAACGGTACTTTAGCATTGCTTAGAAGTACTTGGCACTGGAGTCTTCAGCAGCGGCATCTCTGACGAGCTTCAGACCCTTATCGGGATTCTGCCGCCTCATCAACCTCTTCATCCCCTCGAAGCATAATGCCTTCGGATGATTGGCCTCGCGGGAGCGCCGCTCAAAGCACGACCTGACGTAGCGATTCTTGCACACCTGACGAAGATCATGCAGCGACACGTGCAGTAGTACCTCATCGGAGTCGTAGATGCGCCGGAAGGTGCCGCAAATTTTCTTACGAAGGTTCAGAAAATGGATGACGGGCTCATCCTTGATGGAGTGGATGATGATCTGGGTGACAAGATCATCTAGCAGCAGCTGCATCAAGCACACCACGGCCATCAAGGAGAAGGGGAGGAAACAGAAAAGCAACGGGGTTTGGAAATTGAAAGGCGGCGAGGGTTGAAGTTGAAGGCGACGAGGGTTGAAGTTGAAGAAGGCGATGAGGCCATCTAAAATAATAAATGGAAATTGAAAAGGTGCCGTAGTTTGGCTGCTACCGCTGATGAGTGGGCCCGACATCATTGCCCCTGCCCCTTCACCTTCCCGTGTAATTGAAAGGCGACGTGTGGTTTTGGACGGTTTTGCGCCCGAAACGGAGCCTGATGCGCAATTGAGTGGCAGTAGTGGAGTAGTGGGTGGGGGTAGAGGCGCCTGACGGTTCTGCGTCTTGTCAATATAACTCCCCTGCCTTCCCCTGCTTTCCCCTGCTTCTTCCATAAGCTTATCTCGCTTCTTCTTCCTCCTCGCGATCCACCACTACAAAATCTTCGGTCACCGAGAGATCACAAAGGAGGAGATGGCGTCGAGGGGCCCGCCGCCGGTGAAGCGGGGGTGAAGGGAGGACGACGACGACAAAAGCCGCCATCGGAGGAAGTTGGAGAAGGGGAAGGAGCCGGCGACCAAGGATGCCGACGAGGAACCGTTCTTCGACGACACTAAGTTTGCCGTCGACCTGCTCAGGAGCGCGTTCAGAAAGCTTCAAGATGTTGGCGAGGCCTTCGACATCAAGGCGCCTCATGAAGTGGACAAGGACCAGAGCGTGAAGGGTCTCGCCTTCAGGATCCACGGGTTGGCTGAGAGGCTCGAGAAGCTCCCCGTGGTCAAGCGGGTTGGCCGCCACTTCGTCTTCGACGACGACGGCTCCGACGGCAGCCATGGCGGTGATGACGGCGGGACTCCGACGGCGGCGACCGACTAATTGATAGACTCATCTACCAATTAGTAATAATGTGTGTGTGTTTTTGTGTCTTCGTCAGGTTGTTGACATGAACTGCTTAGTTTGTTTGTCGATCATGAACTGCTTAGTTAATTAGTTTGGTTGTTAGATTTTGTATGTCATGAACTCGATCTAATAGACGCGAGTAGATCCATCCGTGTCTCCTTTAATATGTGTTCTGTTGTGATGAACTGGAGATCTGTTGTGATGAATTAGATCTTAGAGACAATAGATAGTCATTACCGACGTGGGTTAGCCTGCTGACGCTGACGCATGGGCCAGTGTCATTGGCGATGATGGTTAGTGAACCCGCATCGCCTTTGTTGGTAGTTGGGTCCGGGCGGGCAGGCAATGGTTATCTTTTTTATATTGGCTGCTGACGCTGACGCGTGGGCTCGTCACTATTTTTTTTGGAATGAAACTTGCTTCCCTAAAATATTAGAGCCCATAAAACAACACCTAAAAAATCATAAAAATACGAACAATTCATATTTGGACATTTAGTATTTGAATAAAATATCAACAGTCACACTTGTGTGCCCAAAATTCTTATATTTCGTTTTTACACCCCATGGTAATTATATAATAATTCTAATAACATCAAATTTTCTCTAAAAAATCTACAAATTGACTTGGCAACATAATTTGGGTACCTAAACTTGTCTTAAAAATTTCAAATGGTATCGATGAAGGAATAATATACTTATGTACAAATGTCTACATCTCTCACATAGTTTCCTAGAATGTTGCTTGAACATTGAAGTTTTCCACACTTTGCAACGTGAACTCATATGCAGTTGAAAACTTAACAAAACCTTGTGTTCACCTTAAGCTTACAAAATGCAAAGTTTTATCACTAATGGTTGTGTAAAACAAATATTATTTATATGTTGTACTGACAAAGAACAAAATAAGGCATATACACATTATTCAAGAAACAGAATGTACACTAAATAATAAAATTAATGAAAAGATGGTGATTTTAGAAAAATTTAGAAAAAAATATCAAATTTGGACTAATTACGACGAAGAAATACTTGTTACAACATTTGATTGCAGATTAAAAGGAGAAATGCGAACTGGTCTTCATTCGAATAGAACTGGGCCCCACAGTCATTAGCGACACGGGACTGATAACCCGCGTCGGCTTTGCTGCTCTTCCAAAATTTTACACAGATAATACGAGCAACATACAAAAGCTAATCCACTACTGATTTCCTATTCCAATACTCCGTTCGAACTTCACCATTTCGTAGCGGAGCCTACAGTCTTCGCTGCAAAACAGAGAAATTCCAAGCCATCCTTTATCCATGCCGCAGCAGCCGCCGTTGCCTGCGCACGGCTGATCGCCGCGCACCTACGCCGGAGGCGGCAGCGGTTCACCCCAAATGTGCCAAGTCGAGGAGTGGATCGCACGCGCGGCCTTCTCGCGCAAAGGCGGACACCCCTCGTTGCTCAGCCATCTCGACGTCGTACTGCTGCCGCCCGCGACCCGCCTCATGTACCGCTTCACGTTGTCGTCGGCGGCGGCACCGCCATAGTCCCTGTAGAGCAAGATGGCGTATAGATAGGCTGCCGCATCGTGCCGACCCTCGGTGGTGCGCCGGAGATCATTGCATCCCCTGTTTTCCATGAAGACGGCTTTGATCCCGGAGGAGAAGCAAGCCTCCGGATTCCCGAGATCGGTCAGCATAGCAAGGAAGGCTTTGTAGGCGGTAGGGTCCCACACCCAAGAAATCTCATCTCTTATCCCCTATATCGACAAACGCCGGCTGACGTTGCCGTAGCCACACACGCGGCGCATGGTCGAGCAAGTACCGCGTAGGCTGTGGAGGTCAGCCAAGGGCCGCTCCGAGGTCGCACCGACGTGCGCCGCAATCTCAATGCGGAGGTCTTGAGGGAGGTCCAGCAGTGACGACGGCTAGTGCCGCCTGCTTCTTCCCGACATGCTATTCATCTCCGGCCGGAAATGGTGACGATGAGGAGTAGGCAGTTGCTGTTTTTTTGCGGGTAGATGAAGGGGCAGGGGATCTAAATTATTTTGGAAGGAGAAGATACAGGAGATTTGTTTCCAAACACAGTTTAAGTATGCAATGGAGACGATGTTTGGTTAATCCGCGTATCCTTTAATTCTCCATTGCAGACGACGTTTGGCTAATCCGCGTACTATCCTTTAATTCTACATTGGAGATGACGTTTGGTTAATCCGCGTATCATTTAATTCTACATTGGAATCACTGCCTCTGCTCTCAGCCATTGACTGGGCAACTGTTTCCCCATTAACCGGATCTGGCATCAATTTCTTGGGAACCTTCCCGTTTCCAGTGCTCTTGATCTTATCCCTTCCTCTCTTTTTTTTGACAACCGATCTTATCCCTTCCTTGTTTTTGCTATAAAAAGGCACCGACGCCTATCGGTCCTCCTCACTTGCTTCCTTCTTCTCTAGATCTAGATCTAGCTATGGCACAAAGAATAGATCTTGTAGGGCGCAAGCTTTTGCTTTTCTCTCTTCTTCCTCCTCCTCGTTCTCTCAGTTGCTAGAAGAATTCTTGTGATATGGGTGACTAGGTTGCTCATCCTTCTACCACAGCTGCTAGAAAAATCCTTGTGATATATCAGCTGTCGGGGGAAGGTAGCCCAGAACCTCCTGGCATCAGGAAGAACAAGTCGACGGAAAGATCAGGTCTGGGGAGAGAAGCCCAGAACCATCCTGCTGTAGCTTTCTCGTCAAACTTGCGCTTCCTTTTGCTTTCCCTCCTCCAGGAGGAGGATTTTTGAAGGGATATGTTTCCACCCTCTACTGTATCTTTCTCTTGTGCTCACTTGTAAGCATGAAGAAGAAGCCAGAATTTGGAGTATATCTCGTCATGAAGAACAAGCCGACGGCGGCCTCCTTTCTCTTCACCTCCGACGATCGACCGACGGGCAGGGAAGGAGCAAGATCGAACTTTGAGCCTCAACATCACCAAGTCAGCACCCACAACTGCAGTGGTCTTCTACCTCTGGCCGGCCGGAGATTCAGCTGGAGCCAGACGCGAGTTCGAGGTTGCCGAGCTGGCCAAGATCCCGAGGCCTCCCTATCTGATGTACCAATGATGACTATAATCTGTGTGTGTAATTTTGCATCTCAAGAGACATGCTTGTGTGATTATCTGTGTGCAGTCCAATTTTTTGTATGATTTAACTACTCTCTTGCAAGCATGAAGAACAAAAGGCCGACGGAAGTATATCTCTTTTGCTTAGTTTAGATCTATGTTCCTCATCCTGGTAGTGCCTAGTGATGATGAACATAGATGGCCGCTTTGTAACCTTCTGATGTATCAATGATAACTGTAATCTGTGTGTGTGATTTTGCATCTCAAGAGACATGTTTGTGTGATTATCTGTGTGCAGTACAATTTTTTGTATGATTTACCTACTCACTTGCAAGCATGAAGAAGAACAAGCCGACAGAGGCTGGCTAATCCGCGTCTCTTTTGATGTAATCTGTGTGTGTGATTTCGCATCTCTTGCCCATAACAAAGGCGACGCGGGTTGGTTAATCCTCGTCTCTTGCCCATAACAAAGGCGACGCGGGTTGGCTAATCCTCGTCTCTTTTATATTAACGCCCGTTACTGAACTGAAGCAGCCTGCAACATACTTACTGAACTGAAGCAGAATATAAACATATTATATATAGTATCTTAGGCAGAATATATTACAAAAAGGATTCAAATTCTACCACATCCTATATATTACAAAAAGGATTCAAATTCCACCAATACATCACATCCTTTATATTACAAAACAGATTCCATTTCCACCAATAGACATATCCTGCATTACAAAAAGGATTCAGTAGAAATCAGGCTTGCTTTTTCTTCCTTGGTTTCTGCATATGGATTTTTTCACTATGGTTGCTTTGCAAGTACGGTGTTTTGTTAGTTCCCAAGAGTCAGGGCTTGTATGAAGTGTCAAAGGATGGAATTTCGTCAAACTGGTTGTATTCCTCCTCCTCAACAACATTTTCAACCCCAACAATCCATTTTTTCCAAGCGTAACCACAGACCAGTTCTTCTTTGCAAGGTCAGGTACATAGAACACTTGCTCAACATCGTTGGCGAAGACAAACGGTTCGTTTTTGTAACCAAAGACCCGGAGATCAACACTAACATAACCATATTTGTCCTTGCTCACAGCTCTCTTCCCATTGGTGACCCATCTACACCGAAACAAGGCTACCTTCAATCCTACATAATCAAGCTCCCATATCTCCTCCATTTAACCATAATATGTGTCTGTCTCCATGTCATCATCATCATGACTGTCGTTGACGACGGCCCGTACACGCACACCACTATTTTGATGGACGCTCTTTTTATCCTGGGCCTTGGTGTAGAACGTGTATCCATTGATATCCATTGCTTGGTATCTTGTAACAGTGAACAATGGCCCCGCTGCTAGATTCCTTATCTCGTCCGTTATTACAGCATTGCTGCATGTCTCGACATAATCTCAGAGCCACCTGCTGAAACCTTGCATGTGCATCTTTGCAAGCCAAGCCCTACCACGGTCAGGGTTGTCTTCACGTAGTTGTCGCTCGTGCTCATTGGCAAATGGTGTAATTAGGTGCAGCTGTTGTATCATGGTGAAATGAGCCTTTTGGAAGGCATCTGGTTCCGGAGTGACTGACTTTTCCCCAGGGTCCCAACACCTGAAAGCCTACCTTCATGCCATGAGCGAGGCACACCAATGGGGTTTTGGGGGTCCATATAACTCATGGCCCACTCCACTGCTTTGATGGTCTCGTAGCCACGAACAATGGCTCCCTCCGGAAATAACTGGTTATGTACCAATGATTTCAGGAATCCATAGAACCTCTGTCGTACGGACATCCCTGGGCCCACTACTCAGGTGGGTACTGGGACCGACTACTCCGTGCGCCCCTGGGACTACCCGACTTGGGCTACACGGCACCTGCTGGCGTGGAGCGCAAGGCTTACAGAGGATTAGTACTCGGTTAGGAGGCTGGACATGTCCGTATCCATGTAGAGTACTCCTAGCCGTACACGACTAGTACTCCTCTGGCAAACCGACTTGTAACCCTGCCTCCCAGACTATATAAGGTGAGGCAGGGACCCCTATCTCTTTATCCGCATCATCTTGTAAACACACCCAATCAATCCAGAGCTACACAGCATACAGGACGTAGGGTATTACGCACCTCGCGGCTCGAACCTGTCTAAATTGTGTGCCACGTGTCTCTCCTTCGAGTTCCCGATCTCGGCGAGGCCACAAACGTCAACCTCGGGTACTCCCCTTGGTAGGTTGCCAGTCTAAAACACCGACAACCTCTCAGATGGAAACATCTGATGAAGGTAAGATGGGCCAAGGAACCAGATTTCCCTCGCGAGGTGTGCTGTTAGATGCAGCATGAGATCAAAGAATGATGGTGGGAAAGTAGCTTCAAGCAGGCATAGGGTCTCGAAATGCCTCCTCTCTAAGTCTAATAGTTTTTTCTCATCAATCACCTTCTGTTCTATTGCATTGAAGAATAAACACAAGCTTGTGACCGCGTCGCGAACCAGTTCTGTCTTGATACCTCTAAGTGCAATAGGAAGAAGAGCTGTCATCAACACATGGCAATAATGAGATTTCATCAAGTTGAAATTTATTTTCATGTCCTTCACTGACACTAGCCTCTTCAAGTTTGATGAGTAACCTGAAGGTACTTTCAAATCATGCAAAAACTGACAGAATTATTTTCTCTCTGCCTTTGACAAGGTGGTTGCAGCAACAGGAAGGTCCGTCCCCGTCTCTGTTTTCTCTACATAGAGCTCCGGCCTAATGCCTAGTTCTTTAAGATCCTCCCTTGCATTTTTATGATCTTTTCCTTTGGACTTTTGTTGTAGCAATGTTCCACAAGTAGCTTCACACACATTCTTCTTGACGTGCATGTTGTCAATCGAATGACGCACATCCAACATCGGCCAATACTCTAGCTCCCATAGAATTGATTTCTTGTTCCACATTCCTTCTTCTTCTTCTTCTTCACCATCTCGTTTCTTTCTTTTGCCAAGGGGTTTTTCAGTCAGTTTGGGTAACTCCTTGATAGTTTTGACGTCCTTGACTTTCAAGTGGACCAGATCTCCAGTCACATGCAACGGCGCCTCTCGATTCTCCTTTTCCCCATTAAACTGATAATCCATGGCCCGGTATGGATGTTTCTTGCTGAGGAAACGACGGTGCCCCATAAATACGTATTTCTTTGAATGTCTTAGCCATACCGCGCAAGTATCTTCCAAGTAGTGTGGGCAAGCTGCACCTTTCCTTTTACTCTGGCCAGAGAGGTTGCGATGAGCCGGGTTGTCGTTGATGGTGGTGAACAACATGGCACGCATTGTGAACTTGTCACGCTTGTACTCATCCCAAACCTCCTTCACACCAGGCTTCCACAGTATCTTCAAGTCATCAACTAGTGGCCTCATGTAGACATCAATACAGTCGCCAGGTTGCTTTGGCCCGGAGACCAATATTGTCAGCATCATATATTTCTGTTTCTTGCATAGCCAGGGTGGAAGGTTGTACAACAACAGCATGACAGACCAGGTACTATGTGTTGAGCTCTGATTACCGAATGGGTTCACGCCATCTGTGCTCATAGCAAACCGTATGCTCCTTACGTCTTTGTCAAACCACGGAAAGTGGTTATTAATGTTACCCCATTGTGCTGCATCTACGGGGTGCCTAAACTTGCCATCTGGCTTAAGCTCCTTTCGGCCTTCATCATGCCAACGCAAGAGTTGGGCCTCCTTTCATGTTGCGAACCATCTTCTCAGCCGAGGAATGATGCAAAAATACCATGCCACCCTCACAGGAGCCCCTCTGTTAGTCTTCTTCTTCTTGCCTCTGATCTCGCCGGGCTTGTTCTCGTCATCAGCATTATTACCATCTCCACCATCCTTTTTCCTCTTGTACCGATCATAGCCACACTTGGGGCACTTGTCAAGGTCTGCATAATCTCCACGGAACAATACACAACTGTTCTTGCATGCATGGATTTTTTCAACCTCTATTCCCAGAGGACAAATTATCTTCTTCGCGTCATAGACAGACTCTGCTATTTGGTTTCCTTCAGGTAGCATGTCTCTAAGCACATCCAATAGATGTTTGAAACTTTTGTTGCTCCAACTATGATCTGCCTTAAGCTGCAGAAGTTTTAGATCACCAGAAAGGCGAGAGTACTTCTGGCAATCAGGATAGAGGGGTTTCTTTGAATCTTCAATGAACTGCTTCAACCTCGCTAATTCAGAAGGTGTGTACACTCGTTGAAACTCAACATACCGCAACATTTGATCAGCATTGTGCACACGTTGCAACACCTCACCATCATCGAAGCCCCTAACTTCTTGATCAGTGATATCTTCAGGCCTCATCACATTTGGTGGGAATAATGGTTCATTTTCCTCAAAAACTCCACTGTCATCAAGGTCTTCATCATGGTCGGTAGCATGGTGTCGCACTTCACCTTCATTTAGGCAGCTTGCTTCGAGTTCATTAAGGCCTTCCTCACCATGTTTATTCCAACACGTGTAATTTTTTGTGAAACCACGTGTGACCAAATGATGAAAAATGATTTCCTGTTGTGCGAATTTCTTCTGGTTGAGACAATCTATACAGGGGCAAAGCATTGCCTGAACACCACGGTTTCTCATATCCGCCTCTGCTTGATTTAGAAAACCATTGACCACGCTTAAGAAATTCTCCCAATCTTCTTGGGGCTGTCTGTACATCCAAGCCCGAGCAGCAGACACCATCTGCATTCCATACACCAAATGAGCATAATTCATCACACAAAAAAACCGATAACATAAGAGGATTAGGATAGCTGAAGAATTTCAATAAAAGGGGGCAATTAATTTCCACCTTGACGAGGACTTTTCTGTGAGGTGAGCTCGGCCGAGGAGGAGGATCGGAGGCGGCGTCGCGGCCGCAGCGACAGCACGGAGGACGGCGCCGAGCCCCAGGGGGAGGGGACACAGAGGCGTCTGCTTTGGATGACGCCGCGGTCGACGTCCGCTAGCCCCTTTCACCGTCGCGCACGCGGCCGGCCGGCCTGCTGCAGCGTCGGCTTTCTGAGGAGAGAAATTAAGCGCGATCCTTAGAGCACGCGCAGCTAGTGGCGGCGAACGGGGCAGGCCGGCGGGGACATCTAAGCAGAGAGATCGAGCGAGTGACCTTCTGAGGAGAGAGAGCGAGTGTTGTTGTCGGAACGGGAGTGGCCTTCTGCGGAGAGAGAGCGAGTGGTGTCCGAAGGAGAAGACAGAGACAAGCAATAACAACGTGCATCTCCGATGTGAGAAAAAAGGCGACACTGGGTGGCAATCAAAGGAGACGAGTCCTAAGAAACGAGCGTATCCAATTGGGTCACCAGCAAAGGAGACGCATCCTAACAAGCATGCGTCTCCAGTACGAAATTGTCGGTAACAGACTTTATAGCCCGTTACCAATACGGCAGTGATCAGTAACGGACTTAAACAGCCCGTTACCGATAGGGCATTCATCGGTAACGGACTTTACGAGCCCGTTACCGATAGGTTTAACTTTTGTAACGGACTCGATTTAACATCTGTTACAAAGAATTCATGTAACGGGCGCTTAAGAAGCCCGTTACCAGAAGTCTACATTGGTAACGGGCATAGTGGAGGCCAACCCCGGGGTCGGCCTGCCGCGCTTATGTGTAACGGGCGCCAAACAACAACCGTTACAGATGTGGGTGCATGTAACGGGCGTTAAGGGCCCGTTACAAATGCTGCGTGACCTATTTGAGGTTTTCACATAGTGTGGTTAAGTATGAGGATGAAAATTTAGGCCTCTTACTGTTATGCTCTCTGCCCAGTTCGTTTGCATCTTTTCGTGACACCATACTTTTGAGTTGTGATGAACTAATCGTCTCGGATGTTTATGAGGCACTCCAATCCAGGGAGAAGATGAAAGGCATGGTGCATTCTGATGGGTCGTCCTCCAAGGGCGATGCTTTGCAAGTGAGAGGCAGATCCGAGCAGAGATCTTCCAATGAAGGCAATGATCGTTACAAGAGCCAAGAAAGCAGAGGACGTTCAAAGTCCAGACCGCCCAAGAAGTTTTGTAAGTATTGCAAAAAGAAAACACATTTTATTGATGAGTGTTGGAAACTGAAGAACAAGGAGAACAGGAAAAATAATCCTTATGGTAAGGCATCTGTTGTCACCGGTGCTGGTTCAGATTCTAGAGATTGTCTAGTAGTTCTTGCTGGTTGTGTTTCTGGTAATGAAGAGTGGATACTTGATTCTGCATGATCGTTTCATATCTGCACTAACAAAGATTGGTTTAGTTCATTTAAGCCTGTGCAGAAAGGAGATGTTGTGCGTATGGGAGACGACAACCCGTGTGACATTGTGAGTGTCGGCTCAGTTTAGATCAAGGCTCATGATGGCATGACACGCACGCTGCAGAATGTGAGATACATACCAAGGATGACTAGAATCTGATTTCTCTCAGCACACTTGATGCAGAAGGATTTAAATACTCCGGTTCAGGCGGAGTTTTGAAGGTATCAAAAGGTTCCCTTGTTTGTTTGGTAGGTGATATGAATTCTGCTAAGTTATATTCCTTCGAGGTAGTACTCTACATGGTTCTATTTCCGTTGCTGCTGTTACTGATGATAAACCTTGTAAAAGTAACCTTTGGCATATGCGTCTTGGACATATGAGTGAACTTGGTATGGCAGAATTGATGAAGAGAAACCTACTGGAGGGATGTACGTTGAGTAGCAAGAAGTTCTGTGAGCACTGTATTTTCGGGAGCATAAAAGGGTAAAGTTCAATACCGATGTTCATACCACCAAAGGTACTCTTGATTATGTACATGCTGACTTATGGGGTCTTTCTCGTAAGCCTTCTTATGGTGGTGCCCGTTACAAGCTTACTATTATTGATGACTACTCTAGAAAAGTATGGCCTTACTTTCTGAAAAATAAAGATGATACCTTTGCTGCGTTTAAAGATTGGAAGGTGATGATTGAAAAGCAAACTGATAGGAAGGTGAAGGTGCTTTGTACTGATAATGGTGGAGAATTTTGTTCTGCTGCGTTTAATGATTATTGCAGGTAGGAAGGCATTGTCAGGCACCACACCATACCGTATACTCCTCAGCAAAATGGTGTGGCTGAGCGCATGAACAGGACCATCATCTCGAAGGCCCGTCGCATGCTGTCCAACGCTAGGATGAACAAGCGTTTTTGGGCTGAAGCTGCTAACACCGCATGCTACTTGACAAACATGTCGCCTTCTATCCCACTTAATAAGAAAACACCTATTGAGGTATGGTCTGGCACACCCGCTGATTATTCACAGTTGAAAGTTTTTGGCTGCACTGCTTATGCTCATGTTGATAATGGAAAATTAGAGCCTAGAGCTATTAAATGTCTTTTTCTTGGTTATGATTCGGGAGTTAAAGGATATAAAATGTGGAATCCCGAAACAGGAACGACTTACATGAGCAGGAGTGTTGTTTTCAATGAATCTGTGATGTTTAATGACAGTTTGACCTCAGATCATATTCCAGATAATTTTGATAAAGAGCTGCAGCATATCAGCGTGCAGGTGGAGCATGTGGATGATGAGGAAGGCGTGCAGGTGCAGCAACATGTGCATGATGATACAGGCGTGTAGGTGGAGCCGCCTATGGATGACCAGGAAAATGAAGTTGTTGATAACGAGGCTCATGATGATGATGTTCAACACTTACCCCCTGTTTTGCAGCTAGATGAGGATTTGCCCATTGCTACTCACAAGTCTAAGAGGGGTTGTGGACGACCATGTCGTCTTATTGAGGAGTGTAACATGATTTATTATGCTTTGAGTTGTGCTAAACAGGTTGATAGCAGTTATGAGCCGACCACATATTCTGAAGCCATTGCTTGCAGCGACCGTGAGAAGTGGATTGCAGCTATGCAGGAGGAGATGCAGTCTCTGGAGAAGAACTGCACGTGGGATGTTGTTCCTTTTCCTAAGGGTAAGAAGCCTATTCGCTGCAAGTGGGTCTTCAAGAGAAAGGAAGGTTTATTTCCTAGCGAGCCTCCAAAGTACATGGGAAGGTCAGTTGCTAAAGGCTTCAGTCAGATTTCTGGTGTTGATTATAATGATGTGTTCTCTCCAGTTGTAAAGCACAGTTCAATTCGCACTTACTTTAGTATTGTTGCTGCACATGATCTTGAGCTTGAGCAGTTAGATGTGAAGACTGCATTTTTACATGGAGAGCTTCAGGAGGAGATTTACATGGACCAGCCTGAGGGGTTCAT
The DNA here is from genome assembly GCA_036936925.1 of Cenchrus fungigraminus. Lineage (NCBI taxonomy): Eukaryota > Viridiplantae > Streptophyta > Magnoliopsida > Poales > Poaceae > Cenchrus > Cenchrus fungigraminus. Next base: position 83,759,671 of record CM072772.1, read on the forward strand.
AGTGCCTGGTAAGGAGAATTATGTTTGCAAGTTGAAGAGATCCTTGTATGGTTTGAAACAGTCTCCCCGTCAGTGGTACAAGGGGTTTGATTCATTTATGTTGTCACATGGCTTTAAGAGATCTAAATATGATAGATGTGTTTACATCAAGCATGTTAATGGATCACCTATATACTTGCTATTATATGTTGATGATATGTTGATTGCTGCCAAGAGCAGGAAAGAGATCACTACGTTGAAGAAATTGTTGAGTAGTGAATTCGAGATGAAGGACCTTGGTGCGGCTAAGAAACTTCTAGGTATGGAAATTACTATAGACAGAAAAGCTGGTTTATTGTTTCTTAGTCAGCATGCTTACATTGAGAAGGTCCTTCAGCGTTTCAATATGCATGATGCACAGCCTGTTAGTACTCCTATTGCACCGCATTTTAAATTGTCTGCTGAGCAGTGTGCTAATTCAGATGAGGATATTGAATACATGTCAAAAGTTTCGTATTGCAGTGATGTTGGTTCTTTGATGTATGCTATGGTTTGCTCTCGTCCGGATTTATCTTATGCTGAGTATAGTTAGCAGATATATGTCTAATCCTGGTAAAGAACACCGGAGGGCAGTTTAGTGGATTTTCAGGTTTCTCAGAGGGACGACAGATCATTATTTGCAGTTTGGTAGGACAACTAAGGGACTTATTGGATATGTGGATTCAGATTATGCTGGTGATTTGGACAAGCGAAGATCGCTCACAGGTTATGTGTTTACCGTTGGCAGTTGTGCTGTGAGTTGGAAGGCTGTTTTGCAGCCTGTTGTTGCATTGTCCACTACTGAGGCAGAGTACATGGCTATTGCTGAAGCATGCAAGGAGTCGATTTAGTTAAAAGGATTGTATGCTTAGCTTTGTGGAGTTGATTCTTGCATTAACCTGTTTTCTGATAGTCAAAGTGCAATTTATCTTATTAAAGATCAGATGTTCCATGCTAGGACAAAGCACATTGAGATCAAGTACCATTATGTTCGAGATGAGATCGAAAAAGGTAAGCTAAAGGTATGCAAGCTAAGCACTCATAATAATCCAGCTGATACGTTGACAAAGCCAGTTCCTATCGCTAAATTTGAACTTTACTCGAGCTTAATTGGTATAATTAATTAGCCCAAGAGGCTGTTTGGCGCCAGAAGTATTTTGTTTCTTTTGATGTGTTCAGGATGAAGGTTCTTTGTTGATGCTACAAGAAGAAATTTGCCTCAAGGTGGAGTTTGTTGAATGATGATCCAAATTCATGTGCACAAGATAAAGGCCAACTTCTGACGAAGCGTAGCGGAGGCCAGTGTAAAGGTGAAGGCTAGGGCCGGAGCGGAGTGGAGTCATATAATCCTGTTAGGGTTTTCTATTGGAGATTGATTCATTCTACTTCTTGTAAGCCGCCGCCGTTAGTGTTTGTAACTGGACTCCGATTATAGTGAAGTGTTTGCTGGCTGGCGCCAGTGGTTTTTTCCCTCTCGTGTTGAGGAGGTTTTCCACATTAAATCTCATGTCTCCTTGCAGTTTGATCTCTTTACTTCTTGTCGTTTTGCGCCATCGTTTATAACCCTACCAATCATCTAGTCTCTCCTCTCCGGATCCTCTGTGGGTTTCTCTCATTTCCACCCCCAATCACCTCCTTTCCCCCACGCATCTCTTCACCGATTGGCGGCGAGGTGCTCCCTTCCTCCCCCAACCATTAGCACTGGCACACAGGCTCCCTGGTTGAGCTCCCTCGCCGGGCGGGCTCTGCTATTGTGAGCGACAGCGCGGGACCAGCCGCCGGGTGATGATGAGCCGCGAGATGGATCCGCCCCGCCTAGCCTCGGCGTGTGAGGCGCCCCCGCCTATGGCTGCTCTCCGTCGATGAGAAGGACGTCCGCCCTGCTGCATGGCAGCCTGACCCCATCCCAGCCCTGGCGCGTAAGGCCGCCCCTGCCTGCAGTTGCTCTCTATCGATCAGGCGGAGGCGGATCGTCCCGAAACCTCCCGAGCTTGTTCATTGTTGAATTTGAGGTAATCTCAACCAGTGAAGATCTTAGCCGCCAGTGAGCAGGGCCTTTAAAGGATCGGAAGACTTCACCAAGAGTTGGCAATCAAAGAAGTATCGGCATTGTTGGAGCTGAACAGTTTTGTCATCGGTGTTGCTTGTAAGTTGGATGGCGAGAAATAGTGGAGTACAGGATCAAACTCTAAAAAAAAAATGCCAACTCTTGCACTGTCGATGCCTTTTTTTTCCTTTCTGCACATTTCAAATGCCACCTCTTTTTTTCCAACCATTCAATCCTCTTTTAATGAACCAAGACCGTTTTGGTAGTCATTTCTTCCAAATGTTTTCCTGTTTATTTTTCAACTCTCAAATTTGGAATTTTATATTTTTTGTAATTTATATAAAGTCTTCTAAGAAAAATTAGTATTTACAACTTGGTCTATAGCTCAGGTGTTTGGTTGTTTTATATCCTTCAAGGGAAAGGTCCCTAATTCAGAATCGAAATGCAACAGGGTTTTACTTGGGCCCGCAGAAAATACAGGCAAGGGCATGGTTCAAACCAAGAATTGGTACTATGACCCTACGTAAGCTTAGCCAACTTACGTAATGATACTTTTCATTCAAAATTATCGAAATTATTTTTCCTCCACGGGCAAAGAAACCTTCAAATTCTAGAGACTAAAGAGCTAGAGTAGGGGGGGCCACCTCTGGTAATGTCCCCACCCCGATCAAACGAGTCAGCAACCAAAAGGCACGCGCGGCGGTTCAGACTAGGCATGCGCGGATGAGGCGGGTAACGGGTTCGGATCCCCCGTGCTCGATCGTCTGCCTTCGTGTGGAGGTGGCGGCGCGCGAGAGGTCGGCGACTCGGCGGCATGAATTTGTCTCGCCGCCGCTGCGTGGGATGGGCTGGCAGGCCACGATGGCAGCGGGGCGGAGTGTCACTGGTGGAAAAACGACCTTTGTTCCCAAGTATTTGTCACGGTTTAACTCTGTAATAGGGACAAATGGTTTTGGGGCGACGTGGTCTCGAAAGGCTATTTGCGACGCCCCCCTTTAGTCTCGGGTGGTAATTCCAACAGCTCCGAGCCGTAATTATTGGCGCCAGACTTTAGTCCCGGGTGGTGTTACGACCCGGGTCGTAACACCCGAGACTAAAGTCTCATCTTTAGTCCAGGGTGGTAATACCACCCGGGACTAAAGGGTGCACCTATAAATCCCTGCCTCCCTTCTTCCTCTGCCCGAGCTCACATTCACCCGAGATTTAAGAGATAGTTTGTGAAAAGAGCTAGCTAGTTCTTCTCCTAGCCAATTTTTTCGTCATCCATTTGTGAAGATTTCTCTCCTCCAAAGTGTTGCTAAGGTTTGATTCTTCATCCTTCCTTCATTTGTTATGATTAAATTTCGTTTTTATGGTTAGAAATGGAGAAAATATGGATTTAAATTTTTAGTGGTAGGAGGAGCTAAGAGATGTTTTAGATTTAGCTAACATTGTATTTAGTTTCACATATTTTTTAAGCATAGTTTCACATAAGGATTTATCCTATGATTTTATAGTTTTTGCTATAGAGATAATTGATTTTAACTTTTAGAAGAGAGATGCATTTAATTTTACATTTAGCTTAATTTATAAGAAGTTAGTTTATTAAAAAATGGTCATTACCAAACAAAAATATACTACCTACCTATTTAATTCATTTTTGTTAAGTATTTCTTGTTTTTATTTAGAATACATTTAGGCATTCTCTTATTTTTTTTCTTTTTTCCATATACAGTCGGTTGATTCTCTACCAGTGGCCTTACATCACCAAGCTATATCCCAACATCTCGTACCTAGCTACGTCACCAGCGAGCTGGGGCTATACGTGGCTTGGTGACGTAGGACTGTAGCTAGATAGGAGATGTTGGGCAGTAGCTAGTTGATTTGGAACTGTAAGTGGGAGAGCGATGTGCGTGTATATGATGGTGAGGTGAGGCTGTAGTTCGTAGATGATCAGGGTCATTAGAAAAGGTATAGTACAGACTTACGTCGCCTCAGGGCTCACTGCACCTGAACGAGCTCTTGCACTTATCTGTTTAGTTATTAGAAAATGAGAAAATAGGTCTTATATATATTGTTTTTATATAGAATAAATTTAAGTATTCTCTTATTTAAGCATTATTTTATATATATTACCGAGTAGTCCAGAATAACTATGGTAAGTCATGGCGGCGGTCGTGGAATCAGTTTTGATGACCGGCCACTTTTGGCTCGTCGTCCAGGCATACGCTTCACCCATGGTGTGATTGAGTTACCTACTGGTGATCGAAGTCAGGGACATCGTCCCAACATAGTAATATTCTTTCGTTGTATAAATTTCATGTTTACGTACTACACACGGATAATAATATTATTTTCATACAACGCAGGTTCTCAATCATTTGCAGTGGCTCGCACATGTTGTTGAAAATTTAGGTGGTACCCCTCCTGTTACACAATGCGCCATTGTCGGTCCAAACAATTGCATACAATTAAAAATCTTGTTTGACATGCCTGTTCGTGGACAAAATCACTCCTTGCCGTCTTTAGAACCCATCCAAATGGTATCGATTGTTGGGTGGGGTGCCCCTGCACTGGTTAAGAGGACTTATGAAAGGACCGCCGTGCAGGCATGCTTACAACAACTAAACGCTAATGGGTATTTTGTGCCAGATTACTCTTATTTTCTAATAAAGTCACTCGAGGAAGGACAAAGTGTCACCAGGACCGCAGAGAGACTTTGTCGACTAAATGAACATGACATGGTATGGAGCACCATTTACTCTTATTCAGCATTTTTAATGCGTCGTAATAGCATTATTCTTAATTGTAGGATATGTTTGGTCAAACTTTTGCGGCAATGAGCTTTCATGCAATTCTAGAGCAAATGGTGGATGTTGTGAGATTTTCTTACACAGATTCAAATGCTATACAAACAAGAAATTGGAAGTATCAGGCTCATCTTTCATTTTACAGGTCATATCAGTTTGCCTCGCCGCCACTGTTTGAAATTTATGGAAGTCCATGTGACCGTAATTGTGAAGCGATAGAGAGTGCACTGATCCATTCTCTGGCATATTTCGCTGAAGTTCTCGACTTCAAGATCGGAGACTTCAACTATATTGACTATCTAAGGAAGAAGAATGAAGTGTGAAATATGTGTCGTGCAGTGATGCACCCTCTATCTTTGTTAAGACCGTACCTTAAGTATTCATGTATGAACTTTTTATGTTTGTAAGACCTTAATTAAGTATTGATGTACGAACTTTTTTATATTTTTTGGTAAGACCTTAAGTACTGATGTTAGGCCAGTGACTAATTTATTGGAAACTTTAATATTAGGGTTCTCACCTTCAAAGTATTGATTAAGCCTTAATATTAGTCTTTATCACAAATTTTGGAGACTTTAATATATATTAAACTAAAAAAACAGGGTCATTGGGGGGCAACCCTTTAGTCCCGGTTGGTAATCCACGGCCGCAATAATTGGGGCCGGCCTTTAGTCCCGGGTGGTAAACCAACCCGGGACTAAAGGGTTGGCGGGGCCGGCCTTCAGAGGCCTTTTGTCCCGGTTGGTTTTACCAACCGGGACAAAAGGCCTCCCCTATACAAAATCGACAGCACGCTCCCTTCTTCTTCCCCTGCCCGAACATTTTTCACCGAGAGCTCAAAAGCAAGCTCCTCTAAGCTCCATGGCGCTTCAAACCTAGGGAGGTGCTGCCCAAATTTTTCGTCATCAATTTGTGGAGTTTTCTCACCTCTAATGTGTTGCTAAGGTATTATTCTTCATCCTCCATTCATTTGTTGTGTTTAAATTTCATGTTATGGTTTAGAGAAGGAGAAAATAGAAATTTTGATTTAAGAGCTAAGAGATGAGGTTTTTAGTATACTTTAGATTTAGTAATAAGTAGTTATCATTTGTACTAACATAGAAATTCATTTGTACTAAGATTTTTTTGTTTTTTATACTTTAGTGTTGTTAGAATTAACATGGATATTTTTCACTTAATATGATGTAGATGAACCGGCAATGGATGTACAACACCGACAGACGGTCAGCGGAGTACATTACCGGCATGCATGGTTTTCTCGAAGTGGCGAAAAAAACAAGGATGCGAGTGGGTTCATGTGTTGTCCATGTTCCGATTGCAGAAACGAAAGAGACTACCATGACCCGGGCACACTTCACCTTCACTTGTTGAAATACGGATTCATGCCGAACTATTTGGTTTGGACCAAGCACGGTGAAAGAGGGGTTGTGATAGAAGACGACGAAGAAGAGGAGGAGGGTATTCCGGACTGGGCCGCAGGTCAAGCTTTTGCAGATACTTTAATGGAAGATGCTGACGAAGAAGAGTTACCAGCACATGTTGACGGGCCTGCTGATGATCTCAGCCAGGTTCTACAGAATGCACAAAGGGACGGTGTAAACGAAAAAGAAAAGGCAAAGTTCCAACGTATGATCGAAGATCACAGAAAACCGTTATACCCAGATTGCAATCCAGGTCACAAAAAGCTTGGTACTACACTAGAAATGCTGCAATGGAAGGCAAAACATGGTGTGTCTGATAAGGCATTTGAAGGGATGCTAAAAATTGTGAAGGACAAGCTTCCGGAGAACAATGAATTACCGTCCACCACATATGAAGCAAAACAGACTGTGTGCCCTCTTGGGTTGGAGGTACAGAAGTTCCATGCATGCCCTAATGATTGCATCCTATATCGGGGTAAGGATTACGAGAATTTGGATGCTTGTCCTGTGTGCAAAGCACTACGTTATAAGATTCGGCGAGATGAAGATGCTGGTGATCTCCAGGGGCACTGTGACAAGACGAAGAAAGTTCCGACGAAGGTTATGTGGTATTTTCCTATAATACCACGTTTGAAGCGTTTGTTCCGAAACAAAGCACATGCTAAGTTGATGAGATGGCATGCCGAGGAACGTAAGCAAGACAACCTGCTGAGACATCCAGCTGATGGGTCTCAGTGGAGAAAGATTGATAGAGAATTGAAGACATTTTCTGAGAACGGGGAAAGGAACATAAGGTTTGGTTTAAGTATGGATGGTTTCAATCCATTTGGGGAGTTTAGCAGTGGTCATAGCACTTGGCCTGTGACCCTATGCATGTTCAACCTTCCTGGTTGGATGTGCATGAAGCGAAAGTTCATTATGATGCTGGTGCTCATCCAAGGTCCAAAACAACCCGGCAACCACATTGATGTGTACCTAAGACCGTTGGTCGATGAACTATTACTGCTATGGCGGGAAGAGGGCGTACGTGTGTGGGATGAGGATAGGCAAGAGAACTTCAATCTAAAAGCATTGTTGTTCATAACCATCAACGATTGGCCTGCCCTAAGTAACCTTTCTGGGCAGACAAACAAGGGATATCAGGCATGCACACACTGTTTACATAGAACACAAGGTATTCATCTCAAAAACTGTAAGGTCGTGTATAATGGTCACCGTTGTTTCCTTCCAACTAATCACCCCTTATGGAAGAAAGTGATGTATTGGAAAGGGAAGGCTGACCATCGTACGAAGCCACCCCATTTTAATGGAGATACCGTATTTGAGATGGTAAATGATCTAAAGGTAGTCTTTGGAAAGGGTGCTAGTAGTGAACCTGTTCCAACTGACGCCAACGGGCGTGCACCAATGTGGAAGAAGAAATCTATATTTTGGGAGCTACCTTATTGGCGTAGCCTTGAGGTCCGACACGCAATTGACGTGATGCACCTTACGAAGAATCTTTGCGTGAATGTGCTAGGCTTCATGGGTTGTTACGGTAACCCGAAGGATACCAATGAAGCACGAGAGGACCAGAAAGAATTTCATAAGATTCCCAAAGTTCCGCAGGAGGGTGATGATGAAACTGATCCGGAAGAGGATGATGATGATGTTGATTACTATGGTCCTGCTAGTTACACTCTCACCAAGAAAGAGAAGGAAAGCGTGTTTGATTGCCTGAACATTATTAAGGTTCCGTCTGGCTACTCGTCGAATTTAAAGGGGATCATGAATATGAAAGAGAAGAAGTTCACAAATCTAAAGGCCCACAACTATCACATGTTGATGACACAGTTGCTTCCAGTTGCATTGAGGGGTGTTCTATCAGAGAATGTACAATTACTGGTCGTAAAGCTTTGTGCATTTCTCAATGCAATTTCACAGAAGGCAATCGATCCAGCCAAGCTAGGAAAGCTACAGAATGATGCGGTTCAATGTCTTGTCGGCTTTGAGTTGGCATTTCCACCTTCCTTCCTCGATGTTATGATGCACCTCCTGGTACACCTTGTGAAAGAAATTAATATTCTCGGTCCAGTATACCTTCACAACATGTGGCCTTTTGAGAGGTTCATGTCGATCCTCAAGAAATATGTTCTTAACCGTGCCCGTCCGGAAGGAAGTATTGCTAAGGGATATGGAACTGAGGAGGTCATTGAGTTTTGTGTTGATTTTGTCAACACAGTTGACTCGATTGGGCTTCCAGTATCACGATACGAGGGGAGGCTACAGGGAAAGGGTACCATCGGAAGGAAATCAAGTTTGAGCAATAATACTGATTTGTTCCATAAAACACACCTAACAGTCCTGCAACAATCATCACTGGTGACTCCGTATAGGATGGAACACGAGCAGATTATTGCTTCTGAAAATCCAACCAAATCCCCAGTCTGGATTGCACGCCATCACTTGGAAATATTTCCCTCATGGTTGAGTGAACAACTAATCGGAAACTCAACGATTCATCCACAACTAGCTTTGTTAGCCAGGGGACCTTGTAGCACAATTACAAGATTTCAAGCTTACGATATGAATGGTTACAATTTTTACACGAGAGCTCAAAATCGCAAAAGCACAAACCAAAATAGTGGTGTCCGTATGGACGTTATCGGAAAAGATGGGGGCAAGACCTGCTATTATGGTATCATAGAAGAGATATGAGAGTTTGAGTACGGAATGATGAACGTCCCTCTTTTTTTTGCCAATGGGTAAACCTGAATGGCGTAAAGAAAGATGAATATAGAATGACAATAGTGGACCTTACCAAGATTGGGTTCAAAGATGATCCATTCGTGTTTGCCAAAGATGTGCATCAGGTTTTCTATGTGAAGGATATGACTAGCATACCGAAGAATAAAAATCCCCAAGAAGCAGGACCACAAGAGGCAAAGCGTCACATAGTTCTTCCAGGTAAAAGAGTAATCGTGGGAGTCAAGGACAAAACAGATCAATCCGATGATTATGATCAGTTTGATGACATGCCTCCGTTCGCTGTCGAAGTTGACCCAAGCATATTACTTGGACGTGAAGAGACACCGTACTTACGTGCTTGAGATTAATGTCGTAATGTAATGATTATTGATCAAATCAATTGTGTATCGGTCTCAAAATTTTTATGAAGCTCGAATATGTCACCAAGTTTGAGATTTTTCTGAATTAATTTACTATTTTTTCGGTTTAATTGAATTTCCGTGTGACGTCACCTAGAAATTAAATGTTGAGCTGAGAGCACCCCTGAAACGATCCAGAATGGTGCCAAACTTGGCCACAAGTTCTCTTGTGCCTTAGGAGTCTAATTTATCTGGAAGTCGAATCATAATTCTTGAGTTATTGATGTGTAATTCACAATATTCTAGCTCCTTTAGCACGAAGAAAAACCTAAAATACATTTAGTCATCAGAAAAATCTAAGATCTTGCGTGAGCTAATATTTTGAGTGTAAATGACAACCAAAAAAATTTCAGACCATTTCGACATAGATGGAGTACACGTGCTTCACAAAGCTATATAGAACCTTTCATCGAACCATGTCTATACCACTTATGTCTTAACGATTCTAAAGTCCATGCACTTTGCAGTGTTGTATCAGTCTCAAAATTTTTATGAAGCTTGAATATGTCATGTGAGATTGACCCACCAAGTTTGAGATTTTTCTGAATTAATTTACTATTTTTTCGGTTTAATTGAATTTTATTGGGAATGCACATCAATATTGCAAATGAAAATTGGAAGTGAATGTTTACAACTCTAAAATATAATTTTGCATAGCAAAGTACAGTTTATTATATTTTAACTAAATATAATTTTGCATGGAAAAAATAGTAAAAGTTACTATATTTTTTTTGATTTCAAAGAGATAGAATGTGAAAATGAGAAAAGAAATGGGAGGGGAAAAACAGTTCCCGCCGAAAATTACACTTTAGTCCAGGGTGGTGTTACGACCCTAGACTAAAGGGGGGCCTTTAGTCTCGGGTGGTAACACCACCCGGGACATAAGGCCGAAATTTTGCCCTTGCCGCCCTCCCGCGCGAAAGGGGCCTTTAGTCCCGGGTGGTGATACGACCCGGGACTAAAGGCTCTTTGCTCCCGGGTCTAAAGGGGCCTTTAGTCCCGGGTGGTGATACGACCCGGGACTAAAGGCTCTTTGTTCCCGGGTCTGATTACGACCCGGGACTAAAGGGGGGGGTGATATAAATCCCACGGATCCACCCCTTCTTCCCCAACTCCTCCACTTCACACTCCGGCCATCGTCTTTCCCGCCGCCGCCCCTGCCTCCGTCGCGCCTGCCTCTGTCGTCATCAAAGCTCGCACCCTACCGTCGTCGACCCCGTTGCACCCCGTCGTCCCTGCCCACGCCCGGCCGGCCCCGCGCCCTCTCCGCCGCCGGAGCTCCCCGCCGCCGTCGTCCGCACGCCGCCCGTCGACCCCGCCCGCGCCCGGCCGTCGTCCCCACGCCCGTCGACGTCTCCGCCGCGCCCGGTCGTCTTCTCCGCCGCCGCTCCCGGCCGCCGTCGCCCCCGCTCCGCCGCCGCCGCTCCCGGCTGCGCCCGTCGACCCCGCTCCGCCGCGCCCGGCCGCCGTCTCCCCCGCGCCCAGCCGCCAACGTCGTCCGCGCCCGGCCGCCGTCTCCCCCGTGCCCGCCCGCCCGACCGTCGACCCCTCAGCCCGCCGTCGCTGCGCCGGTGAGGGAACTGCTGACGTCAGCCCCTGATGGTTGACGTCAGCATTTTTTTATGTTTTCATTTAATTTATTTATGTGCTGAGAATTGAATTTAGAGATTTTAGAATTGAATTTTGAGATTTTAGATTTGAATTTAGAGAATTTAGAGATTTTAGATTTGAATTTAGAGATGAAATATGTATTTAGAGATTTTAATTTTTTCGCTCGCCCGACAATTAGGTAGTATCGCTCGACACACTCGATTCTTTCCCGACTCGCTCGACCCCGTCCGACACTTAGGTTTTCTCGCTCGACTCCCACCCGACACTTTGGTAGTCTCGCTCGACTCGCGCCCGACTCGCTCGACTCCCGCCCGACTCGCTCGACCCCGCCCGACACTTAGGTTTTCTCGCCCGACTCGCTCGACTCCCGCCCGACACTTAGGTAGTCTCACTCGACTCTTGCCCGAAAATCATTTATGTGCTCAGAAAATTATTTATGTATTCAGAAAATTATTTATGTATTCAGAAATTCATTTATGCATTCAGAAATTCATTTATGCATCCAGAAATTCATTTATGTGCTCAGAAATTCATTTATGTATTCAGAAAATCATTTATGTGCTCAGAAAATCATTGATGTGCTCAGAAATTCATTTATGTATTCAGAAATTTCTAGTTATGGATCACAATGAGGAGGAGCGGCTGATGGAGAGCCTTATTGCTGGGGGTCCAACCTTCACCGAGGAGGAGCGTAGCCAGGCGGACGGTTCCTCAACATAATCGGGGACATCGACACCCGCACCGCGGACATCGACTCCCGTGCCGCGGACATCGACTCCCGCACCGCGGACATCGACAGCTGCGCCGAGGACAATAATGAAGACCTTGTCATAGTTAATGCAGAAGGTTCCAACGAGGTATATATATCATGCATTAACAAGTCCATAAATGCATTAACAACGAGGTATATATATCATTCTGGAACCCCGCGTGAATAACAAATCCGCAACTTGTAGGCTTCAACCTCGACAAGCAAAAAGACTAAGAGAGGCCGTACAAAAGTAATCGTCGATCATGACGTGAAGTTTCATATCACTGAGGTCAACGAGCTTGGCCAGCCATGGGAACCAAAGAAGGTCAGGGACAAGTTTGTGTCCCAATGCGGTGCTATTGTGAGGGACAACGTGCCCATATCATATAGAGAATGGAAGGGAAGGGAAGATAATCCATGGGTGGTTCCAGATTCACTTAAGAATATGTTATGGGAGGATATCCTAAAACACTTCACACTTCCACCGGACGTGAACGCAAACCTTGTGAAGCAGTGGACTCTCACGAAGATGGCAACTCAATTGCAGAGTTTCAAGAAGCAGCTGCACAGAGATTATATCAAGCAGAAACGAACTCCAAATTTTGATGATTATCCCAAGCTAAAGGATCACTGGCAGTCCTTTGTGGATTACAAGAATAGTGAAGAATTCGCCAACAAGAGCGCACGAGCTCAGATAAGTGCCAGTAAGAAGACGGATTACGCCCATCGTCTTGGTCGCGGTGGTTATGCGGTTGCAGCACCCAAGTGGCGGAAGATTGAACAAGACCTCCTCAACAAAGGTACCGTACCAGCGGTCATTGACTGGGAAGAACGATCGAAGAATTGGTATTATGCCCGCAGTGGAAGATTGAACCCTGATGATGGTTCCCTCGTATTCCCACCCACGTTACGGGAGGCGGCACACGAGATAATCAAAAAGAATGAAGACATCAAAGCGGGCAGATTGGTTCCTGACAGAGACATGGATGAGCTCACTTTGGCGCTCGGGAATCCGGGACACCCAGGACGTTGCAGGGGGCTACGGGGTAGTCCCGTGGAAGTATGCTTTCAAGGGAAATGCCGACACCTACAGAAGCCGCAAAAGAAGAAGGGAGTGTGAAGAGGGGCGGTGGCGTGAAATGATGGAGCAGAGACTTAAAAATCAAGAAGATCGTATGAATGCAGAGATTGAACGAGTGGCCACCGCGGTAGCTCAGATCACCCCTGCCGGAGCATTGCCCCAAGCACCAGTGGATCCCGTCATTAGCCCTTCCGCTCGCAAAAGCAGTTGTGCTTCCACAGGGGCCCCCGAAGAACAAAGGGCGGCAAACCAAGAAGAAGTTCAAGTAGAGGACAAAGAATGGTACCCTATGGATGAACTCTGTCAGCGCACTGCATGTGAGCTGCACAAGCCGATCGGCAACATCACAATGAAGGTATATATAAACCTGATTATACATGCAATTATCTCAACCTTTGATGCATGTCTCAGGCATTTAATAACTTCATCATTTCTCTACATATATATAGGTGGCGTACGGAATGGCTTTAGCACATCTCCCAGGACGTACAAGCCACTGCATGGAGATTCCAGCTGACTACGCCTCAGTTGGTTTGGAGGAGATTGCTGACCCAAAGTTTAACGACATAGAGCTAGACATCCAAGGAGGTGACGGGGAAAGGACACTCCGTGATGCGCTTCACAGTACCATATTGTGGCCCAAACATTACATCATAATACCTAACATGTCGCCACCGATCCCTCCGAGTGTTGCCGAGCAGCAGCCACCATCTCCCGGGCCGTCACCGGGCCGGTCGTCGCCCAATGATTGGAGCTCACCGTCTCCACAACGAGGGAATTCTCCTGCCGCGAGCGATGATGATCGTCAGCAATCACCACCGAAGCATCAATCACCACCAAAGCAGCCATCACCAAAGCCTGCCAAGAGGCGGTCCCAATCAAAATCTACCACGTCTATGCCCGTGCCAAATCCGGATCCCCCGAAGAAGAAAGGTAAAAAGCTGCCTGTTAAAAGGAAGCTGCCATATGACATGACAGCATCAGAAAATGAGGTGGAGTGTGATAAGCAACTCAAGGCGTGGATTGAAGGGAATAAAGAGGCTGCTAAACAAAAATGGCTCGATGAAATGGAAGCAGAAAAGAATAAAGATCGTCCGCAGAAACTCAAAGCTTTCATAGAGAAGAAGGAAGCAGAAAAGAGACAAGAAATTATAAAACCCCTACTAAGTGATTATGACCGGTCGCTGCACAAGTCCATGAAGAAGAAGAGACAAGGAGGGTCACCAAATAGTTACATCGACCAAGTACCGGGGTCGACGATGCCACAGGATTATAGGAAGAAGAAGGCAACACAAGCGTCGACGTCGACGAAAGAGCCTTCAACGAAGAAGGCAACACAAACGTCGACGTCAGCGAAAGAGCCTTCAATGAAGAAGGCAACACAAACGTCGACGTCAGCGAAAGAGCCTTCAACGAAGAAGGCAACAGAAGCGTCGACGTCAGGAGTACAGACTTACGTCGCCTCCGGCCTCACTGCAACTGAACGAGCTCTTGCAGTTATGGACGCAGAACAACTAGCGGCGGTCATTGCAATGCAAGAAGCAATAGGGATGCCACTAGAATATGTTCTCGGCCACGAATCACCTCCTCGGGACCCAAATTTCGTACCTAGATGGCGCTACGAGCATGGGAAATCTTTTGTCAGGCCTGAGTTGGTGAAGAAACTCCCTACTCAGATGCGCAGATTGCATGACTTCTACATGAAGACGTCTAAGGCGGGCCTGGAGATGATTGGCATGCTTGTTAAATCGGGAGATTTTGCTGGTGAAGGCGAGAAGTTGTCCTGGCTGCGATTCAAGGATATTTATGAAATTTACCATCTTGACTCCTTGAATACCGATCTTGTCATGGCCTAGTGCCTGTAAGTGACGGTGCAATACATACTCTAATTAACAAATTTATGCATACTCTAATTATTAACTTTGTCTTTCATTTTCTGTAGCCTGGAAATGCATAACATGGGGAAGAATGGTTACCAACGAATAGGTTTCATGGACCCATCTTTAGTTAATCAAGATCAAGTAAAGAAGCAACCAGAAACAACATTCAAAACAATCGTAAGGACCTTGTGTGAATTGCATTACAAGGATTTGATACTTCTACCTTACAACTTCGAGTAAGTGTGATTACCATCTTAATTGCTAAGGGTTCGCATTTCTAATTATCTTAGTTAACATTATTTAGTACTAATCTTTTGAGCTTCTATGTATATACAGTTTCCACTGGATTCTTCTCATAATTGATGTCAACAGAAGCAACATCCTTGTCTTTGATTCGTTGAGAAGAGATCCGGACAAATACTTGGACCTTCAAGAATGTTTCAAGAGTAATAATTCTATCCATACGTTCCCTTTTATGCAATAGTGTGCTTTTACTAACACTATCTAGCTCTAACTTTCATTATTTTCTGCCAGAGCTTGGGAAAAATTCAAGGCTGTCAACCCTGGACAATGGAAACCTAGAATAAACTTCACTACAATTTTTTCGGTACGTAAACCAAATAACAACTTTAGATTGGGCAAATTAAAAATGCATAACACTAATTTTTCATAATTATCTTCTTCAATTTAGTGTATGAGACAGAAACCAGGGACACATTTATGTGCATACTATGTGTGTGAGTTCATCCACAATTTCTGCGAGGTAGACCCATCAGATTATACTATAAGTATTATTTTAAATCAATTAATAATACTTTTTTTCTAACCGCTTATATATTTAATTCTTGTGTGTAATATATTAAATTATTTGCACATTGCAGAACAATATGATTAGGGACGCAATCATTGAGAAGGACTGACTCTTGGCGATTCAAGAAGGTCTCTGCGGATTCATAATGGACCAGGTCATTAATCCACAAGGCAGAAATCACTATGACGGTCATCGAATTGATAAATATTAATTAGCACCTCCGGTGGAACTTTAGACTAGAATTAGTATGAAACGGTATTTTGATGTATATATATATATACTACTTTCAGAAAATACTATCTGCTATATGCTTTCGATGTAATATAATGTGTGTATATATTTATTTATAAGTTTATTCTCTTCATATAGTACGTATAGTAGACACGTATAATTAGTGCAAACATTTATACGTATACGTAAATTACACCCAAATACGTGAGAATATACGCGTATAACATTATTAGAACAATTTGAAATGAAACAAAAAAAATTCACAGCGAGGTCTTTAGTCCCGGGTGGTAATACCACCCGGGACTAAAGGGGTGGCGCACAGGCGCTAGTGTGCCTCTCCTTTTGTCCCGGGCGGGGCTACCACCCGGGAATAAAGGGCACCCTTTATTCCCGGTTGCCCACTCGGTGACAAGGGGGGGTTGTCTCTCCCTTTTCGTCCCGGGTGGACTTTAGAGACTTAAAGCCTTTCCCACCCGGGACGGAAGGCTGTTTTTCCACCAGTGTGTGAACGTGCTATTGTGTTGTGGGGCCTGGGAATAATTGCTGGTCAAGTTGCTGGCTTGGTCAAGTCCACCGCGTAGTACTACCCTCCGGATTAGCCTTGGAAGTCAAAGTCGTTTTGCATAAGGTTTGAGTCAAACATAGAGAATATAAATCATGAATAACTTTTAATTCGTTGAGTCTGGAAATGTGAACATCATATAAATAGATTTGTTTTGAAAATTACTTTCATAAATATATATATATATATAACTTTCCAATAAGTATTTTAATTCAAAAGAGAAGTCAAAGTTGTGCTTTGGTGATCGTGTCACTATCCTAAATGACTTCTAATACTGAACCGGAGGGAGTACGTATTGATTTGCACAGGAGACGACAGTGACAATAATTAGCGGAGTAGTAATGTTGAGCGTTGCGCTGAGGCGTCGTGCTGATTTGATTTGTGCGTACCAAAGAGTATCATTTTAGGTTTATCTTAAATTATATTATTTTGCCCTAAAAATTAAATTAATTTAAATTTGATCACATTTATAATAAACATTGTCAATATTTATAACGCTAAATAGGTATGAAAATATATTTCATAACGAATTGAGTGAAATTTGTTAGGCATCAAATGTATTGGTATGTTTTTCTATAAATTTGGTTAAACATAAGATGGTTTGATGTGGGAAGAAACTCAAAGGACACTCTTTGCATAATGGAGTCAGCTTGAGATATTTTTTTTCTTAAAATGATTAAATTAGCTGCTTTTTCTTGTTATTCAGATGCAAATAATCAATGTTGTGCTTCAAAAATTAGGCTTGGGCATCCAGGTTACCCGATTGTTTCGGATTGGGTAATTCGGGTAATGAAAATAGCTACCCGATATTAGTCTTGAAAAAACATTACCCAAAATTTTGGGTACCCGATAATTCGGGTTCGGGTATACCGATCTACCCGAATTTCAAAAATAATAATAATATACACAAATTTTAGTAGCAAATTATACATAATTTCACCAACAATTTGTGTAGAATTTCAACAACAATTTGTGGAGAGTAATATATTATAGTCACTTGTTCAAACCAAGAGAATTATATACTAATAAAGTGATAATTTAAGTGTTCAACTAACAACACGTGATAAAATATAAAGAGGATGGCAAACTTCAGGTATTTCGGGTACCGGAGTGTATTACCCGAATTACCCAAACTAATTTCGGGTAATCAAAATTGCTTTCCGAATTCGGGATCGGGTACCTCAGGTTCGGGTAATTCAGGACCGAGTTCGGATAATTCGGGTATGAGTAATGGGTATCGGGTATTTTTCCCAACCTTATTCAAAACTGATGCCACCAATTTTCTTTTTTTTTTCTAGGCCTTGTTTAGTTCCGCAAAGACATATATGGTGCATGGCAGACAAGTTCCACGACAACAAACATAACCAGTTGCGCAATCACATCATCATATACAACTATATAGGAGCAACCCACTAAAGGTCATAACTCTATTTCTCTCAACATGCAAGTATTCCACATCATAACCCATCACCATCGACTATACACCATGTCATCATCCACCAGACCATCCATTTATGTCTTCTATCGATTTTCTGTAACTAATAGCATATATTTGTAAGTAGCACACCACAAAATTCTCGCAGTTGAAATACATGTGGGATCAATCATTTTAGAATGGTCCACTCTCTACAAAAGCACACTTTCTTATATAATGTTTACAAAATAATTTTGCCATATAATCACTTTTGTGTTTCTATTTTCACATTTCATCTTAAAATTTTGTTCAATTCCCACAGCAACGCGCGAGGTATCACCTAGTGCTTAGCTTAGAACTGATGGCATCACTTGCGTCTCTTATCTCAAACACATATATGGTGATGACGTGGAAAAACAATATTGTTATATTTCGAGTCTGGATGAGGTTAATTGAAACATATGACTTTTGGGGTTTTTTTAGCTTTTAAATGTCAACTGATCGCAATCTTCACTTTAGTGACAGAGAAACATGGCGCTGTCACTGAACTGTAGCAGGCTAGCAGCCGTACGTTGACTACGTGTTGGACTTTCTATGTATGGCGACGTTGCGCGGACAATATGTACCGGGAACGAAGCTTGGAATGGTATTGCACCAAGTATGATAGCTCAAAACTTTCTAGAGCTTGGACCCTAATGTCTAATGTCCTCCAACTGATTAGAGTGCTGATTGGCATCTCTTCATGTATTGAGTTTGATTTCTCATGGGAGCAAATTTCAACCGGGTTAAAGAACAACTTCTCGTCTGCCCCATGTCAAGGCATAACTTAATTTTCCTCTTTCTCACAAATCACAAGGACGTGCGAGTGTGGCAGGAGTTTGAGAGTTTTCTCGACCTGCATGAGAAGTTTTTTTTTTTACCAGAACGCCTCGGGGTGTCGTCACCGTGAGTTAGAGTTTTTTTTAGCTTGGACCAGCTTGTTAATATCAGTTTGGTTTCTGTTTACAATGGAGTATTATCAAACCATTAATGTCTCTTTTACGTCTTTTTTTTCGATCGGGCCTCTTATGACTTTATTTGTATTGCAATCAACAAGCAGAAGCCAGACGGTCGAACACAACTCTTTTCCATGGACACAATAGACAGTCAAACACTCCAACATCCCTATTCACAAATGCTCCTCCCATGTTGACGTGTTGGTGACATCGTCCTACCGGCCTTGAACTTACTGTTCGGATCAGATCGGATCGGAGCTAGCCGACATTATTCGTTTTCCTATGATCCTATCCGACAGGTTTTTCCACATGTAGCAAACAAGTGAAACCATTGCGCCAGACCGATAGGGAGCCTCTTGTGTGTTTGGGAGTTGAATAATACTCCCTCCATCTATGTTTATTAGGTATAGCATGTATCTTCCAAATGATATTTTAATCATTTTTATTTATGGTTATACTCTTACAATTATTTTAGAGTATATTTTATTACGAATCCCACCATACAAAGTTTATATTATGAAAATAAAAAATTAATAGTAATTATTTTTTATCTTGCCCCTACTTTAAAAAGCAATTATATTTTTACTCCTACTTTCATAATTTTTTTGATTTTACTCTCAACTATTCACAAGTCATTGAAATTTTGCCCTTAGTCTTTGTGTATTTGCTCCTATTTTGACCATTACTAGGGACAAAATCGTATTGACTTGTGGAAAATGAGGCAAAATCATAGTTACACATCAAAACAGGAGCAAGAACACAAATGCCCCTTAAATTATCAATCCAAGATTGCAAATTTTGAATCTTGATACTAATGCACGCTTTATAAAAATAAACGGAGCGAGCAACTATAAACCTGATAGCCGTTCCGGACTAACTGCTTTGCAAATGACTTATTACGACAGCTATGAAATATAGATATGTAAACCATTTTTTTAGTGGCACTTTAACCAGCTGCAAGAATTAACCATCGAACCAAGAGCTTGAGCGGTTCGATCACCAGCTGAGACAAGCAAATGAAGCAATGCAACTGATACAAGAAACCCAAAATGTCAATGTCCTGATTTCAAAGATAATCTGTACAAAAGAAATCGATGTCAATGAAATAATTTATCACAGAACTATTCGACGGCGTGAAATGCTGACCGGACCAGAACTAATTAATACGCGTAGTCCCTAAACAAAGTGAAAACGAGATTGGATACTATCTTTACAACTACAGTTTGCACTTTTTATCATCTCAAATGAAAAGGAGAACTCCAACATAATTCTCAAAAGACAGAAATAGTGTGAGAAACCAACAAAAAAAAATTCAAAGAAACAAATTGGAAAAGTTATCAGACAGTTGGTAGATAGGCTTCAGATGGTCAAACAATTAATTCAAGTCATTGGGCATCACACCCAGCAGCCAGCAAAAGAACTATGCCGGTCCATATGTAATGCATTTAGCTTTGCAAAATCAGAAAATAAAAAACCAAGGCTTCTTCTGCTGGCAAAGATAAGAAGGTACAGTCAACCCCCCCCCCCCCCCCTTCTCCCCCCATCCACAAAATTACAAAAATACTATTATGCAAATCCATGTAAATATGAATTAGTTCAAAAGAAGGAAATGTTAGCTAGAAACAGAACATGTCGATGATCTCACTTGATGGTAAGATCAATGCGCTCCTTGATTCCGAAAACAAAGAGTAATGTCCCACTGAAGCATCTCCTTAGCAATTCATATTCATTGACCTTCATCCACTCTCCAGAAGCTGTATTGCCTTCTCAACTCCTACAGTATAACATAATAGCATGCAATCTTCTCATTATGCCTGATACCAAAGGAACGGACAGTGTACCTAGCTGGCTGAACAATAGAGTACGAACAAATAGCCTACATTTTTAGAAAACTTTTGGTACCATTTTTTAGATTTGAAATGAGTTAGTTATGGATTTTTTATTAAATAAAACTTTCTGAAT
Source organism: Cenchrus fungigraminus (assembly GCA_036936925.1). Taxonomy (NCBI): domain Eukaryota; kingdom Viridiplantae; phylum Streptophyta; class Magnoliopsida; order Poales; family Poaceae; genus Cenchrus; species Cenchrus fungigraminus. The sequence goes on from CM072772.1 coordinate 83,780,390, forward strand.
TCTAGAAAATGTGAAACCACCCAAAAGATCAAATTTGTCCAGCTTTGACAATTGGATTTTTAGAAAAAAAAATTTATTCTGACCTCCGCAAGAGATTTGCACACAACCAATTCTTTTTACAGTTCCTTCAGCAACCGTTTTAATCAAAAGCTCTCAAAAAGCAAATCTAAACAAAAATGTCAGAACTTTTGCTAAATTGGATGGCCCTCGCTCCCTATCAAATTTTGTAATTAAGCCCCGTTTAGTTGGTGAAATGAAATTTTTGGGTCCTCTTATAAGATCTATTAGGAGTATTGAACGTAAACTAGTTACAAAAAATAATTACACGAATGAACAGAAAATTGTGAAAGGAATCCATTAAGTCTAATTAATCCGTCATTAAAGATTGATTACTGTAGCTTGACGTTATCTAATCATGACATAATTAGGCTCGTTAGATTCGTCTCGAAAATTAAGGTAGGGGTTGTGGAATATGTTTTGTCAGTGACTACTTACAAGAACCACGATTGCACTAGAATAGACCGCATTTTATCAAATTACAGCTACAAATCATTCAGCTTTGAATTCTCATTCTTCTGACATTTGTCAAATGATTAAACAAAATTATCCTAGATCAATATCAATAATAGACGTCAGTGATTATATAAAAGGATATCTGACGATAAACAGCTGGGCATATTAATTCGCTTGGCAATTGTTGCACAATACGAAAAACAATCTGGATTTAAAACTCCCTCCCGTCAACTAAATTCTTCCGTCACCCAAAATCTTCACTTATTACAAACAATTCGAGGCTCGAACCTCTGCACGAAAATAAGAAGCAATCCAAGAGGTTATCACATTGTAGAAACGCAAGCTGCAGTGCTCGAACGCCTATAACGAAAAATAAATGCCGTGGCAGAAAGATCTGACACGCAAGAATGGCGAACGTAGTCAACCATTGCATCACGGGTGAGGCAATCCTCGCTCTCAATGGGGTGACACGGCGGTTGGCAGAAATAAGTACAACCGCTTAGCGGCGCGGGATTGAAAGAGGGAAACACTTGGGTTAGACTACATCTCCAAAAACTTCCTAAATTCCTTCTTTTTTTTGGCATCTTTAAATTCCTTTTTAATCTTTGATTTTAAATTGGAAGAAAAAACCTCTCCCCCACAACTTCTAATACATTCTCCTAATCTTTTAGACCATGAAAAAAGTCACTATGTTCCGTGTAAAGTACACGCTTTAGAGTCAACACGTGTCTTCTCTCCCGTGTTTGTATGTCAGCCAATCTAAAGGTGGAAGAGTGTGAAAAGAATAAAAAGTAGAAAAAGATTCTTGATGCAAATGTGTAAGCTAAGATAGAAAAATTATAAAAGTGGTTACGATAAGTTAAAAGTAGTATAGAATTCCTTATATAAATTATCTTTTATATATTTTTGGTGTATGTTATTAGAAACTTTCGAAGATGGTCTTCTTCGTTCCTTTCAATAATTTTTTATAGTTGTAAAACTTCATAACTTTAGAAAGAAAATATTAGGTACTCTTGGAGATGGAAGGGATTCCTTTAGAGCTTGTTTGGTTGAAGATGATTTGTAGAGAATTTGAGAAGGTTGGGAGGGATTAAGGGGGCTCCTATATGCCTACCAAAAGCTGATTACATGATGAAACTTTAAAGCCCACCAAAGTCCATCTCAACCTTATCTCATTCCTCATCTTCTTCTTCAACCCTCTCACTAGATGATGGTACACTGAAAATTTGTTGCAACATTTTCTAAAATTGTTGTCAACATTATAAAAAAAGTTGGACCAACATTTATCATAAAAAGTTGGAATAATATTTTGGAATAGAGTTGGACCCACATTTGTTTGGAGGAAATGTTTGATCCAACATATTTGGAAAAAATGCACCATCATTTATCAATGAAAATATTCACCAACATTATTAAAAAAAGTTTCATCATTTTAAAAAAGAAAACATTCAACATTTTTTAATTTCTTCTCGACGATTGGCGCGCCCGTGGCTTCGACAGCGGATGATGAGGGCGCTTCGGCCAGTCGTGACCACGAGGCATGCAGTAAGCACCAGGGTCGATCGGGAAGGTGGCGCGAGAAGATGTGGTGGGGTAGCGCGTTGGCGTGGCGAGGCATGGCGTGGCCGAAGGAGGTGCGCCAGCGCTGGAGTGGATGAAGCACGACGGGGCCGGTCGAGGAGCGCACCGAGGTCAGTCACGGAGAGGCGTGCGACGGACGGCGGTGGCTCGACCAGACATGACCTCGGTGCTACCGTCGCGCAGGAGATGACGGCGCACGTAGGGAAGAGAAAGGTGAGGGGCTAGGTTTGTGTGATGTAGATTCAGGGATTTTTATTTGTTGTACGAATCTTATAAACACTTAAAATTCAACTCTATTTAGCATTTCGACAATCTCCTCCAATCCCCGCCCGGGAGTGGGGGAAAGGGGACTGCACGGGGGCTCCTATTTGGCTACCGGAAGGTAGATAAGAGTTGAAAATTCCAACCCACCAAAGCTTATCTACCAGTCCACCAAAGCTCGTCTCCAACCTGCTCACCTCATCATTATTTATTAAAAAATGTCACATTTTTTAAAAATGTTACAATATTTTTTGAATAAAGTTGATTAACATTTTTTATAAAAAGTTAGATCGACGTTTTTTTTAAAGAGTTGTACCAACATTTCTTCAAAGCAAAATGTTGGATTCCACATTTTCAAAACAGTTACACCAACATTTTTTGCTCAACACTTTTCAACTTTTTTTCCTTCATTCTTCCTCCCGAAAGCGCTCGCGCACGGAGGTAGCAGGTGGCAGTGCGCCCGGCCGAAGGCGCACCGGCGCGCAGCGCACGGTGGCCGGCGAAGGTTGATGGGAGGTGGCGGCAGACCTACGGTGTTCGAGGGGAGGTGGAGCGGGCTTTGGTGTAGCGGACCGGTGGCGGTGGAGGGCACGATGGCGGCACGGTGCAAGGATCCCATCGGCGGCGGGTGGTCGGGAGCCGGGTCGCATAGGGTGGCGGCGCAGTACCGCGACGGGGAGGAGTGGGAGTTACGGTTCGAGACGAAGATCCAAAGGTAGGTAGTGGTTGCACGAATCTCAAACAGGAGAAGATTCATCGTCTTACTGGCCCCCCTAAAAAAAACAAAAGGTCTTACTGGGCCGGGGCACTTTAGAGCTGCAATCGAGCTTAACAAACAATACTAGGCCCAGTTTTGCTGTTTAGGCGCAGAAAATGTGAGCAACACAAATCGAAAATCATACCAAAATACTACCGTAGGCCCAGCAGGAGGTTCCGTAAGCAGCAGCCTAATATAACTGAGCCAAAAACAATAGAGTGAATTCTCTATATAGCATTGAGAAAAATGTAAGAAAAAATGTAGTTCCGACACTGAAAATTTTCGTCTTCCTTTAGTGACACCGAAATATTTTTCTGTTCCTTTCTTGACAGTCTGATTTGCTGTTATGACATAGCAAGACATTTTTGCCCTCGTCCCATCCAGTGAGGGTCTGCTGACATACATGCCAAACGAACACGATTAAACTCCAAACTGAGCTCCGTGACCTACCAGCACATCGAACTGTGATCTGTGAAGCACACACACCGACACATTGAGTGTCTGCAGCTGTCACTACACGCAGGCCCTGGCGCCCGTCAACACCACGCGGCAGCCTCAGTGGTCGACTGCGGAGGATGTCACATTGTCAATCCCACACGAGTAGAAGTCGGCCATCAACAAACGGCAATCATCCATTCATCCGACATCCAGATAAAATTCAGGCCGTCACACTTCTTGTTCCTCATCCGGCTGAACTGAAAGAGTGAGAATGGGACGGGGGCTGCCGCTTCAGCTCAAATCCCCGGACGGGGTCGGTCGAAGTTGGGTGAGGAAGTGACGAGAAGGAGCTGTCCTCGAGGAGATGAAAACAGTCGAAAAAGTCGAACACGAAATCATAAATGTAGAAAACATATATGGAAGTAAACCACTACAAAATAATGAAGAATGACATTAAAATTAATTGAATCTGACAACTTTTCATAATACGGTAAAACGGGGACAAAATCATAATGTAGAAAAACGATCGGAACGGAATGGGATACAAACCGTACCATTAATTAGGACCTAATCACCAATACAATTATCCCAACCCAGAGTTGCTCTTAGAAATGCTGGATAATCTTCTCCAGAAGATTATCCAGCACTTCTTAGCTAAAAAAGAAATTGGAAAGAAAAAAACACTTCCAACAGACTCTATATAAAAGTTCATCGCTATCCACGCTCGTTATACCTCTGCCGCTCAACCATACGCACTTGGCTGATAAATCCTGCTCATAAGCCAGGTCTGTGTGCCGAGTACAGCCGTTGCCTCATGGGAGAGCTATATCGGTGGAGCTGGCGTATGAGTTGATATCTTCAAGAGTCAAATACAAAGGCAGGAGATGCTGCTGAAAGTTCACCTATTTCAGTTTCAGTTGGAGTACTAGCCCCAAGGGAAGGAGCAGAGGTATCAGATATGTAAATCTTGTGATAAATAAGTCAATTTATCAAGTTGAGGCATTTCGATTTTGATTTCAAATAAAACCCTCAAGACAGAAAAAGACTCCCGAACCCCTATCGACAAAAGTGAGAAATTACAATTTCCCGTGATGTAGAAGATTAGCGCCGGATGGCACAAGGCGCTTTGCTGTAAAACGCAGCCTCTCCACAGAATTTTGCTGCATGCAGTTGAGTGCATAGTCCTCGTGCTCAGTCGGTTTTATCCCCAATTAAAAAAATAGAGTTTCATTCCGAAAAGTAATGAAAAAAGCCTCACTGCACACTTGAGATATCTCTGTCTCCAGCCAATCAAAGCGTCTATAGCAGCTCCGCCGCTTTCTTTTTCTTGGAAAATATGTAGTTCCTCAGCATTTTTGGCTAGCGTCGAGCGCCCACTATCGTCTGCTCGCGTCCGTGTAGATTTCGTGCTCCCGAGGATCCGAAGGTTTGACCCTGTAGAGCCGCAAATGATGCTCGCTGCGACATCGAGGATGCCGCTCAACGCAACATTGAGCATGCCTTCAATCATTGCCCTCGGACTTCGATGCCATCATACTAGCACAGTGCACTCCGGCGTAGAGACACCCCTCGTCTTTGATGAGCCCGAGCTCGCCCAATTGTCTCCACCTCCGACCACTGCGCCCTTTCGTGGGAGCCCCACTGCAAATGCAGCAGACACCCACTATCCGGTGCTACATCGGCTAAACTCGACTGGCACACCATGTACAGGGCTCACCCCGGCGGCCACGATCGTCGACCCCCCACCTCCGTTGAGGGGGAGATATGAAGCACCGGAGGACAAGGCCCAATGGGTGGGAAAGGGGCGGATTCAAGCAGAGCAACGTCAGATTCGGGTAGAGTAGGTACGGTTATGCAGCGGCAGCCAGCAGAACAACTACTGGCGACGGCGGAGGGTGCGAGCCTGCGGCTGTGCGAGGTAGTGCTAGGCGAGAGGATAGGCTGCAGCTGACCGCTACTAGCCGTATGCCATAAGGGCATGTACAACGCGGCTTTTTCTCCCATCTATGTACAGGTCTTTTTGCAAAAAAGACCCCACTTTAGTTTATAGACGGGTCCTATCACCTCTCGAGGTGACGCTCCTCTCCCGTTCTCCAAGGCGGAGCCGACCCCAGCCCCTCTGATGTACGCACTCGGCTTCGCAAGGCGACGATGCTCGGATCCCGTGCGGGACACGCGTGCGGAGGATTGGAGTTCTTCGCGCCAAATCCGGCCCCACGTGCTTATTCTCCGCGCCAAATCAATAGCAGTACTGGGAGAGGATGATGAGTTGCGACGCCTGGTGAAGGTGGAGCTCGGGTAGAAGACGCCGCGCTGGGCCAGAGATGCGTCGTCGGTCGACCTAGAAGAGAGGGAGGGGAGAAGCAGCGCAGCCTCGACCCCACTGACGGGAGGAGGAGGCCGCTATGGCCCTGCCCGCGCCGCGCCTCCTTGCTCGGCCTCAACCCTGCCACCAGATCCGGCCTCCATGGCCGCAGCGGGGAAGAGGCAGCTGCCACGGCCGCGTCGCACTGAACCGGCCGTGAAGGAGGACCGTGGCGTGGGTTGGCCCGGCATGCTCGAGCAGCTGCTCCCTGTGCCGGTCGGAGGAGTAGAGGGAAGACGGTTGAGCAAGGTAGAGAGGCCGCCAACCGAGAGAGAGGGTGTGTGATGATGAAAAAGGGAGGTCGCAGCCCACATCGGCGGGGGAGCTCGCACGCTTGCGCACACTCCTTCCGTCGTGGCCCCGCCCCCGCGCCGCCTCCCCTCTATCCATGGCTAGCTCTATCGTTGTGACCCCGGCCCTACCTCTGCCGGCGAGCGAGAGATCTAGGCAGGGAGTAGGGGAATGAGAGTAGGCGACAGATGGAACAATCGAGAGAGGGGGCGGGTGGGATGGGAAGGAGATAAGAGCAACTCCAAGAGACTAGCTACTCGACCTGGTTAGCTAAAAAAGAAATAATGATAGTAAAACTCAATCCAACAGACACTCCAAAATCCCCCTAGCTATCCGCCGCTAGCTATACCTGTGGCTTCGCTAGTCATCTTTGCCTAGTCCCTCCCGCTCGCTATCCATCCATTCCGCCGCCTCTGCTCCCACCCCCACGGCCGCACCCGTCGGAGCTCGGGTATGCCATACGCACGGGGAGGAGCTCGACGGCTCACTAGTGTTGAGAGGAGCTCGCCTCGACCTGATTCTAACTGCATTCCACTCTGCTTCACTGCCTGTTGCCCACGTGTGGTACGCCCGCTCCGCCGTCGCTGCCCAAGCGCCGCGCCCAGCCCGCACTCACGCCGTCGTCGATCTCCTTCATCAGTCTGTCTTGATTCAATTTCTTTGACGGTGAGCACTCCCACACTATCCCCTACCTCTCCCAAGCCTTACCCCTCGCTTTCCCTTGCCCGAGAGCAGAGCTTCCCACGAGCTCACCGGCCACCACCCATGGCCGCCCATGCCCCCCTCCTTTTTCCGCATCAGCCTTAGTCGGGAAGCCAAAAAATCGAATCCCCTCTCACTCCTCTCTAACCATGCCCTCAAATTTGAAAACAGTGGACTATAGCTTGATTCTGGTGAAGCTCCGACGAGTTGCGACCGTGGGTGCCAGCGGCACTACTGTTAACTCGTCAACGCCCGTGACCCTCTCCCACCTCCGTTCTATTTAAAGAGGGTGTTAACTCGTCAACGCCCGTGACCCTCTCCCACCTCTGTTCTATTTAAAGAGGGTGTTGAGAGAAGCTATTGGATTTCATCACTTTTTTGCTAGCTAACTTATTTTACATAATAGCTAAATCAAGATTTTAGCTATTCATTTTTAAAGAGACTCTTGAGATGCTATAAGGTTTGTTTTTTGTTTTGCTCCTTTTCTTTTTCTAATAATTATATTTTAGTCCTTACAACTCCTATTTTCTCACATTCTAAACCCTAATATTTATATTTTCTCACATTTTGGTCCTTCAAAATATAGAGTAACAACGTGAATAGTCTTAGGTGTTTGATTCATATATTATGCCACACAATTGTAAACATGTTTCTATTATTTATAGTTGATATTTTCAATCAAATAGGCACACAATGGTATGCATAAATGCATTTATAGTTGATGCTAAGCTCAATACAATAAACAATCTATAGACGGTCTCTCTGTCTGTGAGTTGTATGAGCTGTTTGTACATCTGTCTGTATGCTAAAATCGAGGTTCTATAGACAACTCGTCGTGTGTGGACAGTACATACTGTCGTACGGACATCCCAGGGCCCACTACCCAGGCGGGTACTGGACCGAATACTACGGGCCCTCGGGACTACTCGACTTGGGCTACACGGTGCAAGACAGCGTGGAGCACAAGGCAACCAGAGGGTTAGTACTCGGTTAGGAAACTAGACATGTCCGGATCCATGTAGAGTACTCCTAGCCGTGTACGACTAGTACTCTCCTCCCTCAAACCAACTTGTAACCCTGCCTCCCGGACTATATAAGGCGAGGCAGGGACCCCTATCTCTCATCTGCATCATCTTGTAACAACACCCAATCAATCCAGAGCCACGCAGCATACAGGACGTAGGGTATTACGCACCTCGCGGCCCGAACCTGTCTAAATTGTGTGCCACGTGTCTCTCCTTCGAGTCCCGATCTCGGCGAGGCCACAAACGTCTACCTTGGGTACTCCCCTTGGTAGGTTACCGGTCTAAAACACTGACAGCTGGCGCGCTAGGTAGGGGCTCTGCCCGAAGATCTCATGGCAAACTCGACGGCTCCAATCGTCATCAAGCCAACCGCCGACTTCAACCGCGGCGACACCTGCACCTTCGGTTTCTGGGTCTGCACCGCTGACGGCGTTGGTTCGTTCCAGCGCTACCTCACCATGACCCCGGACCCGAAGACCGGGCTCGTGACGCTTCCCGAAGTCGTCACGGGCCAACTCGTCGAGAAATTCGACGAATTTTCGCTCTACAACCAAGTCGCCGGCTTCGAGACTGGATCCACCTCCAACTCAAACTCGACGACAACCTGGATGGAACCACGCGAGCTGGCTCCTGAGCCATCGTGTGGACCGGTTCTCCCCCACGAGCACTTCCCGTATGGCCTCCGCAACGCCAGCGCGGTCTACGCGGATGCGCTCGTTCCGCGTTGGGCCGGCAAGGAGGTCGTCTCCGAGTACTCCTCGGAGTCCAGCGTCGTCCCCGACTACAACTCGGACTCCTCTTACGAGTTCGACTTTGGATTGGATCCGATCGAGCCCGAGTTCGATCTCAACACCACCGAGGAGCCGTTGTAAGGTCCTGCCGCTGGCTTGGTCATCACGTCTACCCCTGCCGGTAGATTCGTCTACTGGCCCGACCGTAAGCCCGCAGACCTGACCGACGACAACTCACGCTGCATCGCCTACCTCGAGACACTCCCCTTCTAGGAGGGGACACCTCTGACTCCAAATGCAGAGGAGTACTCGCCAACCGAGGTGGCAACTACTGACTCTGGCCTCTGCACACCCGACCGCGAAGTATTCGTGGCGACCACGGAAGCTGGAACCTCAGAGGCCCGACCTGATCGGTACCTTGACGACATCTCAGATGACGAGGAGTCAGCCAACGCACCCCCAGACGAGACTACTGAGGCCAAGAACGCCCGGCGCAACCACAACAAGAAGCGAGCAGAACGACGTCGGCGGCTTCGGGAAGCTCTACCCATCCGCAACCTCAATGAGGCTCTGGACGAAATCTCCAACAGGAACCACACTACCCCTGAGCAATGCCTCCTATCCATCAACAGGATAGGGTGAGCCATTCAGGGGCATCGTGCAGGCGACCTCATAGCCAGACTCGCGGAGGATGCCTACTTCACGCGGGTCGACGACAGGATCGCCAGAGCCGCAAACCACGAAGCCACCAACCGCAGCCGCACTCCGGCAGAAGTCGGACCCAACCGCGTCCGCGGTGAACACTAGCCAACCCCCAATCACTCTAGAGCTACGGGGGGGACCTTCACAAGGCGGCGCCAGCGGCAGCGGCGGTGGCAGCAGCGGTAGCTCCTCCCACGGCACTGGCAGAAGACGCGGTGGCAGCGGCGATCACGGAGGCCGAGGCC